>OZ038531.1:22920590-23520590 GCA_964036665.1 Gordius sp. MW1
CCGCCCTGGGAACCTACGGGTAAATTTTCGCGCGAATCGGGCCCGTAATTTCAGAATTTAGCCATTACATACATACATATATACACTTTACTTTATATATATAGATGACAAGGATTCCCTTCCCGAAATTGAGCCAAATATAAGTATGGACGAACTCTTTCAGGAGGATGAAGTTAGGGCACAAATGAACAAGATGCAAAAAGGAAAAGCAAATGGTCCAGATGGAATACCTATGAAAGCATTGCTCGGATGTCGTGAAGAAGGAGTCACTACCATGACGAACCTTCTTAACAAGATATTGGTAGAAGAGCGAATTCCTAATCAATGGAGAGCAAGCACGATTATACCCTTATTTGAAGGCAAAGGAGACCCTCAAGACTGTGGCAATTACAGAGGTATCAAGCCAACTGGCCACTCCTTGAAGCTTATGGAAAGGATCTTAGTAACAAGGCTGAAAAACGAGGTGGAAATATCGGCTAATCAATTCGGATTTGTGACCGGCAAATCCACAATCGACCCAATCTTCGCACTAAGGCAAATGATGGATAAGTATGGTGAAAAGAGGAAAGACCTACATATGATCTTTATCGACTTGGAAAAAGCTTATGACACGGTCCCCCGCGATTTAATATGGTGGTGCCTAAGAAAACAAAATATCCGTGACGCATATATACGGCTTATGAAAAATATTTATGAATACTCAAACTCTTGCGTTAGGACGACAGTTGGAGACTCTAAATCTTTTCGGGTTAAAATTGGATTACATCAAGGATCTGCTTTAAGTCCCTTTTTATTTAATATAATCATAGACACGATAACGAGGGACACAAAAGCTATCGCCATGGTGCATGCTATATGCCGATGATATAGTTCTATGCGAGGAAACAAGTAAGAAAGTATTCCTTGGAGTGGTCAAAGCGCTTAGCTGGATATGGGTTAAAGGTCAACGATCGAAAAACGGTATACATGGAAATAAACGGTACAAGCAGCCCATCGCTGGATGACCCTCAAAGTACCCAAAAGTAGACAGGTTTACATACCTCGACTCGATGCTACATCAAGAGGGAGGTTGCGCAAAGAAAGTCAATGCCCGCATCCAAAAAGGATGGCTTAAATGGCGAAGTATATCCGGTGTAATGTGCGACAAGAAAATGCCAATATGGTTGAAGAGCAAAGTTACAAATCCATCGTAAGCCCGGTGTTACTCTATGGAAGTGAAACATGGGCAATAAACACCACGGAAAGAAAGCTATTACAAGCCACAGAGATGAGAATGGTACGGTGGAGCTTAGGGTATACTAAGTTCGACCATATGAAGAATGACTTTTTCATGACAAAAATGGGTATTCAACCTATGGTGGACATGATTAAGGAAAATCGGCTACGATGGTATGGGCATATACTAAGAAGAGACACGAATGACGTAAATCGAAAAGTTCTGGACATGGAGGTACCGGGCAAGAGAGGAAGAGGACGACCCCGTGTCACGTGGAAAGGGCAAGTCGATAAAGTAATGAAAACAAAAGAGACTAGTCGAGATATGGCACTCACCCGGTCAAGATGGAAGAAACTCATCAAAACAAACTCCACGACTCTGGGACCAAATAACTGATAAAGAAGAAGAAGAGAGATTCAAGAGAGTAAAAAGTGTCATACTGTTTTGTTTAATACGTTTAGAAGGTAATAAATCAAAAATTGAAGCTAAATCTTTCGCCTTATTATGAATAATTTATTAGTGATCCTCATTTCTAATATCATTTAAAGTTAATATTAGGCTATTAACCGTTAAAATTGCATTTATTAAACAAATGGCTTTGATATTCGTTCTGAACATTTCGAACAATTCCAAAAATATAATAACCTTCATTGTTTCTTAATTAAGATAAAAAAATGGCTTAAGGGGCCCAAGATTTTTCCCTTGGGGGGGGGGCCCACTGCCCCCTTCCCCTAGCTACGCCACTGTCTATATTTACTTTTTTTATTTAAAAAGATTACCTAATTATTAGAAAATAGTAAAATAACACTGAAGAAAATATGTTATTGTAAAAAAATTGAAATGTTTTAATTTAGATTTAGACAAATATCTAATTTACAAATATGATTCAAAATAGGTGAATTAATATAAATTAATGTTTATTAACTGTCGATCCCTTACAGAATATTGACGTAAAGTTAAAGCCAATCGTGAGTTGGGTTGAATAAAAATAATGTTTGTCTTATAAGTATCCAAAATAAATAAGGATACATGTGCAATTTTATATTATCTTGTCCTCTTCCCCATTAAGAAATAGCTTTTCTTTAATTTTAATATAAAATCCCTCAACCTTAAACTCCCTAAACCTTTAATTGGAGATTTTAAAGCGTTTAATGGTGCTTTTTGATTTTGAGCTGCTAACTTTATTATTATTCAAAATATTTTAGTGAGAAAATTTACTCGTGAAGTATATGTTAATTCCAATATGTTAACACTATTTAACACTTTACATCGTGCTAGAATTTATATTTGACAAAAATGTAATAAATTAGTTGACAAGCAAAAGTTTAATGCATAAAATATAACATAAGAACATGGCCTAGGCTATGTATTCTCGATTTTGAGTGATAAATAACAAAACGTAAAACGCATTTCTTAAACGTTCCATTGCATCTAATCCTAACCCTAACCCTAACCTAAAACGCTGACCTAAAACCCTAACCCCGAACCTTAACCCTGTCCCTTAAAGATAATTTTGAATTGAAAGGATTTTAAACAATAACACACAAATTCGAACGCGATGATTGCGCTCGAGAATGGAACGTTTAAGAAATGCGTTTTACGTTTTGTTATTTATCACTCAAAATCGAGAATACATAGCCTGGTTCTAAGAACATACACATTAAAGGTAAATGTTTATCAGGTTAGAAAACATTATATATATTTAAATTAAATGTAAAATTTTTATTACGCACAATTAAAATATCTTAGTAATCTAAAAACATGATGTTTAAACAATTTTCTTTTAGAAAGATTAGGAAAAACTTAATAATCGAATTTGGAATCACCTTTAACACTCCGTCGGTCGGGTCTAAAATGCTAACACGGATGGTATTTGGGGTTATTATTACCCCAAACTTTAAATAGCTATAACTTCCATATTTTATAATATAAAATTGTCAATTTGCAAGAATAATATTTCAACTCTTATACGTTCATTAATACATTAATTTGCCTATTTGATCAAGTGGTTAAAATTTTATGCCTATAATTAGAGCAACCCCCAAAAATTTTCTCCTAATGACTATTTTTGCTCATACCAAAAAAATACCTATTATTTTATGGTTTAATCGATAAGATTATATAAAAGAAGGTTGAAACTATAAATGTGGAAAATTTGGTAAAAAATATCCCAAAAACAAAAAAAATAGAGATGTTCAAACTTAGGCAATTTTTGGCTTTTAAAATTTTTTGGCAATAAAAGTTACTATTGGTCTCAACTCATATTTTTATAAATTTAAATGTTATTTTATAAAAATTTTCATATAGATTCATAATAAAAGATCAAAATTAAGGAAAGTTATTTAAATGAAAAATGTTATAGAAGACATTTTATGAGGCTATAAAAATAGTTACATATACATTTGCTGCTAAATTTAACTTCATTCTTAATTATTTCATCTGTAATAAGTAATTTAAAACAATCAAGAGGAGTTTTGGTTGCCCATCCATATGGCTTTACTCCAGGTAAATGAAATACACAATTCTATTTTGTTCTTACAGTTTTATTAGGACAATTTTTGTGCCACTTAGTATTGTCTTTCCGTTTGAAATATATCATATAATAAAAGCTTCTAAGTTATCTCCTATAAAAGTAACTAATTTTGTTAGGCATATCAATTAACTCTTCTCATCTTAATCTCCTGTTAACTCACTCACAGATTCATGACTACTCTATGATACGTAATCATAGAATCATCAAGATCTTGATAAAATATTTTAACTGATATGTTCCTATACCATCTTTAGACAAAGAACTATAAAAAAACTGCACTTTTTAATATTAGACTTATTAAAAAATCAAAAAATGCAGGAAAAATCACACAAATAAGCACTTTGAAATACCACGAGGAAAATTTAATATGTTAAAATTAGAGTTTAAAATTTGAATATTTTAAATAAAAAGAAATTTATACAAAAAATTTCTTCACAAAAGGGATTACAATAATGGGTTTTAATAATATATTTCAAAAAAAAATGTTGAAAAATTTTTTTTCTTACATTTTATGGAAGGTGGGGTCGTGGAAGACCCTGGGCATCTAAAACACTCTATATCTTAAAAACTATTGGATAAAAACTAGCCAAATTTTGCAGACATATTCTAGGGTAAACTTCGTTAAGCTACTGAAAAAATCAAACTGTAATATTCACTAATTTTTTTTTGTACAGCGTTTTTAAACGGCTTGGGGGCATTATTACCCCACCCGACCGATGGAGTGTTAAAGGTGACGATAAAAAGTTATACCTTTTATATGATTGCCTCCTTAATTAGCAATGACAAACAATCTCAGTAGTTAAGTATCTTTTTTATTATAGTTTTCCTTCTCTCCTTTTCTCCCACAGCTTAAGGTGCCTATTAGGAAACACGGGTAAAATGGGGTTTGTTTTAGATGTCTGCATGGGCCGGGCCTTAAAATGAGCAATAAAAAAAATTGCGGGGCGGGCCTGGGCTTTGATAAGGGAAATCTTTTTAATTTGTTAAAATTATTACTTTAAAATATAGACAAGAAAATGCCAATATGGCTGAAGAGCAAAGCTTACAAATCCATCGTAAGACCGGTGTTACTCTATGGAAGTGAAACATGGGCATTAAACACCACGGAGGGAAAGCTATTACAAGCCACAGAGATGAGAATGATACGGTGGAGCTTGGGGTATACTAAGCTCGACCATATGACGAATGACTTTCTCATGACAAAAATGGGGTTCAACCTATGGCGGACATGATAAATGAAAATCGGCTAAGGTGGTATGGGCATATACTAAGAAGGGACACGGATGACGTAAATCGAAAAGTGTTAGACATGGAGGTACCGGGGAAGAGAGGAAGACGACGACCCCGTGTCACGTGGAAAGGGCAAGTCGATAAAGTTATGGAAACTAAAGAGATTAGTCAAGACATGGCACTCACCCGGTCAAGATGGAAGAGACTCATCAAATCAAACCCCACCAATGTGGGACCAAATAATTGATAAAGAAGAAGATGACTCTGGCATAATAAAAAGGGGAGAAATGCTAAAATAAATAAAAAAAATTAGAATTTAAAAGGTGATTATACGCGAGTAAAATTAATGGGCTTTAATGGTAAATACTAAAAGTTATGAGTAGATAAATAGAAATGATACTAACTTTAATTATGCATGCAGAAAAGTAGTGAGGCGTCATAAAGAGGGTTGTAGGTTCGGGTAAGAGTTCGCAGCTTAACTTCTGCCTTAGAAAGGAACAAATTGCTATAATGCTTGGGGATAGACAATATTTTTGGTCGTGTTATTTTCTGTGTAGATATAGGGATTTAGTGGAGCCGACGCGCGCCATGTGAGAAACAATCTGTTTCTAAATCGATTCCACAAATTGCAAGGTACTGGCCTTGAGCTTTGTTAATGGTTATAGCAAATGCGAGTTTGAAAGGAAATTGCAACCTTTTAAATTCAAAGGGCATATCTGTTGGAATTAAAGGGATCCGTGGTATGAAGACATCTTCTCCCGTGAAAGGTCCAGTCAAAATCGTGGCCTCAACAATGTTGCACAGTAAGCGTTTAATAGCAAGACGTGTGCCATTGCAAAGTTTGGTTTATTAATATTGCGCAACATGATAATCGGTACCCCAATTTTCAAATGCAAAACGTGTGGTGGTATGCCTGGAAGATCTAGCGAATTTAAAAATTCGATCGGATAATTAACAGCGTCATCAGCACTAACAACAGTGTCAACCGACTTGTAGGTGACTGGACTGCTATGAATGGTAGACAGAATGAGATTGTTAAGTTTGTGGACGTCCTTATTTTTTGGGGCAAGAATTGCCCGTTGACGGAGCCAAATTGGATCTAGATAATGGGTGTTAATATCTGGAAAAACGTTTTCCACCAAAGCTGTTTTGGACGGCACAAAATGGCAGAAGTTGGTAGGAAATTAAATCCGTCCTGACTTTGTATCAACGGGCACGTTTCCGTTTCCAATTTCTAGCAATTGATGGGAGAATAACTCACATGCTTGATCATTTTGTAACACTACACGCATATTAGTAGTTAAATTTAAGGTTTTGACGTAAGGCCACAAATTAGAATATTTAAGGCAAGCATTGATCTCGTCAGCAGGGGTTGATCGAGGAAGCACTGGTAAAGTTTGCCTAAAATCTCCTGCAAGCAATAAAAATGCGCCACCAAAAGGTCTGGAATCGCGCCGCAAATCTTGCAAAGAACTAGTGTTTCGATCTCGTCTCGGTCTAGAAAAATCTCGGTCTCGTCTCGACTTTTAAAAAAAATATGCACGGAATAAAATTTTTTCTTGTTTATAAAGAATATTAAATAAGTGTTAAAAAATCCAAATGGCAAACTTTTATATTTTTTGAAAACTTTAATACGCAAACTTTTTAAAGACTTAGCGATACACGAAATCTCATTGTCAATATAAAAATATGAATTAATTATAATTTATAAAGAAATATTTTCTATGGAAAGTGCAGATTAAAAAAACTACAAATAAATTTGAAGTATAGAAAATTAAATTTTAGTGCTCTATCATATTATAAAATTTTTATCAAATTCACTGTGTTTGTCAACTTTAAATAGACTGAGAAAATTATAAGTTCGCTTATAGTTGACTTAGTTGCACAATTGAGCAAACTGAGACGCTTTTTTAACCCTGGCTAAAGCTTCAAAGTAGACTTTAACATATTTAAGGCAAACGTTTAAGCCCACTTTATAGCCCATAGTGTTTATTGCATCTTTAGTATATCGTTATAAGTGACTTTTAATGATAGTCTTATTATTTAAGAATTGATAACTAGTTGCACAAATTAAAACGTTGTAAAAACAACAATAAAAGCAGCATTTTATAGGATTAAGAACATAAGGTTTTAAACTTTAAATCAAAGTGCACATATTTAAATTTATGACAAAAATCATTATAATCGAATTTATATTTCAAATAAATACCTTCCAATTCTAAATAACTTTGCCATTAAAGAGTTATTTATCGAATAAAGTATAGATTTGTGTATTAATTTTATTATGCACAATCATAGAAATTAGTCAATTTGAATGCACCTGCTAACCCAGCTTATAATGTGAAAAGTAATGCATATGACAAAACTATGTATTCACATAATGTCTTATTAAAGTTCAAAAATTTGGAAGGTACACTATTAGTTGAAGCATAAAAACTTTATATGTGATAAATATATTATAAAATTTTTCACATACGCTAAGGGTCAACCATTAATTGCTAAATTACTTTTTGCAAAAATATATAATACTAGCTGACCCGGCAAACGTTGTTTTGCCATATTAAAAATATTTAAAAAAAATTAAAAAATTTAAATAAGAAAATTTAAAACTACCAAAAAAAATTTAAAAACTCAACTAAACGAAAAATAACAAATAATTGATATTTTTAAGGGTGGTTAAAAACACAAAATTTTACCTCAATAATGTTCGAATTTTAATTTTCATGAAGCAAATTTTTTTAAATCAAATTTACCTATAATGAAAAAAAAATATATTGCGCCTGGCCTATGATAAAATATAAACAAAAGGCGGATACGGATACGCATATATTTTATTTAACGAAAAATCAAAAGTTGTTTTGCCATTTACCCGGGTGTATTAGCAGAATATATATCATGGGCGTACTCAGGTTTTGAATTAGGGGGGGGCAGATTATTCAAAATTTTTGCTTGACTATCCAAAAATTTTCCTGCGACCGTAATTTAAATTAGGGGGGGGGGGCAAAATATAATTTTTTTTTTAATTTTTAAGGGTATTTGTATTGAAATTTATCCTTTTTTTTAATTAGGGAGGGAGCAGCCGCGCCCTCTACCCCCGCCTGGCTAATTAGGGGGGGGGGGGGCAAAACATAATTTTTTTTAAATTTTTAAGGATATTTGTATTGAAATCCTTCTTTTTTTAAATTAGAAAGGGTGCAGTCGCGCCCCTTGCTTCCCCCTAGCTAATTACGGGGTGGGGCAGCCTCCCCCCTGGCTGCGCCCATGATTATGATATTGTTTCTTAATTACATAAAATTAAAAAAAAATTGCTTGAAGGGCCAGGGGGCTAAAGATTTTTGCAAAAAATTAGAAAATTAGATTTTTAATTTATTTAGCCACGCAGGATTTTTTGCAATTAAAAAACAATATCATAATTATTTGTTTCAGGATAAAACTTTTAATTCTGAACTTAATAATGTCCGAAGAACTGAGATATATCAACATTTATCGGCACTTTGTTAAAAGTATTTTCATTTTTCTCCTTATTTAACGGGCAAAAAATGACAAAATTAGATTTTTTAATTATTTAGCCACGGCAGGAGGGGACACGACCAATTAATAATAAATGACCTGAAAAATAAGCAAAAAAATGACTTTGATGAAGCGCGTAAAAAGTTTGCGTAAAAAGTTTCCATTTTCCGCGACACATGCCTACTGCATTTATCACCACACTACCTAATACACGAATGATAGGCAGTACGTGATGAGGGTTTTTGATTGTTCGATAAAACGTAAAAACGCATAAAACCCAATATCTCGAAAACTACTCGACCGATTTGGCTGGAACATATCTTAAAACACGCTCCGGAGTGTGGGGAATAAACTGTGAAATTTTGAGCCAAATCGGTCTGGTAGTTCTCCAAAATTGGTGGCGGCATACATACATACATACATACCTACATAGTTTCATTTTTATATATAAGACTAGCTGAACCCGGCAAACGTTGTTTTGCCATTTACCCGGGTGTATTAAATTATGTTGGAATTTTAGGGCATATATGATGATAAAGCGGTTATTGAAATAAAAATAAAGTTTGATGTCTATATGTCGTTTCTGTTCAAAAATTAAGCTTCTCAAAAAAAAGCTGATCAGAAAAAAAGCTGATAAAAAATTCAGACCCTAAAATGTGTTCAAAATAAAGCTGCTCAAAAAAAGCTGATCAGAAAACAGCTAATAAAAAATTTAGACCCTAAGATGTACTTGATGTCTTATGAGGTGTATGTCGCATAGCAAATTTGAAAATAAAATTTAAATATTGAATATATAAAAATGGGTAGGGTGAGGTTAGGGTTCTCAATTAGATATTCTGCGCTATACGCAGAAATTGCCAAATATTCTTAAATTTACATTAGATTAGATTGTATGCACTGTTTAAATAAGCAAATTTAAAACTACCAATTGATGTCTATATGTTCTACTTCTATCGTTCTATTTCCGTATAGTGCAACGCCTACGATACGAAAACTCGAAAACTACTGGACCGATTTGGCTCGAACAAATCATAAAACATGCTCCGGAGTTTCAGGAACAAACTGTGCAATTTTGAGCCAAATCGGTCTTGTTGTTGTTTACAAAATTGGTGGCGGCTTATATACACACACAGACACCCGGCCCCATCTAATTTTAATCCTAGTTAGACTTATGACTGCTGAGGTATTAATTATATCACATAGATCAAAGGTCGCACCGCTGCATATAGTTATAAAACCATGTGATAACTAGAGTTGTTAAATTGCTAACTTTAGCAATGCTAACTATGTGCTATGCTCGAGCACGAACACTAGCTGGGTAACTTGCTAGTTTAACACAATGAGTGCTAGCTGTTCGGTGCAATAGTTTTAGCAGTAGCACGTAAAAATGCTCGAGAGGTTAGTCGAAGCAGCCAAATCTGTTAAAAAATTTAGCAGGAGCTCGAGCAGTAAATTCGAGCAGATAGTAGATTGAATTGCTTTTGTTAAACTATTTTAGTTACTTACAATATTTGCTCATGGTATATTATAAAGTTATTATATTATAGGTTTATAAGAAATTAAGCATGTTGAGCATAAAATGATGGATTGCACGATAATAAGATGAGATTGTACATTTGATTTTTTACCTGACATGTAATTATATACATTTTGAGTTTTTAGGTATAAATATTTTGTACAGGTGTTTGTGTTTAAATAAATATATATGTATGGGGTAAATGTCATAATCTATGTTTATGGTGCGATTTAAATTTTTTTTTCAAATTGTGACTCACTAAGACCTTAAATAATGTTTTTCATCTTTGAAATTAAGATTTTTAAAAGTTTAGCGGTCGCCCAGGTGACAAATGTCATAATCTATGTTTATGGTGCGATTTAAATTTTTTTTTCAAATTGTGACTCACTGAGAGCTTAAAAAATGTTTTTCACCTTTGAATTAAGATTTTTAAGTTTAGCGGTCGCCCAGGTGACAAATGTCATAATCTATGTTTATGATGCGATTTAAATTTTTTTTTCAAATTGTGACTTACTTAGAGCTTTAAAAATGTTTTTCATCTTTGAAATTAAGATTTTTAAAAGTTTAGCGGTCGCCCAGGTGACAAATGTCATAATCTATGTTTATGGTGCGATTTAAATTTTTTTTTCAAATTGTGGCTCACTGAGAGCTTAAAAAATGTTTTTCACCTTTGAAATTAAGATTTTTAAAAGTTTAGCGGTCGCCCAGGTGACAAATGTCATAATCTATGTTTATGGTGCGATTTAAATTTTTTTTCAAATTGTGACTCACTGAGAGCTTAAAAAATGTTTTTCACCTTTGAAATTAAGATTTTTAAAAGTTTAGCGGTCGCCCAGGTGACAAATGTCATAATCTATGTTTATGATGCGATTTAAATTTTTTTTTCAAATTGTGACTCACTAAGACCTTAAATAATGTTTTTCATCTTTGAAATTAAGATTTTTAAAAGTTTAGCGGTCGCCCTGGTGACAAATGTCATAATCTACATTTATGATGCGATTTAAATTTTTTTTTTAATTGTTACTCACTGAGAGTTTAAAAAATGTATTACCTTTGAAATTAAGATTTTTAAAAGTTTAGCGGTAGTTCCTATGACAAATATATTAATCTATTTATGATGCGATTTAAAAATTTTGAATTTTGACTTATAGTTGGCAAAAATACAATAATACTAAAAATCGTCATGGATATAATATTTACAAATTTTATTAAGTCTAATAATAAATTTATAAAATCAATGATAAACATATAATAGATGAAATTATAATATATTTAGGCTGTAAAATTTATATTTCGCCATGATTTCAGGCACATCATATCACGAATTGTAGTAGGTGATAACCTATTACGCCTCGCAGTTAGAATATTTCCTGCCATGGAAAACATCCGTTCACTTGGAACGAGGTGGTAGACTGTGCCAAATAATCTCTGGCCATTTTTCCCAATCCCGGGAACCGTTATTCATTTAGCCTCCACCATTCTAATACTGTATTCGCTGCTAAAGGAATATCTTTTTCATATTCACTCATTTCGCCAGCATAATCAACACAGGACTCTGTTGGACTAAACGCGTCATTAAAATCTATATATATAAAGTAAAGTGTATGTATGTATGTAAGGGCTAATCTCTGAAACTACCAGACCGATTCGCGCGAAAATTTACCCCTAGGTTCCCAGGGCGGCCAGGGGTAAAATAGCTTTTTCAGAATCCTAAAATTCCTTTTAATTTTCGAGATATTGGGTTTTATACGTTTTGACGTTCAATAAAATGTCAATCAAACGCACCTCCTCGCGTTCGTCGAAAATTTGAATATACAGACAGTTCTGTAGTAAAAGTGTATCACTTATAGTAGTTTGTAAAACGTAATCTTTTCTTAACGGTGACAACATAAAATTTATGAATTAAATTTCTTAAACGTCATCTTTTCTTAACGGTGACAATATAAAATTTATGAATTAAATTTCTTAAACGTCATCTTTTCTTAACGGTGATAAGACAACATAAAATTTATGAATTAAATATCTTAAACGTCATCTTTTCTTAACGGTGACAACATAAAATTTATGAATTAACCTGAAATAAATAAAATTATAGATTATTTGAGAAAATAAATAGGTGAAGAAGATGAATTTTTCTCATTATCATTAAATGAGATATTTTAAATGAGAAAGATGAAAGTATATATAATTTAAATGTAATATAAAATAGTCCAACGTTGATTATTCTGAGTAAATGCTATTTATATATAAATGTCATTATTTATCTATCATTAATTTTTATTAAATGAGATATTTAAATGAGAATAAATTCTGAAACTACTGGCCCGATTCGCGCGAAACTTTACCCGCAGGTTCTCAGGGCGGCCAGGTGTAAAATAGCTTTTTCAGATTGCTAAAATTCCTTTTAGTTTTAAAAATATCGGACATTTCTCGGCCTTTTGGTTTTAAAAAAGGGCTAAATTCTGAAACTTCAGATCCGATTCGAGCGAAAATTTAGCCGTAGATGCCCAGATAGGCCAGGGGTAAAATAGCTTTTTCAGATTCCTAATATACCTTTTTGTTTTAAAAATATCTGACATTTCCCGTCCAGTTTCATTTATAGCAGCATATACAATAATGACGTAATACATACAAAGCTGAAGTTTTCTCGAATTAGATATTTAAAAGTATAATAAAAATGTTACAGTATACGGTTAAAATTATTGGGGTTTAACAGACTATTTAAATTAAATAAATAAAATTTAAATTATGCAGTTTTTGTCATTATTATCACGTGGTCGATCATAGAAGCATATTTTTAATAATTATCCATCCTTCAATTAATTATTTTATTATATTTAAGAAAAGTGTATTTCAAATAAATCAGCTAACTAAAAAAATAAAATAATGGTATTATTGTATAATAAGTAACAGCATTAATAAGCAATTTTTTCAAAAACATTTAATTTTAGTCGGATTTGATGACTAAAACAGAATTTGCATTTGGTTTGTCATATTATATAAATATATACTAAAAATAGTGGGTTCATAAAATCATTCGGACCTTTCACATTATAAATTTTTTCATATATGACCCCATTTTAGATAAGTCTTATTAATAGCTTATACTTAATTAACCACTTAAGGACTGAGCCAAAGCAACGCTTGGCCGGGCACAGCTAGTATTATATAAAAATTTATTTACCTCCTTAAACGATTCAAAATAGCTAAGGTGTAATCGTCTTCTTTACGAGCAATCTCATCATGAAAACGAAATCTTTCTTGTGATTTATAAATATTATGTAAATTCACCAGCTTTTCATAATTCTCTAATAAAATATTAAAAATTATTAAGTGATTAAAATAGAGGTACCTGTAGTATTCATGGATGAAGGTAAATACCTTCTTTTAATTCTTGGATCTAAGTATCCAGCCACATAAAAATTGAAACCTTCGTATTCTTTTATGTATTTTACGAATTTGCCTCTCATGGCTTCACAGGCATCATGAAATAAGGCTTCATTAGATCTTAGCGTTTCTTCCATTTTTGCGCTAAGGTCTTTTAAATAAATTAGGGCCATACCCACTGTGGCCTTTGAGTCATAACTAATTAAATTTGTTACACTATAAAAGGGACATAAAAAATTTTCTATTTGGTTCATTTTATCAATTTCTTCATTAGATAATGGAATTCCCTCAAAGGGATCAGTAGAATTTATTGTCATAATATTCTAATTTGTTTATAAATTGCAAAATATTATATTACTTTATTTATGATGGATAGCATATTGTAGGTGCTATTCCACCGTGTGGAAACATCCAGAGGGATGTTCGGCCCATCAAGTTCCCTGAATTTTTGTAGGAACATTGGGGAAACATGAAGTTTCCTCACAAATTCATGCACCTTTTGGAGGTGCGGTGATAAAAATATAAGGCCCGCTTTCACGATAATATTAATCACGTGAGCCAAGCACCTTATATTAAAACATTCTGTTTGGTAAGAATGAAAAAAATTTTTATTAATATTGTTTGCCGCGTTCACAATATTTCCTCCATTATCTGTTGTAATGGAGATTACTTTATGTGATGTCATGGTCCTTAATAACCTTAAAAATTAAATCATTAATATCGTGATCGTAAATTACTTTAAATATTAAATCTTTAATATCGTTGGTTGTGTATGGGTACGGAAAATCCACAAATTCCAACAAATAATTTTCAAACTCCCAATTTTCATTGATAAAATGTTTATTCTCATCTACAGTCATTTTTTTTGAGCCAACTAGGCTATTTTGTTCATCACGTTTATCTACATCTATCTCGGGGTGCGTGGTTGAAAGGTGTCTCCTCAAAGTTGCTGTATAATTAAAAAAAATATTCTTTAGGATAAGATAAATAAATATTTGAAAAACTTTTTGATTTGTAGCTGTTAAAAATATATTTTCTTAGGCTAATTTTTAACTTAAAATCATTAGCTGAATAAATTGTAACGAGTGAAAATGGATTTTTTATTTAAAACTTATCCTAGTTTTAAATTATGAATATTTATGCGTGTTTATAAAAACTTATATTAAAAAATTAAGCGTGAGATTGCGAGTATGGCATGGCATTAATATTTTAGAGAGAAAGAGAGAAGTAAATGACTCATCCATCTCATCTCATTCATGCCATGTGCATGATGTGGAAGTAGTGGATGAGGGAGCTGACGCCGAGCCATTGAAAACAATAGAATTATGAAAGGTTGTAAATCAAAAAATATTCTTATTTATTTTATTTGGATACCCAAAGACAGGGTTTCTTTCAGAAAAAATGCTCCGGGGGTGTATTTTCAATTTCCGGGGGGGGGGGGGGGTAAAATTTTTTTTAATTTCTAAACCATTTTGTATAATATTTACTGATTTTTATTGGTGATATAAGTGATATATAAATAGATACATACACGCATAATCATTAAATAAATACATGTTCTACATGTAATATTTTAACGGGCAAGTGTTCTTTTAAGAAAGTAACCGAATTCTTCTTTGTTTTTTAAAGGCATACTCCTTCATCGCCATATCTAGATATTCTTCAGTAGGAAGGTCAGCCCCTTCTATAGATATTCTCATACAGTGGTCTAAAGATATCTCCCCTAGCCTGTTTCTTAATGCAACCATAATTCGGTTCATTGCACTAAAGGACCTTTCAACAGTCGCCGTTGACAAAGGTATTGTCATTAGTTTGGCACCGAACCGTTTCAACTCTTCATACCCCAAATTGCATTTTTGAATAAATTTTAAAGGTGTTTCTGATTCTGGTCCATTCAAAGTAGCTGCAAGAAATTTGAATGATTTTATGTCGGCATAAAGATATTCTTCGTAAACGTCGTGAAAATGACGACACATCATTTTTACGTCAGATTCTCGGATCTGTTGGAGCCTTTCAAAACTCTGGAAAAATGAGCATCCTGAAATAAGCTCAACTGCAGATTTATTGAACCTATTATTAATTTCAGATATAACAGTCTTAGTAAACTTTCCCAGAGATTCTTTGCAGGCTTTATTTTCACTAATGTCACATTTCAGTGATACTTTTGTCATTAAGGCATAATAATTTATAAAAAAATCATTATTTTCAAGTCCTACTATATTGTCATAAATGGATTCTAAATGAGACGTTACCGACGTTATTAATGACGGAAGGGATTCCACTGGTAGGTCAGCTTTTTGTAGACATTTGCTTAATTGAGATACGGAACCCAATATATCAACTAACAAACAAAGCGTCAATAAGAAGCTGGATTTCCGCATGAGGCTAAATCTGCCCCATCTTTATGGAGATGTTCACAGGTCATCATTATAGACCCATAAGCTCTTTTAATGGCGTTTAGAGTATTGTAATGACTGAGCCAACGTATATCGGTAGGCTGGGGAATCTTGAGGATAGGTTCTTCCAAGATCTGTTGGATTTCATGAAAAATATTTTCTCTTTTAGGTGACTGATGGAAGAGTTTATATATGTCATTCACGATAAAAAAAAATCTTTTGACATAAGGAAATTTATTTTTTGCACTTGTAACTGCAAGAGATAAGACATGGGCTCTGCAATGAATGTAAAGGACATCTCTCCCAATTTTTTTAGAAATCAGTTTGTGTACTCCAGAAATACAGCCTGAAAAGTTTGCGGCCCCATCAAATCCACAAGCAACAATGTTATATAGAGAGAGGCCCCTTTTATTAATTTGGTTTTCAATACAATTAAAAATTGTATCCGAACAAGTGTTTAAAAGGGGGACTATACACAAAAACTTTTCTATAATCGCACCCTCAGAGACATACCTAACACATATCGAAAGTTTGGATTGGTTGGCAATATTGGTTGATTCATCTGCCATTAAAGAAAAATCTTTGCCTTTAAGTTCTGCAATTATTATTTTATCAAGAACCTCGCCCATTGATTGCAATAACTCGTTGGCGGTATCTTTACTACAATATGTAGAACGTTCACTTCGTTTATTTAACCATTTTGCTAAGTCTGAAATGCAGGGGGCCATCAAATTTTTTATAATGGTTTCATATTTCGTTGTATAGGAAACATCTTCCTTGATTAGGAAGTATAGACTTTTCATCAATATTTTGAAAGCTTGCTTATTTTCCGCAATTTCAGCATCAGATTGATGATTAAGGATAGCATGAACCGGCTGGTGTTTATGGCGCATATTTTCAAAGGCCATTGCCTTTCTATGGTATTCAGATCGTTCATGTTTTAAAAGCTTTCCTCTTTCTCCTGTCGCTTTTCTGTAATTTGTAAACGGGACATTAATGAACACACCCTTTGTTTTTTGTTGAATAAATAAATCGTTTTTGTTGTAAATAGAACAGACAGAGCATAAAGCCCCACCTAAGGCTTCATCAAAAATCAGCCATTTGTATTTAGATGTCCATGAAATCATAAATTTATATGATGGTTTAAGTTTTAAATTTTTCCCATGCTTTTCACTTTCAGAGACTGAGCAATTAGTAGAGCTGCCAATATATTCATCTTTATCAATATAAATTAATAAAATAAAAACAACTTGCATAATTTTAATTACCAGCATTTTTATCATAAGAAAAAGAAGAGACAGTTTTCCCCACTCCAGCAGAATTACAATTTTCATCTTGACCTAAAACATGAAAATATATATAATACTTAAAATCTAATCTTTCTTGCCTCTTTCAGAGTTCATGTTATTGTTAATTTCACTGCTGGAAGCTATTATCATTAGTTATAAACATTATTTTGTGTGTATAAATGTAAATACCATCTTTTTCATTTTGACAATCTATGGAATAAACCAGTTTCTCCACAGAATTATCCTCACCTTTTCATAATACATAAATTTATTAAGCAAAAAAGATCTTTTTTATATGCTTGCAACTTGCAAGCAAATTATCATTAGTTAATATTAATATACATTTAAAATGACCAATATAAATATAAATACCATCCTTTTCATTATAACATTGAATGGAACAAACCAGAGTTTTTTCTACAGAACAATTATTCACATCTTCACCTGTTGCATAATTAAAATTATTCCAAATTAAATCATATTTACCATCTTTTTTATTAGGCTTTTCCTTTTTACTAAAGTAGTGTAAAAGAGTTCTTTTATGATTTCCAAACATGCAATTCAAAATTTATTTATGTTTATGAATGATTACCACCTGATTTGTAAAAAAAATTTAATTTCGCCAATTTTATATTTTTTTTATTGACAAATTAAAATAATTTATTGAATTTCAATTTTAGCTTATTAATATAATTTATTACTTCATGATGGAACTTGAGTTCATGAATCATGCTTTCTTCAATCAAAACTCCCCGGGGGGCATTTGAAATTGCCCCCCCCCTGAAAGAAACCCTGCCCAAAGATTTCGAAGCTTATTACATTTTGCTAGTGAAAATTATGTTTTTTTTATAATTACTATTTTAAAATTTAAAAAGTTGAACATATATTAGATTGCAAATCAAGGATTTTAGAGAGAGTATATAGTTAGTAGAGTCAAACGTCAAACATTAAGTTCTTTTGCTAGTATATTAGATGCGAGACAAATACATTTAAAAATATGTTCTAATTTTGTCTATTATATGTTTAAGTTTACCATTGATTTCATAAAATTATTATTAGACTTAATAAAATTTGTAAATGTAAATATTATATCCATGACAATTTTTAGTATTATTTTTGCCAACTATAAGTCAAAATTCAAAATTTTTAAATCGCATCATAAATAGATTAATATATTTGTCATAGGGGCTACCGCTAAACTTTTTAAAATCTTAATTTCAAAGGTAATACATTTTTTAAACTCTCAGTGAGTAACAATTTAAAAAAAAATTTAAATCGCATCATAAATGTAGATTATGACATTTGTCACCAGGGCGACCGCTTAACCTTTAAAAATCTTAATTTCAAAGATGAAAAACATTATTTAAGGTCTTAGTGAGTCACAATTTGAAAAAAAAATTTAAATCGCATCATAAACATAGATTATGACATTTGTCACCTGGGCGACCGCTAAACTTTTAAAAATCTTAATTTCAAAGATGAAAAACATTATTTAAGGTCTTAGTGAGTCACAATTTGAAAAAAAAATTTTAAATCGCATCATAAACATAGATTATGACATTTGTCACCTGGGCGACCGCTAAACTTTTAAAAATCTTAATTTCAAAGGTGAAAAACATTTTTTAAGCTCTTAGTGAGTCACAATTTGAAAAAAAAATTTAAATCGCATCATAAACATAGATTATGACATTTGCCACCTGGGCGACCGCTAAACTTTTAAAAATCTTAATTTCAAAGGTGAAAAACATTTTTTAAGCTCTTAGTGAGTCACAATTTGAAAAAAAAATTTAAATCGCATCATAAACATAGATTATGACATTTGTCACCTGGGCGACCGCTAAACTTTTAAAAATCTTAATTTCAAAGGTGAAAAACATTTTTTAAGCTCTTAGTGAGTCACAATTTGAAAAAAAAATTTAAATCGCATCATAAACATAGATTATGACATTTGTCACCTGGGCGACCGCTAAACTTTTAAAAATCTTAATTTCAAAGGTGAAAAACATTTTTTAAGCTTAGTGAGTCACAATTTGAAAAAAAAATTTAAATCGCATCATAAACATAGATTATGACATTTGTCACCTGGGCGACCGCTAAACTTTTAAAAATCTTAATTTCAAAGATGAAAAACATTTTTTAAGCTCTCAGTGAGTCACAATTTGAAAAAAAAATTTAAATCGCATCATAAACATAGATTATGACATTTGTCACCTGGGCGACCGCTAAACTTTTAAAAATCTTAATTTCAAAGGTAAAAAACATTTTTTAAGCTCTTAGTGAGTCACAATTTGAAAAAAAAATTTAAATCGCATCATAAACATAGATTATGACATTTGTCACCTGGGCGACCGCTAAACTTTAAAAAATCTTAATTTCAAAGGTGAAAAACATTTTTTAAGCTCTAAGTAAGTCACAATTTGAAAAAAAAATTCAAATCGCATCATAAACATAGATTATGACATTTGTCACCTGGGCGACCGCTAAACTTTTAAAAATCTTAATTTCAAAGGTAAAAAACATTTTTTAAGCTCTCAGAGAGTCACAATTTGACAAAAAAATTTAAATCGCATCATAAACATAGATTATGACATTTGTCACCTGGGCGACCGCTAAACTTTAAAAAATCTTAATTTCAAAGGTGAAAAACATTTTTTTAAGCTCTAAGTAAGTCACAATTTGAAAAAAAAATTCAAATCGCATCATAAACATAGATTATGACATTTGTCACCTGGGCGACCGCTAAACTTTTGAAAATCTTAATTTCAAAGGTGAAAAACATTTTTAAAGCTCTAAGTAAGTCACAATTTGAAAAAAAAATTCAAATCGCATCATAAACATAGATTATGACATTTGTCACCTGGGCGACCGCTAAACTTTTAAAAATCTTAATTTCAAAGGTGAAAAACATTTTTTAAGCTCTTAGTGAGTCACAATTTGAAAAAAAAATTTAAATCGCACCATAAACATAGATTATGACATTTGTCACCTGGGCGACCGCTAAACTTTTAAAAATCTTAATTTCAAAGATGAAAAACATTTTTAAAGCTCTAAGTAAGTCACAATTTGAAAAAAAAATTTAAATCGCATCATAAACATAGATTATGACATTTGTCACCTGGGCGACCGCTAAACTTAAAAATCTTAATTCAAAGGTGAAAAACATTTTTTAAGCTCTCAGTGAGTCACAATTTGAAAAAAAAATTTAAATCGCACCATAAACATAGATTATGACATTTGTCACCTGGGCGACCGCTAAACTTTTAAAAATCTTAATTTCAAAGATGAAAAACATTATTTAAGGTCTTAGTGAGTCACAATTTGAAAAAAAAATTTAAATCGCACCATAAACATAGATTATGACATTTACCCCATACATATATATTTATTTAAACACAAACACCTGTACAAAATATTTCCTAAAAACTCAAAATGTATATAATTACATGTCAGGTAAAAAATCAAATGTACAATCTCATCTTATTATCGTGCAATCCATCATTTTATGCTCAACATGCTTAATTTCTTATAAACCTATAATATAATAACTTTATAATATACCATGAGCAAATATTGTAAGTAACTAAAATAGTTTAACAAAAGCAATTCAATCTACTATCTGCTCGAATTTACTGCTCGAGCTCCTGCTAAATTTTTTAACAGATTTGGCTGCTTCGACTAACCTCTCGAGCATTTTTACGTGCTACTGCTAAAACTATTGCACCGAACAGCTAGCACTCATTGTGTTAAACTAGCAAGTTACCCAGCTAGTGTTCGTGCTCGCGAGTTTAGTTGAAGCTGCTTAGCAATTTAACAACTATAGGCAGGGCTCGGGCTGAAGAGATTTTTATTTTGCATGGTTTAAGCTATGATCAATTTAAAAATCTAAATTGGCTTTAATCTCCGTATATTCATTTTATATGTTAATTTAGCCAAAATATTAAAATTGCATATTTGAAAGAAGTATCATTGCATCATCCTTAAACAGTGTATCTCTTTTCAGTGCACAACTTTAATAATAATCGCAAGGGAAAACAAATATATTAGGTACAAAATTCGGAGAAAGTTGGCCCAGGTACAGTGGCGTATGTAGGATTTTATTTTGGGGGTCCTTATAATTTTTCTTGGGGGCGTTTTAAATAAAAATAATCTCAATTTTAAAATTTATTTAAATACAAACACATTCACAAAAGATATTTGTTATAAACGTCATAGCTCCTCATAGTTAATTAAAACTCATTTCATAATATTTATTATATAATGCGATATTAGAAAAAAATATATTTTTTCGAAATCCGCGGGGGTGGTTTGATCCGCATATCCACCCCCTTGTATACGTCACTGCCCAGGTACCTATCTTAAATCAAACATTGAGCAAACAATTTAACGCTAATTGTTTACTGGCTTGATAACAAGGTTAAAGTTCATTTCTTTTATAGCAAATGAATAATTTGAAAGCCGTTTCCGGAGAATGTTAACGGCCAAGCTGCACAAATGTTATCATTTTTTCCATTACCTCTTTGTTTTGATGTTGTGCTCCATGATTATAATTGGCTTTAATCCAATTTTAAATTTAAACATGATATACATAGACAAATCTGCCTATTTATTGTATGTACATATTTTAATTAATTTTTGTTTAATTAATTTATCCCAATTTTTTGACATAACATTAAACCCCCCCCCCCTCAAAAATTAATAAAGCTCATAAAAATAATTTTTTAATGATTACTTCTCACCTTTATTTATTAATGTAATTTGTTAAATTAGACTTTTACTGACTAATTTGCAAGTAAGTGGCGTTTGAAAAACGGCAAAATCGCGATTTTCAGCAACTTTGTCAGCAAATTTTTAAAAACATGACCTATAGGGGATAAATTAAATATGTACATTTGTGTTCAACGTAATCTGCCAAAATATGCAAATAGTTTGTCGGTTGATTTTTTAAATCCATTATTTGTTGAGCAGTGAATCTACTTAATTAGCGATTAATTACATCAAATAGGAACCAGATGTTTTAAGCATTAATGTAAAGTAGAAAAAATTAAATAACATAGAAGTATGGTAAAATACAATAAAACAAAATTTTGATAAAAGAAAAATTAAAGAAAATTGCAAATTAAAATTTGTAGGATATCCAAAAATCATCCCCTTGTGCCATCTTTAATTGGCTGTAACCTGCATATATTCTTTCATATACATTTATCTTGGTATAGCCATATTAATAATGCATGTCAGTTAATAATGCTTTATTTATTGCATCATCCCAAAATAATGTATTTCCTTTCATATTAGCTTACATAGAGGCCGACAAAAATTAAGGGAAAATAAATGTGAAAGGCACAAAATTCGGAGAAAATTAGCCTAGGTAGCTAACTAAAAGCAGATATTGAGCAAATAATTTAGCGATAATTGTTTACTAGCTCGTTCGCAAGGTTAAAGTTCATTTCATTTAGGGCAAATGAAAAATTTTAAAACGGGTTTTCGAGAATATTGTATTTGAAAAAGGTAGAAGCTGCTCATATATTTTAAATTTGCTCCATTTCAATTTTAAAATTAAACTAATCACTTTAAATAGAAAGCAATTGAAATTTGTAACCAGTTTTTGGCATTGACATTTTTGAGGCATTATGACATTAACCGTCGAGAAATCTTAAAAATCTTTTTTTAAGCGTAGGCAGGGGTAAGCAATGATTAACGAGTGCACCCCCACCCCCTCTCTTTCAAACTCAAATATTTGTTATCTATTAATGAAATTCTTCCCTAGATTTAGAGCTTTTAAAGGAACTAGTTCCTTTTTTTTTTAAAGGAACTAATAAGTTCCTTTTTAAAATGAGGAACTGGAACTAGTTCCTTTTTTTCTCAATTTATCGCAAAAGGAACTATTTACAAGTTCCTTTTGCCAATTTCAATTTACATTAAAAATTTTTAAATTAATTTATAATTTAAATATTATTTAGTATTTTATTCACGGTAGTGTTTGTTAAATAAATTTTTCGACTTATAGTAATTTAAATAAAGTTCATTTCCTTTAATTGGTTTTTGATTTTTATCATATTCCTAGTCCTAAATCTCAACAGGCTGGACCTATTTTATCAGAAATAGATTTTTTTGAATTAATAAATGATGAAAAGAATGAATCAATTGAACGTTTTTTGTTTTCTAATAACCGGAATTTAAGTCTTTTAGACAGTTTTCCCCATTTAATAAACTATTTATTGAATATAATACGTTATTACCATCAAGTGCCCCTGTGGAAAGATTATTTAGCTTGGGCAAAAATTAATTTGGGACAAGCGAACATGTCTTTTAGATGACAACTTTGAAAATAATATTTTGTTAAAATCAAATAAACATTTATTACCTGATGATTTTTATAAATTGTAATATATAATATATTGGTTTACGAATTAATAAAAGATGTTTGTACATTTAAAAAAAATTTAAAAAGGAACTTCAAAGGACTGAACTAGAACTAGTTCCTTTTTAAAATGAGGAACTAGGAACTGGAACTAGTTCCATTTTAGGCAAAGGAACTGGAACTTGACACCTTTTTAAAAGGAACTTTTAACAGCTCTACCTAAATTATTATTGCCCCTTATTTAATGGCCACAGCCAATAATAAGGTTATCAGCCAAAACATATAGATGCACGGGCACTCGAATCTAAGGCTAAAACTCGCTGGAAAAATCTGGTCGAGTTTGGAGTGAAAAGAAAAGAAACCTTACGAATTTTTAAAAATATATTGATAACAATCGACATCTAATATATTTTTTTGTGAAAAATTTGACAAAATTTTCCAACTGAAATTTATTACAGGGTTATATCAAGAGGTGGTTTTATCTTCGGGTCGTGTTAGGGTAAATGCAGTTTTGATTAAATTTTTTGATATTACTATCAGGTCGGGTGTTGAAATTTAAAAAGTGCGGCCAGGTTGATAAAGCTATTAATTGTCTGATATCTT
Organism: Gordius sp. MW1; assembly: GCA_964036665.1. Taxonomy (NCBI): domain Eukaryota; kingdom Metazoa; phylum Nematomorpha; class Gordioida; order Gordea; family Gordiidae; genus Gordius; species Gordius sp. MW1. The sequence continues at coordinate 22,944,629 of OZ038531.1, forward strand.
ATTTATCGGACACCTTATTTTTAATTATAGTTGGGTAAATTTACAATAATTATTTTATAGTGGTTTATTGGCTAGGGTTTGTCCTGGTAGGCTCGGGCCCCGGGTCGGGCATCAAGCCCAACCTAAGCTTAAAGCCCGAGAATTTTATGAGGGCATGGAGACGTGTTTAGGCATGGGCCATCAACAGGGTGGTTTGTAAATAAAAATAAAAATACTAAATAAAACGTAGGGGGGGGGGGGGGTAAATAACATAGTCTTTTAACGTAAACACCTTTTATTACAAGTAAATAAATTTATTATACGTCAATAGTAACGTGGCGTTGTTATAAATTCGTTACAATTAAATTTGTGCCATAATATTTTTTACCGATGAATTTTCTGGAGTTTATAATCTTATCCTTACTTTTTGGGTCGATAGATGCGACAGTACTAAGTAATCATTTAATAATTTAAATCATTTTTCCATCTCTTTAAACCAGTATTGTTAACTCATTTCCTAATTTTATTACATATCTAGATTTACTAATTTACATTTGAGCTTTAAAATATATTTTTGAAATCTAGAAATAGAAATGGTAACTTTGGGTCAAACAGTAACCCTGCGTTATAATTCTACAGAGGTGCTTTCAAACTATATATGGAAATATCTAGTGAATGATGCTTATTGGAGTGATTTGAATCAAGGGCTTGTTGCAGAAAATAACGCCTATCTTTATAAACTAAAAAACCCTAAACCTGGATATTATGGATTTTTTATAAGAAATGAATTGGTCCAAACACACAAAGTTATCCCAAGTAAATCAATTGATTGTAATGAGATTCAAATATGTAGCAAACATACATAAATTATTTGGAAAATAGAAAACTTATTTATATATTATAGATTATTATTACTTAAACATTATGAAATTTAGTATTAATTGATAATTGCTGTCTCATTAGACCATTTATAATCACCGATAGGTAACAATAGTGTTATACAAAACTCTAATTTTACACATCAACTTATTAATTATTATCATTTTACAGAGGTGCTTGAAATGTATAAAATGGTTGAACCGGGAGAAGATTTCACTCTTTCCCCACCAAATAGTACAAAAAAAGCAGGTCTTGTCGAATGGCGGATTCCTGCCTTGCCACTCAGCCCTTCAAATAAGCGCTTCAGTAGCACATGGTCTTCTGGTGACAGGTCTTACAGTGGAAGATTCGGCCATTCTTATATTCTAATAGTTGATCTACTGATAATAGGCTTCCCTATATGTCGTTGGATTATTATTAGAGGTATACGTTAAAAATTGATTTAGCGAAATTTAACTGAGTCAAAGCGCAATTACTAATTCTAATAAATTGTAAACACCGTTGCTTTAATGACGAAATAACAAGTAGTTTATTAAAGCTGATGGCTAAAAAATACATATAGATAATAAACTCTACTCTAAATTAACATCCCCGACTGATGAATAACCCTCAAAAATATATAATCAAATCAATGTGCATCCCTCAGCCAGGGGTCTTTTTACCAACCTGGCTTAATTTCCCTTTTTTCTATATCCTTCAGATAAATTTAGCCAAAGGAAAAAGATTTAAACTATTCAATTAAATGGCTGATTTTACACATATTGCTATTACCTTGTAGTTATATATATTGTTTCATATTAGATTCCAAATCATATATAGCCATTCAAGGTGAGTCCGTGTATTTATTCTATACCAAAAAGGGTCCTGCTAATAATTTAACCTGGAAATTTGAATCAGAAGAAGGAAAAGGCTGGAAAGTCTTAAGAGAAGCTTCTATGAGTGGATTATACAAAGGACTATTCGTCTACGTTATTTTCAATGTACAAGAAGGCAATGTGGGTACATATGGTATTTTTAATGGCACTTCTCTATTGAAGAGCTGGAATTTATCAATTGCAGGTACTACATTAAAACTCCACCTTATTTTATAATATTTAGACTTCCAAAATTGTAATATTAACGAGTTGTAAAAAATTGATACATTATTTTTTTGACCATTACCCATGTTATGCTGATTTTTAATTGCTATGCAATTTATGGGCTCACTTTCCATTTTGTTTGTCACGCTCTTCGGTGTCTTGCATCGAATGTCTTGTCACGTTGTTTACTTTTAATTTTTGTTAATTTAACTAGTTTTTGGGTTCGAATCCCGGAGTTTTTTTTGACTATTATGATTGTTCCTGTTACTACCATTGCTATTATGACTTTTTGGCCATCCGCTGGCTGCTGACCGATGGAAAAATGACCATTGGCCAAAATGTGAATCGAAATTATTTTTTTCGTTTTTTTGGTAACATTGACAATTACCCTATGCCCTCCCCTAGCAGAGCCTATGCCTCTACTGATATGGGTCCCTGTGCCCCCTCCCCTTTACAAAAGCCTATGCCTCTCCTGATGTGGGTTCGAATCCAGGAAAGGCCAAAAAATTTTTTTATTTTTTTTTGTTTAAATTAATATATTGTTCTTTTTAATACCATTGATAATAAGACTTTTTGGCCGTTCGTTGGCTGCTGACCAATGGAATAAAAAGACCATTGGCCACAATGTGAATCCAAGTTTTTTTTCGTTTTTTTTAAACTATTATGATTGTTCTTGTTAATACCATCGATAATATGGCTTTTTGGCCGTCCGTTGGCTGCTGACCAATGAAAAAAATGACCATTGGCCAAAATGTGATTCGAAAATTTTTTTCGTTTTTTTTGACTCTTATGAATCTATATCCACTTTTACCGTGTCCTGGCTGCTGACCAATAGAAAAAAATGACCATTGGCCAAAATATGAATCGAAAATTTTTTTTCGTTTTTTGGCTAACATCGATTTATAGACCATCTGTTGGTACTGACCAATGGAAAAAATGACCATTGGCCAAAGTGAGAGATATCCTTATGATACCTGTGACTGGCGTTTATTTTAAATTAGTACATGGTTAAACTAGGTAATAGTCACGCCTCATATTAGATTTATGATTGGGATTAAGCTTAAACTTAACTAAATATTAGGCTCACATCCCCAATGGTATATACTTCCTTCAAAACTTATCCTAGTGAGTGAGCCATAAATTGCATAGCAAATATGCTTTATTTATACGACGTATAAAAGAGTAAGCGATGTGTATGAGGATTTGAAGTAAAAATATGTAAAGCAGGGATCCTCAGCTAAACGGGGGTCTGGAGCGGAGCCCCCAGGTAACAGGGGTGTGGGGGCGTGCCCCCCCCCCGGGAGACTGGGGCCGGAGCCCCCAGCAGGGGGTCTGGGGGCGAAGCCCCCATTTACGCCCGAAGGGCGTATTTTATTGTTTTAAACAAGTGTCAAGTAAACTACGCTAACAAATCCAGTGCAATTCAAGCAAATTTATTACTAATCTTGCTTAGTGATTATATAAAATTAATTTAGATCATAACTAACAAATAGCCCATTACCATTGAATACAAATATAGTTTCTATTGAGATTTATTTCAAGAACTTTGGATACACACAATATAATATGCATTAAAAATATTATTTTGATTGAACATTATTAAATACATCGTATGTGAATGTGATGAAATAGTTTTAAAAAATGTGTAAATCTATTCAGTTTAATTTAAGCATTATTGTTCAACTAACTTACTACCTGATCCGTTTCATTAGTCCCATAGATAAAAATTAAAATTCCGAATTTTATTGAAAACTCAATGAAATTAATAGGTGTCTTGTATGTGTTACGCTGATGGAAATAATTAATTATTACCTTAATTAATTTGACATTTAGCTTTAGATGAAAAATAACTAATTCTAAGACTTTTTTTACAAAAATTTTCTATCTCTAGTGCTTGTTATAAAAAGAAGCTAAATTTAATTTTATTATTTTTTTAAAAGTATTTTAACTTCTAAAATAGAAGCGGATGATGCTAATACAAGCTAAATTTTATTATAAAAATAATGAATAATTCAATTTTTCTAAGTGTTAAATTGGTTAATTTACATACGATTCCCTGATTTTAGAAATTGCGATTTTTAATATTACTAAAGCATGATGATAAAATAGGCATAAATAATATGCAAAGTGAATGATAATTTTACAAAGATGTTTCACGCTTCAATTATGCATGCCTTACTTTTTAAACTTACTCTGAAATCTCTTTTCGTTAAGAGCTGAATGTGCAATCCTACAGTGGAGAGTGGGGATTAAATTGAACTAAGAATTAATAATATTTATGGTTTAGTAAATTGATTTTCAAAGTCAACTTTTAGATGATCATGGCATAGCCAACTTTATTAGAGCAAATATAGTTGACATCATATTTTTCCACCATTTTAATGATAACATGTTAAAGTGGTGATTATATAAATATTCGTAATTTTTATAAATTAAATAATCTTAACCCTTCGTAGGTTGGGTCAAAAATGCTAACACGGATGGTATTTGGAGTTCTAATCACCCCAACTTTTAAATAGCTGTAACTTAGATGTTTTAAAATATAAACTTGCCAAAATTTGCAAGATTAGTATTTCAACTCTTATACGTTCATTAATATACTAATTTGGCTATTTGATCAAGTAATTTAAATTTTATACCTATAATTAGAGCAACCCCCAAAATTTTTCCTCTAATGACTATTTTTCCTCATACCATAAAAAATATTTTATATTATGGCAGTGGCGTAAATACGGGGCCCCCGGTTTTTTATGAAAAAAGAAATTATTTTAGATCTAAAGTTTATTATAGTTGTGCCACGTAACTGACCAAGTTAATTATTTATAATGACTTTCTTTATGTTTCATACCAGATTCTATAATTTTGATGTTGAAAGAACAATGTTATAAAAAAAAAATTGGGAAATTCCCCCCCCGGAAGAAAATCCTGGCTACGCGCCTGTTTTATGGTTTAATCAATAAGATTATATAAAAGAAGGTGAAACTATAAATGTGGAAATTTGGTATAAAATAACCTGAAAAAAAATAGAGACTAATTTGACTAAATTATCTCTATTTCTTTTAGAATGTGACTCGAAAATAAAAATTAACTCAATCTAATTTGGCCTTATTATACTTATTTCGATTACTATGTATACTTGAAAATTAACTATGGCATACTGATGAGCTCCAATAAGAGCGAAAACGTTGTTTCTCTTTTTTTTTTCGAGTCACATTTTAACAGAGATAGGGATAATTTACTAATTTAAATTGTGTTCTAGATGGCATGTAAATTAGAGTTAGTAATTTGATTCACGGTTACCAGCCCTCGTAAGTCGGCCCCATGGGGGTAGCCAAATTACGAGAAAAAAAACATTTCAATGCAAAAACGTTGAAAAATTAATTAATTGAACTTTTAAATGTTTTGCTCCCCCCCCTAATCCAAGATACGCCCATGATCGGCCCTCTTTACAAAATGTGTGTTTATTTCCAATAATTCAAGTTTAATTTAATTCAAAATGAAACTAAAATTACTCACTCGTTATTCATCCTTTCACAATGTGGAAATCGCATTGCAAGTTAATAAGATAATCCGCTCCATTCATACCCATCAGACTTATATCAAAATTAGAGTAGGTTAATTCAATATTTTAAATGAGCTTTATTACAAGTTTAGATACGATTTTTTATATACTCACTAAAAATTCATAAAAATAAATTTCCATTAAAAAAGTTTCCCACTGATATCTTTATTCCGTATCAATGAACTAAATATTTACAATAATGGAAAAGCAAAGAAGCCAACTAACTTAAAAATATAACGTTAAATACTGTTTCAAAAATTATCTTATTTGGCAATATGGTTTTAAGTGTCTCCTCTATAAGTGCTAGAGTTGTTAAATTGCTAACTTGCTTCAACTCCAGCTACTATCTGCTCCAGGTTCTGCTCGGTGCTCGAGCCTTTTTATATGCTACTGTTCTGCCTAGGGCACTAACCATGGGCGTACGCAGGTTTTGAATTAGGGGGGGGGCAAAACGTTCAAAAGTTCATTTAGAGGGGGGCAAAACATAATTTTTTTTAATTTTTCAATGTTTTTGCATTGAAAATTTTTTTTTCATAAATTAGGGGGGGGGCAGCCGCCCCCCCCCCCTGCCCCCCCTGCGTACGCCCATGGCACTAACAGCGAGCACATATTGTGCTAACGAGCATAAAGCAACCCAATGTGCGTACTCGCGTCTGGAGTTGGAAAAAGTTAGCAATTAAACAACTCTAATAAGTGCCACTAGTAAAATGAACTGCAAATCGCCTGCTAAGACCAAAATTAAATTGATGACTTATTCATTTCACACGATTTTCTTTTACATTTGTAAAATATATTTAAATATTGTTCAAACATTTTAATACAAAAAATTACAATCTAAAATGAAAATAAATTTATCGGGCCGAGCCTGGGTCAAGTTAAAATGGATCATTTATAAAATATTAGATTCATCAAAATATTTATAAGTTTACGTGCAAAAGTTATCAACATATTATTTGTACATAGTTAAAATACTTGTATTTAAAAACTGACTAACTGAGTTTAAAAAAGGGAGATAGATTAAGCTAATTACTAATAACAATCTAATGTTTTTAATTTTCAAAAATAAGATTTTTCAAAAAAGTTATTTTAAAAATCGGGTCAGGCCAAAAATAAAAAAGTATTTCGGGCTCGGGGCCGGGCAAAATAAAAAATGAGAATTCGGGCTGGGCTCGGGCTGAAGAGATTTTATTTTGCAGGATTTAAGCTATGTTCAATTTAAAAAGCTAAATTGGCTTTAATCTCCGTATATTCGTTTTAAATATATTTAAGTTAATTTAGCTAAAATATGAATATTGCATATTTGAAAGTATCATTGCATCATCCTTAAACAGTGTATCTCTTTTCAATGCACAACTTTAATGATAATCGCAGGTCGACTAGCTACGAAAATGAAGGGAAAACAAATATGTAAGGTACAAAATTGGGGGAAAGTTAGCCCAGGTAGCTAATTAATAGCAGTTATTGAGCAAACAGTATAGCGATAATTGTTTACTGGCTTGTTAGCGAGGTTAGAGTTAAAGTTCATTTACGGCAAATGAATAATTTGAAAGCCCGTTTCCGGAGAATGTTTGTTTAATTCAAAAAAAACGGCTAAGCTGCACAAAGGTTATCATTTTTTCCATTACCCCTTTGTTTTGAAGTTGTGCTCCACCATTATAATTTGCTTTATTTGCAATTTTAAATTAACTGCTTTACATTGACAACATAATGTATCATAATCAAAATCTGCCTTAGAGATTGCATGTACATAATTTTAATAAAATTTTTGTTTAATTAATTTATCGCAATTTTTTGACATGAAAATAAACCCCCCTCAAAATTAAGAAAGCTCATAAAAATAATTTTTTAATGGTTCCTTCTCACTTCTATTTATTAATATAATTTATTAAACTAAACTTTTACTGACTAATTTGCAAGTAAGTGGCGTTTGAAAAACGGCAAAATGCTATTTTTAGCAATTTTGTCAGCAAATATTTTAAAAACCTGACCTATGGGGGAAATATAAAATATATATTTGTGTTCACCGTAATCTACCAAAATATGTAAATAGTTTGCCGGTTGATTTTTCAAATCCTTTATTTGTTGACCGGTGAATCTAATTACTTAATGCGATTAATTACATCAAATGGGAACCAGGTGTTTTAAGCACTGATATAAAGTAGAAAAATTAAATAACATAGAAAATCATTTAATGATTTAAATCAATTTTCTATCTCTTTAAACCAGTATTGTTAACTCATTTTAATTTTATTACATATCTAGATTTATTAATTTACATTTGAGCTTTAAAATATATTTTTGAAATCTAGAAACAAAAATAATAACCTATCGTGAAACAGTAACCCTGCGGTATAATTCCACAAAGGTGCTACCAGACTATCAGTGGAAACACCAAAAAAATAATACTTTTTGGAGTGTTTTAAATCGTACACTTGCCGCAGAAAATAATTCCTATACTTTAACATTTTGTGGGATGTTCGCTAATTGGGGAATGTATGCATTACATATAGGCGATGTTTTGGTCCAAACATACAAAGTTATCCCAAGTAAATCAATTGATTGTAATGGCATTCAAATATGTAGCAAACATACATAAATTATTTGGAAAATAGAAAACTTATTTATATATTATAGATTATTATTATTACACATTATGAAATTTAGTATTTATTGATTGTCTAATTGCTGTCTCATTAAACAATTTATAATTACCAACAGTGTTATACAAACCTTTAGTTTTACACATCAACTTATTCATTATTATCATTTTACAGAGCTGCTTGTACGGTATAAAATGGTTAAACCGGGAAAAAATTTCACTCTTAAAGTAAATAATGAGGAAAAAATAAAAGGTTTTGCCGAATGGTATAAGCTTGACTCGCCATACAGTGAGGCTTCAAGTGCGAGTTATACTTCGTTATGGGCTTACAATGGATATGCTGACTCTACTTCTGGTGCTAACACAGTTTGTCTAAGGATAAACGGATACGATATATGTTGTTATATTATTGTTAAAGGTATATGTTAAGAATTGATTAAGCTAAATTTTAACTGAGTCAAAGCGCAATCACTAATTCTACTAAATTATAAACACCGTCGCTTTAATGACGAAATAACAAATAGTTTATTAAATCTGATGGCTAAAAAGTACATATAGATAATAAACTCTACTCTAAATTAACATCCCCGACTGATTAATAACCCGCAAAAATATATAATTAAATCAATGTGCATCCCCCAGCCTGGGACCTGGCTTAATTTCCCTTTTTTCTATACCCCTCAAATAATTTTTTTTTAAGAGTTTATTGAATCTAATACGTAGATATTGACAATACAGGATATGAAATAAACATATAAAAAAAAATAAAAATCAATCTGCATCGAAATCATCAGCTAAAAGAGGCCACGAGTCGGCCAGCGATTTAAAGTTGTATCTCGCTATAAGGATACCGAGTCTTTGTTTAAGACCTGGCTTAATTCCCTTTTTTCTATACCCCTCAGATAAATTTAACCAAAAGAAAAAGATTTAAACTATTCAATCAAATGGCTAATTTTACACCTATTGCTATTACCATGTAGTTATTATATATATTGTTTCAAATTAGAATTCAAATCATATCAAGCCTTTCGAGGTGAGTCCGTGAGTTTCTCCTATATCGAAGATCCTGCTAATAATTTAACCTGGAAATTTAAACCAAAAAATGGGCAAGGCTGGGAAGTCGTGAGATTTGCTAAAAGGCATCCAATTTACCACAAACTATGTGTCTACAAAATTGAAAATGTACAAGAAGGCAATGTGGGTACATATGGTATTTTTAATGACACTTCTCTATTGAAGAGCTGGAATTTATCAATTTGAGATTACACCTTATTCTCTAATTTACGTTCGAAGTTGTAAAAAAGTTGATACATTAATTTTTTGACCATTACCCATGTTATGCTGATTTTTTTATTGCTTTTAAACAAGTGTCAAGTAAACTACGCTAATAAATCCATTGCAATTTAAGTAAATTCATTACTAATCTTGCTTAGTGATTATATAAAATTAATTTAGATCATAACTAACAATGCGCCCATTACCATTGTATACGAATATAGTCTCTATTCAAGTTCATTTTCAAGACCTTTAATTATACACAATATAATATGCATTGATTATATTATTTTGATTGAACATTATTGAATACATCGTATGTGATTCAAACCAATTAAACTTATTTTGTAGGATGGATAACGCCATTTACATTGTATTTTATACTCCTCATATGAATCTTTCTAATGTGATTTACCCAGCATTTTTTTAGTTAACAATAAACATAAACTATATAGCATCTTACACTTAGTTGTATACGAATTAAAAGATCGATTGTTGTGTGATAAAACAAATTTTTATATATGTATAAATCTATTCATTTAAATTTAAGCATTATAGTAAAACTAGCTTATTAGCTGATCCCTTTCACTATGTCAGTCCCCTAGACAAAAATTCAAAAAAAAAATTCAGAATTACATAGAAAAACTCAATAATATTAATAGGTGTCTTGTAAGTGTTACGCCGATTAAAAGAATTAATTATTGCCTTAATTTGACATTTAACTTTAGATGAAATCAACTTATTCGTCTGTGTTATAATAAGAAGCAAATATAATTTTATTATTTATGTAAAAAACTTATCTTAACTTTTTAAATAAAAGAGGATGATCTAATGCAAGCTAAAATTTTTTAAAAAAAAAATTAATAATTTAATTTTTCTTCGTGTTAAACAGGCTAATTTACATATGATTCCCTGTTTTTAGAAATTGCGATTTTAATATTACTAAAAGCATGATGATAAAATACAAATAAATAATATGGAAAGTAAATGATAATTTTGCAAAGAGTTTTGCACGCTTCAATTATGCATGCCTTAGGGCTTGTCTTAATATCGAATTTTACTGCCCAGCAAAAATCGTCATAAACATAGCCGTGTCTTGATTAAGAAACAATACAAAGATTATTACTATTGTTTTTGAATAAAACTTTTTATTATAACATTACAAATAAAGTGCTGTATAAGACAATAAAGGGTGAAAATTGTTGAGTTGACATAATTTAATAATTATTGTTACTTTAAAACCCGAGTTTTTTTTTATGATTAATTTTCACTTTATTTTTATTAATTAATATGAATAGCAAGCAATTAAAACTTAAAATTTTTTAAAGTCCTTAGCTCCAAGCAATAGGTTAAATCAAATAAGTATTTAAATTTTTTTATTATTATTATATAAACATATTAAAAAACCAAAACAGTATGACACATTTTACTCTTTTGAATCTGCTAATTCATTAATTGATTCAGGGTTTCTTTCAGGGGGGGTGCCCGGGGGGGGGTATTACCCCCCCGGAAATTTCAAATACCCCCCCGGAGCATTTTTTCTGAAAGAAACCCTGAATTGATTATAAAATGGATTTATATTATACTATCATCGATAGGATAATAGCTGAATTAAACATAAGGTTTTCGGAAATTAATTGTAATTTATTTTAGTCCTTAGAAGGTTTAAAACCTTCATCCCCTTTTTTTTCGATAAATCTCTTTTATCAGAAATAATTAACCATTATGATTATGTATTTATAATTTTTTATCTTCGGATAAATGCAATGATATTTTTCACTAATTAAAATTTTGCCCTCAATAGTGTTTTTAAACATATTATTTTGATTAAAATAATTTTAACTATCCCAATTACTTCATGCTCATGCGAAAGATCGTTCTCATTGGTAAAACGGATTAAAACTTATCTTTGTTCCACAATTGGACAAGATAGGTTATCTTCCTTAGCTTTATTGAGCTTAGAACTTAGTTTATAAATGTTTTTCCCCCCGATGATATTATAAATTCGTTTGAAGCATTGAGTAAAAGGCGTAATGAATTACTATTAAAAGACTAATTTTAATATTTAATGAAAAATTATCTGGGCTTTTAAACCTGTTTTAAGCTTTTTAGCACTTTCAAAAAATTATTAAATTTACGAAAATTCCATCCTGGATTGAATTTAATTGTCCATCTCACATGCTTATTGTTTAACATATCTTGCATATTTTTATGTACCACATGCTAGAGCCCTGCACGGGTGACCCAAAAATTTTAAACTTAAGTCGGGTTCGGGTTGGGTTGAACGTTTAATTTTATATTGAATAATAGACATATCTTTTTAATTAATGCTATTTTATATAATATTTTATAATTAATATCGAAATGTATGATTGATTTATCTCATACATTCATTTAAATTAATTTCTTTAAGTTATATCAGAATTTTGGAATTGCGCATTTTTAAACTCAGAAAAGTAAAATATCTTGATGGATGCTAAATTATAATCAACATGTAATTACGGGCCTTCGGCCCTCGTGGGAAGGGGGAGAAGGGAAGGGGAAGTGGGAAGGGGAGAAGGGGAAGGGAAGGGGGGAAGGGGGAACTCTTCTATACTACGTATAAACGTAGCATATTTGCTATGCAATTTATGGGCGAGAAAGGTAGGAAGGAGCGAGAATGCCTGTAGCGGGGATTAAATCAAAACAAGTAGAGGTATAGGCCTTTGTAGGGGAGGGCATACAGTAATTATCGATGTTAACCAAATGAATTAATTATTACTAATTCTTTTTTAGGGGAAAAGGTCATACTTTAGTTTTTTTAACTAATGGGGTCAAAGGCTGTTAATATGAGAAAAGCGAAAATACCCTAAAGAAGAGGAAATTATAAGAAAAACGAGCCCATAAATTGCATAGCAATTAAAAATTAAATTTAAAAATGTCAAATAAAATACTGAAGAGCTTAAGGACATTATTAACTTGTGTGCCTTAATCGTAATAATTTTATCACCTTCTTCAAACCGAGTTGGTATAATGGCAATTATAATGATTTTAAATTACCAGAAAATTAACATCCTTCATTCTATTATTTTCAAATGCTTTGTGGCGTCTTTCATCCCAACTTTTCCTATCAAAATCACTATTGTTTGCCTTTTCACCCATTTTTCTTTAAAGCATTATTTTTTTTTAATTAAACACAAATCGAGTTACATAGAAACAAAGAGAACAAGATAACTAATATATCTAATAATTTCTATAATTAATAAAGTTAAAATTTAAAATAAGAATGGGAATTTTAAATAAGTACACTAATTTTTAAACAAAAATTAACTCATCTGAAAAAAGAACACCTATTTAGAACCACAAATTTGGACAGAGTCTTAAGTATCCACTCTTGATTCCTTCGTTAATAAATAAATCAACGGTTTTCCATAAAAAACGAAATATAAAACTTTCAAATTTGTTCTTGCAAAATCCAACGCTACCCTATTTGTTTAGAGAAATTATAAGCTATTCGTAATTTAACATGCATGGTTCTTTCATATATATGAGATATTTTTTAAATTGTAAAAATTAAATTACACACTGATAATAAATTCCAGCCTCCCCCCTGCGTAGCCAGGGCATAGGGGGAGGCATAAATTGGCGGCCCCTCCCTAAATTTAAAAAACAATAATATTTAAAAAAATTATGACTAAAATTTCAAAACATCAATTTGCCCCTCCCTTTATCATTACTGCCCCCCCCCTCCTTAAATTGAAATCTTGACTACACCCATGAGTAAAACTATCGAAGTTATAAGAAATTGATTTGATTTACAACTAATGAGATGGCAAAAAACAAAAATCAATATAGAAAAGATACAGCGTGTTTTCGATATCACTTTCTACAATATGAAAAAAAAAATTTATTTTGTTTTTTGAAGTTTATGTGCTGGATGCACAAACTAATAAAAGGGTCATGGGCGTGGTGGCAGGGAAGGGTAACTATCAAAAGATTTAAAATGTTTTAATTAGTTATTATTATTAACCACAACAAATGAGTATGACCTAGACGGACGTAAAAAAAAAAGTTCTTTTTAGTTTTAAAAAAGGGCTAAATTCTGAAACTACAGGCCCGTTTCGCTCGTAACTTTACCCGTAGGTTTCCAGGGCGGCCAGAGGTAAAATAGCTTTTTCAGATTTCTAAAATACCTTTTCGTTTTAAAAATATCGGACATTTTAACTTGGTGGACGACGGACGACGGACGGAAAATTAAAAAAAAAGTTCTTTTAGTTTTAAAAAAGGGCTAAATTCTGAAACTACAGGCCCGTTTCGCTCGAAACTTTACCCGTAGGTTTCCAGGGCGGCCAGGGGTAAAATAGCTTTTTCAGATTTCTAAAATACCTTTTCGTTTTAAAAATATCGGACATTTTAACTTGGTGGACGACGGACGACGGACGGAAAATTAAAAAAAAAAGTTCTTTTTAGTTTTAAAAAAGGGCTAAATTCTGAAACTACAGACCCGTTTCGCTCGAAACTTTACCCGTAGGTTTCCAGGGCGGCCAGGGGTAAAATAGCTTTTTCAGATTTCTAAAATACCTTTTCGTTTTAAAAATATCGGACATTTTAACTTGGTGGACGACGGACGACGGACGACGGACGGAAAATTAAAAAAAAAAGTTCTTTTTAGTTTTAAAAAAGGGCTAAATTCTGAAACTACAGACCCGTTTCGCTCGAAACTTTACCCGTAGGTTTCCAGGGCGGCCAGGGGTAAAATAGCTTTTTCAGATTTCTAAAATACCTTTTCGTTTTAAAAATATCGGACATTTTAACTTGGTGGACGACGGACGACGGACGACGGGCGTAAAAAAAAAGGTTCTTTTTAGTTTTAAAAAAGGGCTAAATTCTGAAACTACAGGCCCGTTTCCCTCGAAACTTTACCCGTAGGTTTCCAGGGCGGCCAGGGGTAAAATAGCTTTTTCAGGTTTCTAAAATACCTTTTCGTTTTAAAAATATCGGACATTTTAACTTGGTGGACGGACGACGGACGACGACGGACAACCAAAAACGAGCCATAAATTGCATAGCAATTAAAAATCACAAAACTTATGATTTTCTTAATTCCCATTTTTCTTTAAATATTAATGTCTTAACTTGTTTTATCGCCTAACTTATACACTAGAATAAAATTAATTTATCATATTTTACAAGCATGATTTAATAATTAAGAGTTTTTGAAATAATAATCAAAGTCTCTCCTTCCATTTCGCACAATATTGCCACAGCCGTTATGAATCTTAAAATCAAAATTGCCTGATAATACAGACAAACTCATTTTAATTTGAATATAAGCATTTTATATGTGAAAAAATTGCGGGTTCGTTAATATTTTGAAGAAGATAATAATAACCACATTTCCGCAATTAACTTGAAAGTATACTCTATGGGCCATTTATAGGCAATTTATAATTGGAGATTAAATGGATTTTATATATAACCTATCTTTTTTAGCATGTGACCTGGAAATGATAGACATACAACGTTTTGTCCATTTTTGAGAGATGATATTTTGTTGCCATTTAAATCCATTAAAATCAATTTTACAATATCAACTTTTTTTACTTTCGGGTCGGGTCGGGTTTGGCTTAAAAAGCTTTTGGGTCGGGTCGGGTTCGGGTTGAAAAAAAGTGACTTTGCAGGGCTCTACCACATGCACATATAAAGCCAATTGTTTTCCAAAAAATATTTTGTCCACCAGTTTTCCCCCTTTATTAGTGATATCTCATCATAATCGATAAATTATATTAATAACCAATTCCTGAATTTTATAAACAATGTTAACGCATCAAAACTTTCAAGGGATAAAAATCCTAAAAAAATTCATTATGTTTGTCTTTGGACGCTAAGTTGTTCTGTGCATCTTACATCTCTAATTTCATCTAAAATAATTAAATAAAATTTTGATTCTTTTAATTTTGACAGAATATTTTTAAGGTTCATTTAGCCGTTAAATTTATTAGTTCATTTTACTTTTTAGGTGGTGTAAAGGGGGGGGGGTTGTGCAAATATATTTATAATATCATCAGTGGCATTAACTTCTAAATACTCATTCTCGAACGAATTTTAATTTCATAATTAATTTTTTAATTGCTATGCAATTTATGGGCTCATTTTTTGTTGTCCGTCTCCGTCCGTTGTCCGTTCGTTGTCCACCAGGTTATTTACACCAGCTTTCAACTTTCTGACGTGGAGGTTCGAGTTCAATCCCCGGAGAGGACAAATTTTTTTTTAAATTAAATTAATATTTTGTTCTTGTTAATGCCATTGATAATATGACTTTTTGACCTTCCGCTGGCTACTGACCAATGAAAAAAATGACCATTGGCCAAATATTTCGAAATTTTTTTTCGTTTATGAATTGGTTAACATTGATAATTACCCTATGCTTCCCCTACAAGGGCCTATGCCTCTACTGATATGGGTCCCTGTGCCCCTACAAAGGCTTATGCCTCTACTGATGCGGGTTCGAATCCCGGAGAGGGCAAATTTTTTATTTTTTTTAAAAATTGAATTAATATATTGTTCTTGTTAATACCTTTGATAATATGACTTTTTAACCGTGTCCTGGCTACTGACCAATGAAAAAAATTACCATCGGCCAAATTGTGATTCGAAATTTTTTTTCGTTTATTTTCAAATTAATATATTGTTTTTGCTAATACCATTGATAATATGACTTTTTGACCTTCCGATAGCTCCTGACCAATGAAAAAAATGACCATTGGCCAAATAAATCAAAAAAAAAATTTTTGTTGTTGAATTTGTCTATTAGGTTAACATTGATAATTACCCTATCTCCCCTACAAGGGCCTATAAATAATTAACTAATTTTGGTTTTTGAATTGGTATATTAGGTTAACATTGATAATTACCCTGTGCCCTCCCCTAGAAGGGCCTATGCCTCTACTTTACGATAGTATATTATATAAGTGCAATAAAATAAATAGATAATTTGTATATTTACTTGTTTTTTGTAACAACTTTTGCATTCCTTTTTTCTAATATCTAATATATACGTACTTCTAAATTTTAGGCGGTTTGACATTAATTAATAATATTTAAAACTTGAAGTTTCTTTTTTTTTATTTAATAAATATGTATTAATTTTCTGATTGACGATTGCCCCCCCCTAGGCATTCTCGCCCCATCCCACCGTTCTCGCCCATAAATTGCATAGCAAATATGCTACTTTTTACGGAGTATAGAAGAGTTCCTCCTCCCCCCCCCCTTCCCTTCCCCTACTCCCATTCCCCCTTTCCCTTCCTACGAGGGCAGAAGGCCCGAGTTTTATATTTTACTTTATAATTACGCCTTTTGAGGATTACTTTAAAAAAGGTTTTTAATTGTTCTCATTGTCCTGATATAAATCTGCCTGAAAATGCTGCCAATATTGCATATGTAAAATTAAAATTTGTTATATATATGGCCAAGATTTTTGGGGTTGCGGAAAGTATTTTCATAAAAACTTTGTTATATCGTTTTTGTTATATAATTTTTTAACTATTTCTATTATTTTTTAAAATGTCAAAGATTTGTCAATGTCCCTGTTCCACTTAATTCATTTATACAAAACTTATTATACCATGTAAAATTTTCTATATTGTTTCAACTTATTTATTTTATGCCCTATAAACATGAGGGTTAGACATACCAGTGTGGTGTTATTAGAAATAATACACAAAGTAACGGAATTTTAAGAACGTTAATGAGGGAAAAAATTTCCAATTGCATTTGACCCATGGTCCTATCCAGGTTTTGGATTGGGGGGGGGGGCAAAACATAAATAAAGGGTTCGCGTAGAAACATTTTTTGTCACCCTTACCTACACCCGTGGTTTGACCAGCTCAGCCCCCCTAAGGCAAAGGCTAGCTATGCCACTGTTCATGTGTGCCTCATTTTTAAACTTATTTAAAAATCTTCTACCTTTAGAAACTGGGTGTGCTAATTCTACAGTAGAGATTAAAAATCAAATTCAAAATTTAAATAATATAATTAATAATCCTCTGTAGTAAATTGATTCCTAAAGTTTGTTTTTGGATGATTTAGACAGCAAACGCAATCTTGAAAAATTTCTCTTAACCAAATTAAAGACCTTGTGAAATCAACACTCGCCCATATAAATCTTTTAACAGCAAGATGTTTATCTCTTAAATAACTTATTATAAATCAATAAATATTTTAATTTTTCAATCGAATAAAAACCAGATGATTCAAGTGCTAATTTGAATATTAAATAGCTCTAAATATGGTGAAACATTATTTAAATAACAAAATGTATGAAATATTATTATTATAAGCCAAAGGGAAATTACGGGAAATTGAACCAAGGTAATTTCCCAATAAAATTTGGGAATTTTTATGCCATCTCTATCCAGGAAAAACAAACGTTATGATAGCTTATTTGGCAACGCCTCTTTTGCATTTACAAATTTCAAAATTTAATTTTCTATGAACACTTTTTGGAGCATAGAAGTTATATTGGTACCTGTCGGGTTAATGGTTAGCTCATTCAAGTTGCTTTACGTCGGGCTAGAACCGCGAGTCGGGTTAGCCTTTTAGGCCCGCCTTGAGCCCCGATTATTTTTTGGGCCTTGAGTGACCCGTGCAGGGCTCTACCTATACCGACCCCCCTAGCTAAGCCACCGCTGCCTTTATTATGATAACGCCTTTGGCCCTTTAGTTACCTCTACCGGTTAGCCAACATTTCACTTTACCCAAATTTATTATCTTATTTTTGTTAAGCCACTAAAATATATACTTGGGCTTAATGTTTTTTGCCATGTGTAACCATACACAAGGATATTCATAAGAACTGTACCTCAAACAAATACCAAAGGTTATATGTACGTATTCGTGTAAAACGAAATAACGCGAAATGATGTACTATGTAAAACTATCATTTTATTTTATATAGTTGAGCGTTTTCGTGTTTGAAAGCAATTACAGAACCAAATCAAATAACTGTGAACATGTATGTTATATTTAGCCTATTTCTCAATATTCTTAATACTAAAGTTATGTTTTGTAAAATGACAAGCTAACTACAACGTAGAACCTGAGTTCATTTTGTATTCTCTATTAAATAATTCGTTTCTATTAATTTATATAATACATAGATAACAAATTTTGGCATCTGGCTACAATGAACTTGAGTTCAATATAAAATCTTTAATAATGTTTAATTTGTTTCTACTATATGATAATGTTTCATAACAAGTTTTGGCAAAAACAAGGTACCTAGGTCTAGAGGTGGGCGCGGGCCGTGAAATTTCGCGTGACACGGTGGGTCACGGCGTGAATGTGAAGAAATTTTAAATTAGTAGGCGTGACTGGGCGTGACGGGCCTTTCCAAAATTTTCCATAAATCACGGAGGCGTGAACACATATTTCCATAAATCACGGAGATTTTAATTTTTAAAATTGTTTTTTATTAATATAAATTTGCAGATTTATAATTTTAAAAAATATATATATTATTTATTATTCTGTGGGACATTAAATTCGGCGAGATTGTTTTCGGCAAGTTGACGGGACACCTACAATACAACAACCAATGAAAAATAATAAATCAATGGAAATATGGTAAATAAATTTAAATATGTTTTATTTTTATTTATCTTTATTATTTATAGTAATCATACACAAAGCAGTGGTGAAGGAGATAATAATGAAATAATTGAGATGGACATGATTTCAATTTCAAAATTAGAGATGTTAACTAAAAAAAGAAAGAAAGACATTGATATTGAATTTAAAGCTCCAGAAAACAGAAAAAGCAAGATATGGGATAACTTCCTAACAATTTATATAAAGGTACCTTACAAAATTTTGTAAAATGTACAGTTGCCAAAACGTGATGTCATATAAATGTAAAACAGGAACTGCTAGTTTATTAAGACATAAATGTGTCATAAAAAATACAACAAAACATTCTGAGTCAATATATAACTTGTTTAAAAGACAAATATCAGATAAATCAAAAGCAGGTTTACAAAAAAATCAGTTATATTTTATATGTAAAGAGCTACGACCTTTAAATGCTACAGAAGGTGAAGGATTTTATAAATTTTATCGGCCCCTGCAAGTTCGGCATCTAGTGAAAGATTGTTCTCTGTAGCCAATCGCTTGTTGGAGGAAAGGCGTACTCAATTAAAATCAAAAAACATGGATATTATTCTTTTTTTAAATAAAAATTTCGATTTATAAATTGTAATTATTTTTTGTTATGGAATTATAGAAATAAATAAAATAAATTCAAAAAGTGTATAATTAATTATAGGTTACCATTACCAATTTTGAAAAATTTAAAAACACCGTCAATTTTCGGGCGTGACGTGCGTGAATCAAAATATTGCCTTTCGTGGGTGGGCGTGAATTTTTTTTAATACCACCGTGAGTGGGCGGGCCGTGAATAAAAAATTAGGCCCGCGCCCACCTCTATAGGTACAATGAACTTGAGTTCAATATAAAATCTTTAATAATGTTTAATTTGTTTCTACTATATGATGTTTCATAACAAGTTTTGGCAAAAACAAGGTACCTAGGTACAATGAACTTGAGTTCAATATAAAATCTTTAATAATGTTTAATTTGTTTCTACTATATGATAATGATTCATAACAAGTTTTGGCAAAAACAAGGTACCTAGGTAGATGAAATTGAGTTCAATATAAAATCTTTAATAATTTTTAATTTGTTTCTACTATATGATAATGATTCATAACAAGTTTTGGCAAAAACAAGGTACCTAAGTACAAAGAACTTGAGTTCAATATAAAATCTTTAATAATGTTTAATTTGTTTCGACTATATGATAATGATTCATAACAAGTTTTGGCAAAAACAAGGTACCTAAGTACAATGAACTTAAGTTCAATATAAAATCTTTAATAATGTTTAATTTGTTTCTACTATATGATAATGTTTCATAACAAGTTTTGGCAAAAACAAGGTACCTAGGTACAATGAACTTGAGTTCAATATAAAATCTTTAATAATGTTTAATTTGTTTCTACTATATGATAATGATTCATAACAAGTTTTGGCAAAAACAAGGTACCTAGGTACAATGAAATTGAGTTCAATATAAAATCTTTAATAATGTTTAATTTGTTTCTACTATATGATAATGATTCATAACAAGTTTTGGCAAAAACAAGGTACCTAAGTACAATGAACTTGAGTTCAATATAAAATCTTTAATAATGTTTAATTTGTTTCTACTATATGATAATGATTCATAACAAGTTTTGGCAAAAACAAGGTACCTAGGTACGATGAAGTTGAGTTCAATATATAATCTTTAATAATGTTTAATTTGTTTCTACTATATGATAATGATTCATAACAGGTTTTGGCAAAAACAAGGTACCTAGGTACAATGAACTTGAGTTCAATATATAATCTTTAATAATGTTTAGTTTGTTTCTACCGTATGATAATGATTCATAACAAGTTTTGGCAAAAACAATGTACCTAGGTACAATGAACTTGAGTTCAATATATAATCTTTAATAATGTTTAATTTGTTTCTATTATATGATAATGATTCATAACAAGTTTTGGCAAAAACAAGGTACCTAAGTACAATGAACTTGAGTTCAATATATAATCTTTAATAATGTTTAATTTGTTTCTACTATATGATAATGATTCATAACAAGTTTTGGCAAAAACAAGGTACCTAGGTACGATGAACTTGAGATCAATATATAATCTTTAATAATGTTTAATTTGTTTCTACTAAATTATATGATTCATAACAAGTTTTGCGAAAAACAAGATACCTAGGTACAATGAACTTGAGTTCAATATATAATCTTTAAATATGTTTAATTTGTTTCTACTATTATATGATTCATAACAAGTTTTGCGAAAAACAAGATACCTAGGTACAATGAACTTGAGTTCAATATATAATCTTTAAATATGTTTAATTTGTTTCTACTATTATATGATTCATAACAAGTTTTGCGAATAACAAGGTACCTAGGTACAATGAACTTGAGTTCATTATATAATTAATTGCTATGCAATTTATGGGCTCGCTTTTTGGTGTCCGTCCGTCCGTTGCCTATTATCCTTTCAACTATCTGATTATGCCCTTCCGTAGAGGGGCCTATGCCTCTACTGATATGGGTCCCTGTGCCCCCCCCCTACAAAAGCCTATGCCTTTACTGATGTGGGTTCGAATCCCGGCGAGAGCAAATTCTTAATTGCTGGTTCGATACCCGGAGAGGGCAAAATTTTTATATTTTTTAAAAATAAATTAGTAATTTGTTCTTGTTAATACCATTGATAATATGACTTTTTGACCGTGTCCTGGCTACTGACCAATGAAAAAATGACCATTGGCCAAATTGTAAAACGAAATTTTTTTTTTCATTTTTGAATTGGTATATTAGGTTAACATTGATAATTACCATATGCCCTCCCCTACAAGGGCCTATGCCTCTACTGATATGGGTCCCTGTGCCCCTACAAAGGCTTATGCCTTTACTGATGTGGGTTCAAATCCCGGCGAGGGCAAATTCTTTTAATTTTATTATTTAATTAATATATTGTTCTTGTTAATTTCATTAGATGTGAGGTTTGACCGTGTCCTGGCTACTGACCAATGAAAAAATGACCATTGGCTAAATTGTGAATCGAAATTTTTTTTCGTTTTTGAATTGGTATATTAGGTTAACATTGATAATTACCCTGTGCCCCTACAAAGGCTTATGCCTCTACTGATGTGGGTTCGAATCCCGGAGAGGGCAAAAAAGTTTTTTTTAATTAAATTAATATATTGTTCTTGTTAATACCATTGATAATATGACTTTTTGACCGTGTCCTGGCTACTGACCATTGAAAATGACCATTGGCCAAATTGTGATTTGAAATTTTTTTTTCGTTTGTTTTTGTTAATACCATTGATAATATAACTTTACATCGTGTTCTGGCTGCAGACCAATAAAAAAATGACCATTGGCCAAAGTATAAATCGAAATTGTTTTTTCCGTTTCATATGTATTTATATCCTTTATGACAGTGTCCTCGCTACTGACCAATGAAAAAAAATGACCACTGGTCAAAGTATAATTTTTACGAGTTTGACATTTTCCAATATATAATCATCATATCATTTATTTTTATTTAATAACTTAGAATTTTTTAGATCAAAAGTTGTTTTAAAAAAAAATATAAGTTACCGAAATAAAATGACTCCAAACCTACCATATTATGTGAAAAGATGGTAGTTAAAATTCATCAATAAATTAACAATATAACTAAATATAAAATAAATAATACTTATTAAGTATTATTTAAGGCCCGAGTTTCTTTAATAGTGTTTAATTTGTTTCTATTAAATTATATGATTCATAACAAGTTTTGCGAAAAACGAGGTACATGGCTACAATGAACTTGAGTTCATTATATATTATCTTTATTAATGTTTAATTTCTTTCTAGTAAATTATATGATTCATAACAAGTTTTGCGAAAAAAAGGACCTAGGTACAATGAACTAGAGTTCATTATATATTCTATAATAACGTTTAATTTGTTTCTACGAATTTATATAATTCCTAGATACTTAGTTTTGCGAAAAACCAAGTATACTTAGCTATAAGAGCTGAATTCAATTTACATTTTCTATCAAAATTATATTTTTCCTATACAATTAAAACATTTCAGCAATGCTCCTCTTCTTCGCTACTCTATCGCTGCTGCTTATATTTGGTGATGGAACTACAAGTAATCATAACCTTCTCATTTATTTTTCTCTTTATATTTTGAGGTTGTTTGCTATTCAAAATTGCTTGTGGCGTAAATGCGGGTAGGGGGGGACGGGAAATCCCCCCCCCCCGAAAAAATTATTTTAGATCTAAAGTTTATATTTTATAGTTGTGCAACGTAAATGACCCTAAGACACTTATTAATTGCTATGCAATTTATTGGAATTACCTCCCACTCCAGATGAAGTTCTTGAAATATTATCGCTGGGAAAAAGAAAATATAAAATTATTTTATAAGACTTTTTTTTTAATTTTTAATGTTGAAATAAAAATGCTATAAGAAAGGGCCAATCCATTTTATATATTTTAGACATAGTATTTCTTATGGCAAAGATTACAATATTTTATCTGCTAGGGCGTCCAAGGGATTCTTGAACGAAATCCTTCTATAATTTATCTTTCGCGTTTCTGGCAAAACAATTAAAAAATTCGGAGGAAATATTATTTGGAAATTTGCCAAACTTGTTTCTTGTCCAAAAACCGTTCATTTTCGTTGTATATCGAGGTTTCTTATGTACAAAATCATACAACTTAGCCTTAGGTTCAACTACTATTACTAAAGTTTCTGCTAATTGTCTGACTTATTGAAGATCTAGGTCATTTTTTGCATGCTTGCATAATATATTCAGATTGTTGTAGAGAAGTGAGCAAAGTTGCAGCTTCTGTTTCAACATCATGATCATACCTGCTTGCTTCAATTTCTCCTTATTTGGTTTCTCTTCCATTTCTGACAACATTTCAATTAAAACTTCATGACGTTTGAATAGATTAAATGGATTGACACTTTTATTAGCGATTCATGGGGAATTAGCTCCTACTCCAGATGACGGGAAAAAGAAAATATGAAATTATTTTATAATGACTTTATTTTGTTTTATACCAGATTTTATATTTTTGATGTTGAAATAAAAATTGGAAATCCCCCCCGGAGAAAATCCTGGCTACGCCTGCTTATACTTCAAGAAAATATCACTTATATTTAAAGGGGTTGTCTAGAATTTATTTTAAAAATGTTTTAATATAATAATAATATTCGCTAGTGGCTAGACGCTTGTCTCATGGTTTTTTATAGGCCGGGCTATAGGTTGGTCTAGCTTGTCAAAATATATTTGAAAGCTATTACTTATTAGACTTAAGAAAGAAACTCGTAACTGTGAAAAATAATCTATACATATTTTATGCATAATATTTTGTTTATTCATGGGCGTAGGGGGTGGGAGAAATTAGTTCAAATTTATTAAAATTATGGCTAACATTTGAAAAAATGATTTTGCCGCTCCCTAAATCATTATTGCCCCCCTCTAATTCCAATGCTGGCTACGCCCATGAAACGAATCAATAGGTAGTAGTAGAAGTGAGAGGGTAGCAATTAGTGTTGTAAAAAGGGCTGGGTATTGTTTGGTCCTTGGTTTTAGTCGTTTGAACATAAACAGACCAAAGGCTTTTTTCTGTTTTTCTTAGTCGCCGACTAAAACCAAAGGTCGACCAAAAAAACCAGCCGGTTTTACCACACTAGTAACAATAGCCATTGTAGAGATGGAATTTGTTATGTCCGCTAACATTACTTCATTATTTTAAATATTTCATCTCCACTTTTTATTTTGCTGCCTGAAGATGGATCTCTGAAAATAAAATTTCATTTCCCCGTACTCATTTTATCAATTCAACCAAAGCACTTGTTACCAACAAATATAATTACAAAGGATCGGATAGTAAATGCATAATCCAAACCCCTAATAAAAAAAATTTGACGACAATTTTATCCTTTTCAAAAAATCCTCAATCTTTTCAATCCTCAAAAAATACATGGAGGCCCCTGGGAGGACGTGGATAATAAAAAACAGATATACTTAGTAATAATATACACATAGACTAATAGACTGCTCATTCCCTTTAAAAAAGTGATGCTATACCGCCATCTTGAAAATACATTAACATTCAACGTTATAATGGGATTCAATATATACTCCCTATTTTTTACCCTCTTTCTCACCCAGGGGGGGGGCCTCTTTCTGATGCCGGGGAGAGGAGGGGGGGGGGGTGATTTGCCCCCCTTCCCTAATTTTTTACCCACTTTCTGATGCGGGGGAGAGGGGGTGCAGGGTAGTGTTTTGCCCCACCCCCATTATTTTTTACCCTCTTTCTCACCCGGGGAGGGGGGGGGGGGGGGTGATTTGCCCCCCCCCCCCTAATTTTTTACCCTCTTTCTGATGCGAAGGAGAGGAGGTGCAGGGGGGTGTTTTGCCCCCCCCTTATTATTTTTTACCCTCTTTCTCACCCGGGGAGGGGGGGGGGGGTGTTTTGCCCCCCCCTTAATTTTTTACCCTCTTTCTGATGCGGGGGAGAGGGGGTGCAGGGGGGTGTTTTGCCCCCTCCCCTAATTTTTTACCCTCTTTCTGATGCGGGGGAAAGGGAATGCAGGGGGGTGTTTTGCCACCCCCCCCCCCCCATTTTTTTTTTACCCTCTTTCTCACCCGGGGAGGGGGGGGGGGGGGTGTTTTGCCCCCCCCCCTAATTTTTTACCCTCTTTCTGATGCGGGGGAGAGGGGGTGCAGGGGGGTGTTTTGCCCCCCCCCCATTATTTTTTACCCTCTTTCTCATCCGGGGAGGGGGGGGGTGTTTTGCCCCCCCCCTAATTTTTTACCCTCTTTCTGATGCGGGGGAGAGGGGGTGCAGGGGGGTGTTTTGCCCCCCCCCTTTAATTTTTTACCCTTTTTCTGATGCGGGGGAGAGGGGGTGCAGGGGGGTGTTTTGCCCCCCTCCCCTCCCATTATTTTTTACCCTCTTTCTCACCCGGGGAGGGGGGGGGGGGGGGTGTTTTGCCCCCCCCCCTAATTTTTTACCCTCTTTCTGATGCGGGGGAGAGGGGGTGCAGGAGGGTGTTTTGCCCCCCCCCCCCTCCCATTATTTTTTACCCTCTTTTTCATCAGGGGGGGGGGCATGGGGAGTGTTTTGCCCCCCCCCCCTAATATTTTTTACCCTCTTTCTGATGCGGGGAGATGGGGAGGGGGGGGGGGGGCAGGGGGGTGTTTTTCGCCCCCCCCCCCTATTACCCTCTTTCTTACCCGGGGAGGGGGGGGGGTGTTTTGCCTCTCCCCCCCATTATTTTTTACCCTCTTTCTGATGCCGGGGAAAGAGGGGGGTGATAGTCAATTTTCGAAAAGAAAAAAAAATTCAATAGAAAATGTTGATTATGACATTTGTCACCACTGTGACCGCAACAATTCACAAAAATATTTTGAAAGGGTTAAAAAGGACTTTCTGCCCCCCCCCCCGGGTGACAAAGAGGGTAAAAAATAAGAAGCGGGGCGAATCACCCTCCCCCCTCTCCCCGCATCAGAAAGAGGCCCCCCCCTGGGTGAGAAAGAGGGTAAAAAATAAGGGGGGGCAAAACACCCCCCCCCGTCTGCCCCCCTCTCCCCCGCATCAGAAAGAGGATAAAAAATTAGGGGGGGGGGGGGGGGGTTAAACACTACCCTGCCCCCCTCTCCCCCGCATCAGAAAGAGGTTAAAAAATTAGCGGGGGGGGCAAAACACCCCCAATGCCCCCCCCCATCTCCCCCGCATCAGAAAGAGGGTAAAAAATTGGGGGGAGGGAACACCCCCCATGCCCCCCCCCCCCCCTCGGGTGAGAAAGAGGGTAAAAATAGAGAGTATATATAGAATCTCATTATAACGTTGAATCTAATGTATTTTCAAGATGGCGGTAAAACTAGCATCACTTTTTCGGTACGTGTGTACGTATAATGAGCAGTCTCTTTAGTCTATGAATATACATTAAACCTAAAAAATATAATGAAAACTGTTGGTTCGACGACTGCTATAATAAAAATTCAAATATAAGATATAAAGTTTTTAAATGAGTTTTTTTTCCTATAGCTGTTTGTCACATTTAGTGGTCAGTTCCTTCAAGTAGGTTCTCCATGTATTCCTGCACTTACACCAGCTTCGCTCTAGTTCGTACCTTCTTAAGCCCATATCTATTTATGCTTCCATTTCAGTTTAGGCCTCCTCTCTTTCGCTTACCTTCGACTTGCACTTTCTTGATACGATTTGCCAAGTGACTTTCCTCCCGTCTCTCTAAATGGCCATACCATCTCAGTCTTCTTACCACCAACTTTCTCTGTATCGGAACTACATTTAGTTTATCCCTTATGTCTTGATTCCTTATATAGTCCTTTTTGCTTATTCCCAACATGTATCTATTCGCATCTCCATTGTAGCCAGGCTTTGCTCCTCTTTTGCCTTAATTGCCCAGGTTTCCGCTCCATACAATACTGTGGGTACAATAACGGTGTTATATAACCGTCCTTTCAATTTGAGTGGTATGTGTTTGTCACATAGGACACCACTCAACCTCCCTGAAATTTAGCCAGCCTGCGTTTATTCTTGCCTTAATTTCGTTTTCCACAATCCATCACATTGTACCCTCAAAATATTTGAATTTCTTCCTCCTGCTTAAACTTCAATCATCGATTTCCAGTTGTGTTTCTTTGAATTCATTCCCCGCCTCCAAGCATACATATTCAGTTTGATCTCGGCTGACCCTAAGGCCTTTG
Source organism: Gordius sp. MW1 (assembly GCA_964036665.1). Lineage (NCBI taxonomy): Eukaryota > Metazoa > Nematomorpha > Gordioida > Gordea > Gordiidae > Gordius > Gordius sp. MW1. The sequence continues at coordinate 22,972,362 of OZ038531.1, forward strand.
CTTTCAATTCGCTCCATCCACACTTTTACCTGCTCTGCTAATTCCACATTTGAGCCTGCGCCCAGGACGATATCATCCGCAAAGAGCATTGCCCAAGGTGATTCGCATTTCAGGTCCTTCGTTATCGAATCCATTATTGTTATGAAGAGCAATGGACTTAGTGCCGATCCTTGATGCACACCGACATTTAGACTGAATCCCTTTAAAGTACCACTGGATGTCCGAACTTTGGTTTTTGTGTTTCTATACGTATCCTTTATTAACATTATATAAGCGTCGGGTACACCATTGGAACTCAGGCTATCCCATATCAACTGCCTTGGCACTTTATCGAAAGCTTTCTCAAGATCGATGAAACACATGTCAAGACCCTTTTGTTTTTCCTTATATAATTCCATAAGCCTCCTAAGACCATGTATTGCATCTGAAGTCGATTTTCCAGGCATGAACACAAATTGTCGTTCATCTATTGAGATTATCTTTCGGAGTCTTGCTTCTATAACCTTTTCCCATACCTTCATTACGTGACTCGTTAACTTTATTCCTCGATAGTTGTTGCACTCTTGTTACACTACCTACGACGGTCCCAAGTCCGTGTGCAAAAAGTGGAGGGTTGGCGTCAGGTCGGAAGCCGGCTATAAAAACCAATTCCAAAATTATGATAGTTTCAAAAATAATTTTACAAGAAAAGGCTATGGCGTCCTTCACAAACGACGCGCACTGCATACCCCGCCCGTGCAATGTGAAAAGTACACTAGAATTACTGCCCAACTCACAACGAAGGCGGTTAAGGAAATTAGTTGTTGAAAGAATGCAAATAACGTGTTGAAATGTGGGAACGTTGAAGGGGAAGAGCATCGAGGTCGCACAAATGCTAAAAAGAAGAAAGGTACACATCGCCTGCCTACAAGAGACGAGGTAGAACGGAACGAAAGCTCGGGAATTAGGAGAAGGATACAAGCTTTTCTACAGTGGGTCACCAAATCGTAGAAACGGGGTCGGTATCGTTCTAAGCGAATTGTTCAAAGACAAGGTTGTGGAAGTCAAGCGTTGTTCCGACAGGCTAATGTGGGTGAAGATTGCAGATCAAGGGGGCCTCCTAACCGTTATGTGCTGTATGCTCCCCAAATTGGGTGTTTGGAATCAGAGAAAGACATATCAGGAAGAAAGGCTAATTATTGGAGCATATTTCAACGCTCACGTAGCGAAAGATCGCCTCGGGTATGAACGCAATCATGGAGGCCATGGGCTTGGTCTGAAGAACAAAGAAGGGGAAAAACTTCTCCAAGTATCCCTAGCATATGACATGGCGATCGTTAACACCTATTTTCGAAAACGCGAAGAAGAAGTGGAAAGCATTGTAGTCAAATTGATTATTTGCTTATACGGCGAAAGGATTTATGGAGTATCAAGGATTGCAAAGTAATACCGGGAGAATAAATTGCCAGGCAACATCGTCCCCTTGGATCTTGACAGAAGAGTAGTTCCCGAAAAGAAAGGTCTATGAACCCCGAATTCCATACGAAAGGCTAAAGGATACGTCGACAAACGAAGAATACCATCAAAAAGCCTCCTCACTCTTGGGTGCAAGGAAGTTGCAAAGGGACGCAGACGACGTTTGGGAGACGCTATCTAAGGACATTATGGAAACAGCGATTCATGTTTTAGGACAGATTAAAGGAGGCAAAGCTATGAATAGGGGACTATGGTGGTGGGATCAATCGGTTAAAGATTTCATTGAAAGAAAGAAAAATCTTTATAGACGATGGCATAAATCCAAAATGTCGGAGGATTATCAGGAATATAGGGACGCAAAAAGGGCCGCCAAAAAGGCCGTTGCAAAAGCGAAGAATGCCGCGTACACCGAGATGGCAAGCATAAAGGGGCGATAGGCTTATGAACAAATTGGCCAAGATAAGGGAGAGAAAAGTCGCGATGTCGGAGTTCTTAAATTAGTCAAAAACGAGAATGGTCAAATCTTATTCAAGCCGAAAGAAATGATGGAAAGGTGGAAAGGATATTTTAAGAAACTTATGAATATTGCAATGACAAGGATTCCCTTCCTAAAATTGAGCCAAATATAAGCATGGTCGAACTCCTTCAGGTGGATGAAGTTAGGACACAAATGAACAAGATGCAAAAAGGAAAAGCAAATGGCCCAGATGGAATACCTATGGAGGCATTGCTCGGATGTCGTGAAGTAGGAGTCACACCATGACGAACCTCCTTAACAAGATATTGGTAGAAGAGCGAATTCCTAATCAATGGACAGCAAGCACGATTATACCCTTAAAGGCAAAGGAGACTGGACTATGGCAATTACAGAGGTATCAACATATGATAATAAAATTTACCAAGGTCGCTTCTAAGTTCTTTCGGTCTCATAAGATAATTTGATTTTAGTATAACAAAAGAAAACAAGGAATCATTGGCAATGATGCTATTAAACAATAAAACCATATATGCCTAAGTGGTCTACATGAAAACCTTAATAAATTAAATAAACAAGACTTGATACATATTTAAGGGCTTTCCACATGGTCCCGTGTGGTAGACGACTAATTTTATTATTCTTATCTGGCTTATAATATTAAACATGTCTATCAAACACTTTTTTTTGGCTTAATTAAAGGATGAGACGTGATAAGAAAATAAGGTTTATTGTTAAAAAATTGAATTACACAAACTATATTGAAAAAGTATTAAATGTAGCTATGTAGACCCGGTATGACTTTTAAGCAGGGAATATTTTGTATCATTAAATTACCAATTTACTAATTTTCCTCGTTGCAAGCCAATCTCTAAAAGTTACAAAAGCAATTAGCAATCATTATATTAAGCTCGTATATTACCTTGGACCATTTTTCCAAAATTTCTCTAATTTTCGAAATAATAGATTCAATTTTTGCCTTTACGAAATAGCTATCTTTATCATCCAAACACGCAAGCGCTTCTTTCATGTATCTAATATGACGAAAAAAATTGGTTTTAATTATTATTTTAAAGACGAGTGATCATTATTTAACCATATAAAACGTTTGTTAATTTAAATGTATGTATACGTTAAATTTGCCAATATGGTAGTACAAGTTTCCATTTCCTTGTCTATTTTAACCATCCATAAGGTTATGTACTTTAGCAGGTCATATTTTTCAAATTTTTCTAAAGTCAGAGCTATTTAACAAAGGAGATGAACTGGTGAATTTCTTCAAAGATTTCACACCACCAACCTTTAATATCAAAAAACAAGGACTATAGTTAGGTTTGAAAGTTTATTAAAATTGTAAACGAACTAATAACACGGTTCAACAAGAAAAATTAACCTGCAAACTCTTTGCAGATTCTGGTAGAGTTTTTCACTGTGAACACAAATATGTTTTTAGTTTTTTCCCTATACGTCAAGTTTTTTAAATATTCCCTGTCAAAGTTGCCAAAAACGCGATTTTAGCGTTTTTCAAACGTCAATAATTTGCAAATTAGTCGGTAAAAATTTTATTTAATGGATTTAATTCGTAGATTAGGGGAGATGAATATATTTACAAATTTTTTTTATCCCAGCACTTTTACTTTTTAAATTATACACAAAATAAAATCTATCTTTCCTAGTGTTGAAGAGAAGGGAGGGCGCCGTCAAGTCTGGGGTAATTTGTCAATGTAAAAGATAGATTTTATTTTGTATATACATTCATCTCCCCTATATCTACGAATTAAATCCATTAAATAAAATTTTTACCGACTAATTTGCAAATTATTGACGTTTGAAAAACGCTAAAATCGCGTTTTTGGGAACTTTGACAGCGAATATTTAAAAAACTTGACGTATAGGGAAAAAACTAAAAACATATTTGTGTTCACCATAAAAAACTCTACCAGAATCTGTAAATAGGTTGCAGGTTAATTTCAGAAGCCCATTATTTGTTGACCAGTGTAATTATAATAAGTATTGTTTGATAAAATAAAAATAATACAGATCCACAAATATTGACTTTGTGATTCTATATATGACCTGGTTTTATTGCAAACTAGTATTATCAACTCTTGTCAATACCTTTATCTGCCATTGATAAATCCAGGGAGTTTAAGACATCTATAATTCCTTGCGGATGAGAGTATTTCACCAAAATTGGCGGGGAGATTCGTTTGAGCATGTTCTATAATTTCTAATATAGAAAGCGGTGCACATATCGCTAAATCTGATTCTGTCTTGAGTGCATTTGACAAAGTCACGAAGGGTGATATCAGAGTAAGATGGTTTTTGGGGTATTTCACCTTGTAAGTGAATTCCAAGCTTTGCACACTCTCCGAGCGATCGTTACTAAACGTATCGGCTTGGAAAGTCATCAATCTGCATGAATTACAAAAAAAATTGAATAAAAACTCGCATGAATTGTCACAAATCGTTGGGATTCATATAAATTGAGGTAAATAATTAAGTTGTAGAGTAGTAACAGGATATGGAGTTAGGTATTAGTTATATAGATCATTTAATGCGTTTTGCAAAAATAACATTTTCACAGCTTTTTGATTGTACTGATATTGTAACAATGGTTGAGCGTAATTTTTAATATTGGCATATATTAAGAAGGGAGACGAATGATGTAAATCTTAAAATACTGGATATGTTGTGTTTCGATCTCGTCTCGGTCTCGAAAGCAAAATCTCGTCTGGTCTCGGGTGCCATTATGAGAATCTCGTTCCCGTCTCATCTCCGTCTAAAAAATCTCGAACTCGTCTGGCGAGAAATCTCGACATGTCTCGACTTTTATAAAAAAATTTTTACTAATTTAATTTTTCCCTTAATTTATAGTTTATATACGAATAATAAAAAATTTACGAAAATTAAAATGGCGCACCATTTTTATTAAGACCTGTATAAAATTGTTATTTGCATGTTTGAACTTACCTGGGACCCTAAGTAGCATTTATTTAGATAAATAATTTAAGAAAATAGTTGTAGCCCTCTAAAATAACCTTCTTAAGTTTGTTCCTAAAAATTTATTGCATCATTATTATAATGCTATAGAAACCTAAAGGTATGAGGGGATCTTTTTATCAATATTCATAAGTAATTAGTTCCACACATTACAACGTTGTAAAAACAACAATAAAAGTAGCATTGCTGGTAGGAAAAAGAGTTTTGAGGTTTTAAAATTGCACTTATATAATTTTATACCATGTCCTGCATTCAAAAATTACATTCTATTATGGTGTAAGCCCGAGGTTCGGGTCACCCGCGCATGTCTCTAATGCAAACAAAATTATTTTACAATAATTGATGGGTTAGGGTGTCATAAGATTGGTTTTTTAATGGTATTAACTTTGTAAGACCCTTGCCCATTAATTTTTGTTAAAAGAATTTAGTTGTTCTATAAACGGCAATTATGACAATTGTCACCAAGATAAGTTGACAAATTATTTATTTCTAAAATTACATTTTACAGCTAGGTATCATTATTAAAAATCATACCATTATTATAATAAAATCAATACAATCTAAAAGCTGCCTGTATATAACTTATTTAAAGTCACTAAATAATCAACGAATTCATACTCTTACCCTCCCCAAAAACACCTAAACCACACCAAAGATCGAGTGATAAGCACAGATTCAAAACCTTTATAACGGCTAAGTCTAAAGGTTGAATAGACAAAATACACTAACAGCCTTGGTCTGTTTTTCGAATTTCGACTAAACCTAAAGGTCGACTAGGAAAAATACTCCGAAAACCTTTAGTCTGCTTTGGTTTAGTCGAAAACCAAAAGTCGGCTAATAAAACCCAGCTCTTTTGCAACCTGGTTAGCACTCATTGATTTTTTATAAGCCCGGATGCCTGTGCACCACTAGTGATGCGGAAAAACCGAGCGGTTTCGTCTCGTCTCGTCTCGAAAAACCGAGACGAGACGAGAATTTGAAAAATGGAGTCGAGATCGAGACGAGAATTTTGATGACGAGACGATACGAGATTTTTTCGGCGAGATCTCGACTTTTTATTGATGGTTAGATTTTAGTAAATCATTGTGTCTTTTGATTTGCATGATTTACATTAAAAGTATTAAGTGTAAATCAATATATAATGGAATATATTTGATATTAAAAAATTCCAAAGTGTTGTAAATATTATATATTTTTGCAAACAATTTAAAATTTGGCAATCATTACCTAAGTATGGTTGACTTTTAGGGTATATGTGAATAATTGTATAATATATTTATCACATATTTATATCCATAGCATTATTAAATATTACAAAAGTTTAGGCTTAGAATGAATTTTTATAGAATAGTAAATATTACTAAAGCATATTTGAATTTCGCAGTTACTCATCTTGCATGATGCGGTAATTATAAATTTAAGCCTTAATAAGATATTATGTGAATACATAGTTTTGCCATATGCATTGCTTTTCCGATTTACATGTTGGGTTGGCAGGTGCATTCAAATTTACTATAATTTCTATAATTGTGCAATATTAAATAAATACACGAACCTCTATTGTATTCGATAAATAACTATTTAATGGCAAAGTTAGTTAGGATTGGAAGGTAATTATTTGGAATATAATTTGATTATAATGATTTTTGTCACAAATTTAAATACGTGCACTTTAATTTAAAGTTTAAGATCTTATGTTCTTAATTCTATATAATGCTGCTTTTATTGTTGTTTTTATAACGTATTAATATGTACAACTAGTTGATCACTAGCACTTTGTGGTTTAAAACGCTATAGTGAACATGCAATAAACAATATAAGCTATAATTGATGATTGTAATATCAATGAACTTAAACGTTGCCTTAAATATGTTAAGGTCTACTTTGAAGCTTTAGCCAGGGTTAATAACGTGTCTCAATTTGCTCATTTGTGCAACTAAGTCAACTATAAGCAAACTCCTAATTTTCTCTGTTTAGTTAGAGTTGGTTGACAAACACAGTGAATTTTATACAAATGTTATAGTTTGCTAGAACAATAAAGTTTAATTTTCTATACTTCAAATTTATCTTTAGTTTGCACTTTCCATATTAATATTTTCTCTATGAATTAATAAATATCTTTATATTGTCAATGAGATGTCGTGTCCAGCTAAATCTTTAAAAAGTTTGTGTATTAAATTTTTTTAAAAAATATAAAAGTTTGCGATTTGAATTTTTTAACACTTATTTAATATTTTCAATAAAACAAGAGAGATTTTTTTTCCGGAGATATTTTTTTTAAAAAGTCGAGACGAGACGAGAAATCTCGTCGAGACGGGACCGAGATTTTTCGAGACCGAGACGAGATCGAGATTTTCATAATCGCTCCCGAGACGAGACGAGATTTTGTTTTCGAGACCGAGACGAGATCGAAACACTATGCACTACCTTTTAATTTTTATAAAAACTGTCTAAAATCCAGATATCAAACCACCAGAGGCAATTATTTTTATACAGCGCTATTTGCAATAGTTTGATTGACTTCGGAAAAGTAAAAAATAGTTTATTTGATTCTCAAAATTTATGAAGGATCTATATTTGACGCGTCCTTTTAAATTAATTTGATAGGTCGTTAGAAACATGCCTAAAAAATAATTTTTCAACAGATGAATATTGTATAGGTGCAGTGGGTATAATATAAGTTAGACTTTGAAGCGCGAGGTTGCCGGTTCGATTCCACCTCCGGCATTTATTTCAAAGTTTAAAAATATCTCACATCGTCAACACGGCTGTCAGGCCTGGATAGCCGAGCGTCACCCCTGATCCAAGTGCTATGAAAGTTATTAATAATGAAAGTAATGAAAGCGCTAGGGCGTCCTCCGTAAACGACGCGCATGGTAGGCGCCCGTATCATGTGAAAAGTCAACGAGGGTCACTACATCTTCCGCAAACGGATGTAGTTAAAGAAACAAGTTTGCTAAGGACGAGATTGAGAGTGGGCTCGCTAAATGTTGGAACGATGACTGCAAAATGCCGAGAAGTTGCTGACACCCTCAGCAAGCGACGGGTCGATATAGCGTGTATATAGGAAACAAGATGGAAAAGAGCCAAAGCAAGGATGATAGGTTGAGGTACAGAGAAAAAGTGGGCGACTCATGATTTTAAAACTATGCATAGAAGGTCAAATGATTAATGTAGTTTCCGGATATGCTCCGCAAACAGGATGCACAGATAAAGAAAAAGAGGAATTTGGGAAAAATTAGACGAAATTCTGCGAATGATACCTAGAGCCGAGATAGTTATAAGTGGAGCAAATATGAATGGTCACGTAGGCAAAACAAGAGAAGGATTTGAACGGTACCATGGTGAAAATGGCTACGGAGCGAGAAACGATGAAGGCGACGAAATATTGAAAATAGCCGTTGCATTTGATTTGGCCATCACAAATACCTTCTTCAAAAAGAATTTAAATCCATAGACTAATAAAACTATAGACTGCCGAACAGCTGTTCTTAGCGTTGAAATTTATTTAGCAACTCAGGCCGCCATTACTTTGATCCACCAATACGCGCACTTGTGAAATTTAATTTTGTTATATTTAGTCTATGTATTTTTTTTATAGATCTCATAAAAAAATCCTGAAATTTTAAAAAAATGGCTATTAATTATGGGTCCTGAATCTTTATAATTTTTGTAAATAAAATTTACTATAGATGGCTCTAATGTATCTGGTACGTATACTATTATATTTCCTAAAATATAAAGAAATTCTAGACAATTTTAACTATTTCTAATGTAGTTCTAATTTATTCTTATATAAACATAAGTTTTACTTTTTGTTTGGGCTTTTGTAAGCTTATATTAGTTTGATATAAATTTATAAAATAATTATTACAATCCAGCGAAATAAATTGCGCTTAGATAGTTTATGAGACGAAAGTAATGGCGGCCTACACCCTTACTTAAAAATTATCGACTGTTCGGCAGTCTATAGTTTTATTAGTCTATGTGTAAATCACCTAATAACATCAAAAGTAAAAATCGATCTTCGCAGATTGACGTTCTCCTAATATCAAGAAAGGAATTAAAGAATGTACGAGATTGTAAGGTGATACGAGGGTATTGCAGCCCAGCATAGACTTGTTGTGATGGACTATACCATCTCCAAGGCGAAAACACAAAAGCCAAAGAGATTAAATAAGAAAATCAAATGGGCTACCAAAATTTAAAGATATTTACAATAATCAAATAGTAGAACGGCTGCAAATAGATGATCTGCAGAATGCTAACGATATGTGGAATAACATAGCTAACACGGTACGATCAGTAGCGAGGTGTGTTCGAGGAGAAGGTAAACCAGGTGTACAAAAAGATAAGGAGACATGGTGGGGGAACGAAGACGTGCAACGCCTGGTCAAGTTGAAAAGAAAGCTTTACAAATTATGGTCAGGCAACAGAAATGAGGAAACACGATTGGTATATGTGAAAGCTAAAAATGAGGCAAAACGTTGTGTAGCCAAGGCTTAGAAAGAGGTCTACGAGAATTTGAATGCCAAGTTAACCAGTAAAGAAGGGGAAAGAATGATCTACAAAATCGCAAAGACCAGGGCTCAAAGGATGTGGTAAACGTGAAAACCATAAAAAGCAAAGATGGCATCACTCTAACTCTGGACCATCAAATCATAGATCGTTGGGAAGAATACTATAAAGAATTATTAAACAATGAAAATGGGTTTTCGGACTACTGCGATAACAAACTATGAATATGACCCAGAGTTAGAAGTGACAGAAGAAGAGGTTGACCAGGTGCTTAAAAAGATGACCATGAGTAGAGTGGTGGGACCTGATAATATACCTATAGAAGCTTTCAAAATGCTAGGACCCTTAGGTGTACATCTACTTGCAAAGCTGTTTACCAAAATACTTGCAAGTGGTATGATGCCTGATGAGTGGAGGGAAAGCTATGTTACACCTATTTATAAAATGAAGGGAGATGTACAAGAATGCAACAACTATCGAGGGATAAAGTTAAGGAGTCACGTAATGAAGGTGTGGGAAAAGGTTATAGAAGCTAGACTCCGAAAAATAATATTAATAGATGAACAACAATTTGGGTTCATGCCTAGAAAGTCGACTTCAGATGCAATACATGGTCTTAGGAGACTTATGGATATAAGGAAAAACAAAAGGATCTTCATATGTGTATCGATCTTGAGAAAGCTCTAGATAAAGTGCCAAGGCAGTTGATATGGGATAGCCTGAATTCCAATGGTGTACCCAACGCTTATATAATGTTAATAAAGGATATGTATAGAAACGCAAAAACCAAAGTACGGACATCCATTGGTACATTAAAGGTATTCAGTCTAAATATCGGTGTGCATCAAGGATCGGCCCTAAGTTCGTTGCTCTTCATAACAATAATGGATTGGATAACGAAGGACCTGAAACGCGAATCACCTTGGGCAATGCTCTTTGCGGATGATATCCTCCTGTGCGCAGGCTCAAACGTGGAATTAGCAGAGCAGGTAAAAGTGTGGATGGAACAAATTGAAAGCAAAGGCCTTACGGTCAACCGAGATAAAACGGAATATGTATGCTTGAAGTCGGGGAATGAATACAAAGAAACGAATTCAAATATTTTGAAGGCAATGTGATGGAGTGTGGAAAACAAAATTAAGGCAAGAATAAACGCAGGCTGGCTAAAATTCAGGGCGTTGAGTGGTGTCCTATGTGACAAACACATACCACTCAAATTGAAAGGACGGTTATATAACACCGTTATTGTACCCACAGTATTGTATGGAGCGGAAACCTGGGCAATTAAGGCAAAAGAGAAGCAAAGCTTGGCTACAATGGAGATGCAAATGTTAAGAGACATCTTGGGAATAAGCAAAAGGGGCTATATAAGGAACAAGAAATAAGGGATAAACTAAATGTAGTTTCGATTCAGAGAAAGTTGGTGGTAAGAAGATTGAGATGGTATGGCCATTTAGAGAGACGGGAGGAAAGTCACTTGGCAAATCGTATCAAGAAAGTGCAAGTCGAAGGTAAGCGAAAGAGAGGGAGGCCTATGACATGGAAGCATAAAATTGATATGGACTTGTACGAGCTAAAGCGAAGCTGGTGTAAGTGCAGCAATACATGGAGAACCTACTTAAAGGAGCTGACCACTAAATGTGACAAACAGCCATAGGAAAAAAAATAAGATGAAGGATGAGTGTTGTTTTTAAATATATTACTTGAGCCTGGCTACGCAATTAACTAGCTTGTCATCTTCTTCTTCGGCATTTGTTATATCGGATTCAATCCAAGACAAATTTTCTTTAAAATTATTCCCCAAATTTATTGTTTCAAATTTGACTTCTTGAATAGCAAATCCGATTATATCCTCGGGTACGTGACTATGGCACACCGAAACAAATCTTAGCCCTACGTATAAGATTAGTATGAGAAATTTTACAATTTTATTCTATATCTTATTTTTTCTTCATCCATTAAATTATGTTATTGAAGTCAATAAATTAAAAAATTATCTAAACTAAATATATAGATATAAATAAATAGATCAAATTATTGAAGAAAAATAGTTTAAAGCTTTGTTAAGGTAATGTTTAAAAATTGTTAAAATAAGTTCGCGTCGCATCTCGTATATAAATTTCGGCTGACTCACCACAAGATTAAGCAGTTAAAATAAGTTAAATAGATAATTTCCATTTTTAAGAATTCGGTTGTAAACGTTTAAGGGGACAAAATCCCGCTACGGCGCATATTAATTTTACTATTTTTGTCATAATAAGTTTAAAAATATACATCACTGTTCTCTTAATATTTAAGTCAAAAATTTAATCGTGGTTTTGTATTCATATTAGGGCAGATTCATAAAAAAAAACTATTTCGAAAAACCTAATTTCACAATGTGCATTCCTTTATGACCCGTTATCAAATTTATATAGCCAAAAGTTTGGGGCCGGTACGAGATGGTCAAGAATTAATTGCATCTTCACAAATAAATTTCTGATCTATTATTAAAAAAAGATATTATGTATGTATGTTTGTCTCTAAAAACCGCTGTTAATGGCACAACTGGTGAGGGCAATGCTCGTGAACGGGAAAATCCAATATGCACAGGATCAGGAGTGGTAGTGCTATTAAAAAAGCTAAGTTGGATTTAATGAGAGATAGCCATCACATAGTTGTGTAGATGGATGAGGTATATTAGTTAGGATGTGTTTTGCATAATGCTAAGTGAAAGACATGGCGAGGTCAATGTGGGGCAAGCTTCAATAAGTAGGCTTCAGGAAAATAAGCAGCAATTAAAAGAATTTGTGCCTTAGGCCTAGGTCAGACAAATTAGAATTAAGCAATGATCATCATTAATTTGTAGGAAATTATTTAGACAATTTCGCAAATATTCGTTATAAAGCAATAAGCCAGATAAATTGCCATAAGAAATATATATACAATACAAAGGTAATTAGTTAGGGCACCTAAATTGGGCTCGGGTGAGGTCAGAAAAAAAATCCAGCCAGTTGTCATTAGCTAGTCTTTATGCAAAAGAAAAAAACTCTTGTACAAGCATAAGTTTCCATAGCTATTTTAATAAAAAGTTGGACAAGAGAGTATGGACATCCAAAATGGAGTAGCAGTTAAAACGTGCCTGAGCATGATTTTGAATTATTGACTCAAAGTGGCTAAAATTTTCAGAAACTACTATTTAATTTGAGATCTACACTCTCAACAAGAATTAGTTAAATCTGAGATGGTTGGTTAAAAACGTTTTGATTTGTCATGAAATGGCCCATTTATCATTTTATTTTAAGATTTGTCATACCTAGAATTTTATAAATTACTTGTAATTATTCTCATTTCTTGAAACTTACAGGAACCAATATTTCGTAAATAAATATATTAGCCTTAGAGTCAATATAAGCCATTTTGCAACATTTATATATTAAGTTCCTTTTTAGATATTGTTAAGGCTGTAATATGATTTGAAAATGCTAGTTCACATATAAAATCAGTTGATTCAATCAATGGGTCTATCTCTATATTAGTGTCCTTGCATATTAGCCGAACTAGTATAGTCAGAAATCCTTGAGTGCACTATACAGCAAAATTTGAGTAAAAAAATTGTATTACATATAGCTGACCCGGCAAACGTTGTTTTGCCATTTACCCGGGTCGCAGAATATATATCATCTTATAGATAAATTTCAATAGATTTAGAATATATCAATCTAATTGGTAAGTGTTTATTATGCAAAAAATTTTAACCAAATAGTTAAAGAGAGCCCAAGGCCAAGGCCCACCCAAGAGAGAAAACCTGGCCCCCTTCCCCCAAGGGAAAAATCTTTGGCCCCATGGCCCTTCAAGCAATTTTTTTTTAATTTTTTGAAAAATTACGAAACAATATCATAATTATAATTATTTGTTTCTGAATAAAACTCTTAATTCTGAACAATAGTGTCCGAAGAACTGAGATATATCAACATTTATTGGCACTTTGTTAAAAGTATTTTCATTTTTCTCCTTATTTAACCCGCAAAATTGACGATAAAAATATGCAAAAAAATGACTTAGATTTAATGTTTGTTTCAAATCGTGAAAAGTTTCCATTTTCCGCAGCACATGCCTACATTTATCACACCCCCCCCCCCAAGGGAAAAATCTTTGGCCCCCTGGCCCTTCAAGCATTTTTTTTAATTTTTCGTAATTAAGAAACAATATCATAATTATTTGTTTAAGAACAAAACTTTTAATTCTGATTTAATAATGTCCGAATATATCAACATTTATCGGCACTTTGATCTCCTTATTTAACGCGCAAAAAATGACAAAATTAGATTTTTTTAATTTATTTAGCCACGGAGGAGGGGACACGACCGTCCTATAATAATAATAATTGACGTGAAAAATGAGCAAAAAATGACTTTGATTTAATGTATATTTTAAATCGTAAAAAGTTTTCATTTTCCGCTGCACATGCCTACATTTATCATACAACCCCCCCCCCCCCAAGGGAAAAATCTTTGGCCCCCTGGCCCTACAAGCAATTTTTTAATTTTTTTGTAATTAAGAAACAATATCATAATTATTTGTTTCAGAATAAAACTTTTAATTCTGAACTTAATAATGTCCGATGAACTGAGATACATCCATGGGCGTAGGCAGGGGGGGGGCGCCCTAATTAGCCAAGGAGGGGCAGGGAGCGCGGCTGCCCCCCCCTATTTTTTTAAAAAAGATAAGGTTAATATAAAAACCCTTAAAAATTAAAAAAAAAATATGTTTTGCCCCCCCCCCAATTAGCCAGGCGGGGGCAGGGGACGCGGCTACCCACCCCCCCCCCCCCCCTATTTGAACTTTACTCAAATTAATACAGATGCGTATTAGCGAATTTACACAAAAATATAAATTATTTTGGTAAAATGAAGTTTAAATTACGCTTGCATGAAAATTTTTGGATAGTCGAGACTTTTTTTTATTTATTTTTTTGCTCTCAGGAAAATTTTTGGGTAGTCAAGACCTTTTTTTTTAATCTGCCCCCCCCCCCCAATTCAAAACCTAGCTACGCCCATGGATATATCAACATTTATTGGCACTTTGTTAAAAGTATTTACATTTTTCTCCTTATTTACGTGCAAAAAATTACAAAATTAGATTTTTTAATTTATTTACAGGCAGGAGGAGGGGACACGACCGTCCTATAATATTAATAATAATTGACGTGAAAAATAAGCAAAAAATGGCTTTGATATTTAAGGTTTCAAAGTGCGTAAAAAGTTTCCATTTTCCGCAACACATGCCTAGCCTACTGCATTTATCACCACACTACCTACACGATAGACAGAGGCAGTACGTGATGAGGGCGTTTGATTGACGTTCGATACAACGTCAAAACGCATAAAACAAACTCGATCGAAAACTACTGGCCCGATTTGGCTGGAACATATCTTAAAACACGCTCCGGAGTGTGGGGAATAAACTGTGAGATTTTGAGCCAAATCGGTCTGGTAGTTCTCCAAAATTTATGGCGGCATACACACATACACACATACATAGTTTCATTTTTATATATAAGAAATCAAACATTATCTATATTAAGCACTTTAATGATCAAAAAATGAAATATATAATTTTATAAAAGCAAATGCAATTTTATAATCATGTTAACTCACTGAAATCGCTATTAAGCTGAGTTCCTTTTGGTAATCAAATATTTGAGCTTTATCCTAGACTGATCCCATGAAAAGTAATTCAACTTTTTAATTTTATTCTATAGGATTAACAATAAATTATATATATTTATATACTTGTCTAAAATCAGTAGCGGCAGCACACTCATATTTTATATTAATATTATTAATAACATAGCTAAATAATACATTTATAAAAAAACAAAATATTTACAATTCCCTTTTTTACATTTTATATTGATGCGTGCAATATAATTTTCGCCCAGGCTATATATTCTCGATTCCAAGTGATAAATAACGAATCTTAAAAACGCATTTCATTTACCTTATATTCCTGAGTGCATACATCGCTGTTTTTACTGTATACAATTAATAACACGCCTTTCACATTTTTCCTGCCATTATTAAATTTTATACTACTCCATAGTAATTGATATTACGTTTACATTAAATTGACCTTTTGTGGTATTACTTTCTAATATAATAGTTTGAAAAATATTAATTAATTATTCTTAGTTGGGTGGCTGCTCTAAATAATCACAACCCGTTGACCGATACCTAGGTCGTCTGCAAAAAATTTAACACCCTTGTTGTAGTCCCAATGGTGAGCTGATCTACCGACGATTATCGTTAGCCGGGCTTCGATGACGACCCTGAACTTCGAACGGACGGAGGTCAACCTTCGGCCATTATAATGCGTTAATCAACTATGAGGGGCGCAAAAATTTGTGTTACATTTCTTTAGAGGGGTTCAGTCATAATCCCTTAGAAGTAGCGTCGCTCCGTCGACTTTTAAGCGGACGTCTGGAACAAATGTCGAAACCTGCGATTTCTTTCATACTTATCAGGATTAATTACAACAACTATGCATCAGTGAGGTAAAACTAATCTGTCTCACGACTAATCCCAGCTCGCGTTGTCTATTAGTGGTCTGCTTCACAATAATAGGAAGAGCCGATATCAAAGGATCAAAAAGCGACGCCGCTATAAACGCTAGGTGGTCTATATACCATCGACCACCTTCTAATGAGAGGACGTTTCGATCAGTTTGTACTAATATTGAAGCGGAACGAGGTGTTCTGGCCCAGGGTTTGCTAGGCCCATAGGCTCAAGCAAATCTCACAAGTTCAACACCCTAAATAACAGTTACTAGAGTTGTTAAATTGCTAACTTGCTTCAACTCCAGACGCGAGCACGCACACTGAGTTGTTTTTAATATGCGCGTATGGTGTCCTCCACCCCCTTAGGCCTCACCCCCTTACGTGTGTGTTATATGATAATTTAGATATACGTTCTCCCCCCCCCCCCACATATACACTTATCGCGTAAATTTTACTCCTGTTTATGATGAATCATGTTTGTTAGTATCTCTATGAGATAAATAGATACGATTTTTATTACCCATCTTTATCGATTTTTTATTACTCTTCTTTTGCGATTGATTTTTGCCTCTCTTACTCAGATAAATATTTTTTTCTCTTTAGATTTTAATAATTTTCACCCCGAGAAATATGTAACCTCAAACAAGAAAATTCAATAAACAATCGCGATACATATGCGCGCGGATATTTTTGCCGCGGAAAATAAATATAATAAAATAAGTTATTTTATGGGTATTATATGCAATATCATTACATCAAGTTCAACAATTACCGAATTTGATAATTAGTGTCAAAATCGTGGATCTGAAATCACGCCCTCAAAAAGAAAATACCCAATATCCTTATTCCTGGTGTCGACCAAAGAAAAATGGACCCATGCCGTGAAGAAATTAGGCATTCCTCAATATTCCAAACAAATGGCAAAAAAGCAAATACCTTTTAACTTCAATAAATCTCAACAAATCCTTTATTCCTCTGGAGGATTTATTATTAGTGCGAAGAAGACAATTCCTCAACATTCCGAACAGTTGGCAACCAACCAAACCGCGACAACCTAACAACAGAGTTATCCGAAAACAAATGGCAAAACTCAACGAAGGAGAGAAAAATTCTAAAAACCCACCTTAAAACAGATGATTCAAATAGAAATACCAATTATTCAAAACCACCAACCCTCAAAAATTCTCAAGGCCTAAATTCTTTATGTCTGGTATATAGAATTTAGCGAACAGACACACTTGTATTATTCACATACTATAAATTAAAAATAGATGTTTACGAAAATTATGTTGTTAACCTATATTCAACCCGCGTTTTCTCTACTATTATTTGGCGGTATGCTCATAATTAATTAGTGTTTTTATAAAAGCAGGTTGGGGCGGCGAGAGAAATGATAGTTTGTAAAATGGCAATTTACAGTGTAAGTATAAAATAAAATGGCTTAGCCTTTGTGATAATTTATTATAGATTAATTATAATTTTTGTTAAGGCTGTTGCTCGGTGAGTCATAGGGCTTGGACTAAAAGTCCTCTAGCCATGACGTACCCTTTTATCGTTGATTCACAGTGCGGGATTTCATCGATTAAATCCGTGTCCATAAATCAGTTGATCCGTGGGCAAAGGCAAATATCTGGCACTAGATGTCAGGCGAAAAATTATAGATGAATGGAAATTATATAGGCTAAACAAAGGATCAGATTGTAAGTTGTACCTATAAATTGTTGAAACTTTGATTAAAATAGATAAGGTAAATTGCCGCCTCGACTCTAAATGATTATTAGGCCGTGGTCATCTCAATAAAGGGGGAGGTGTGGTGTCCTCCACCCCCTTACCCCTCACCCCCTGTGTTATATGATAATTTAGATATACGTTCCCCCCCCCCACACATACACTTATACGTGTAAATTTTACTCCTGTTTATAATGAGTCACGTTTGTTAGTATCTCTATGATATGAATAGATACGATTTTTATTAACCATTTTTTATACCCCTCTTTAGCAATAATTTTTGCCTCGCTTACATAGATATATTTTTTTTCTTTTTTGAGTAGTGAATATATTCGGGAAAAATGTAATACGATAGAACAATCGCGATACATTCGCGCGCGGAAAATTTTTATCGCGGAAATTAAAATTTAATAAATAAATTGATTCATGGGTATAATTTTGCAATAACATTTGTCGAATTCAACTATTTCGAATTCTGATAGCGCGTTAGTACAATCTGTGCTTGCTATTCGGTGCACTAAGCAGAACAGTAGCATATGAAAATGCTCGGGCGGCCAGTCGAAACGGCAAAATCTGCTCAGGTTGGGCAAAAACTCTTGCAGATAGCAGATTTAATAGAATATTTGCTCAAAATATATAATAAATAAATTCATAGTTTTGCCCCCCCCCCATTTTTCTCACCGGGGGGGGGGGGCTTTTTTACCCACTCGCCTCTCTGGGGGAGGGAGAGAGTGGAAGAAAGGGGACAAAAAAGGGGGGGGGGGCTGGCAAAGTTTTAAATTTATTTATGATATATTATATGAGCAAATTTTGAAGTAACTAGCTCGTAAAAATTGTTTTATGTTTCTTGCTACCATTCTCTGTATCTTGGAACTTGATAACTTGTTTATTGCCCACTAAAGTAAATAACGTATGGCCAATGGGCCACTTCGCGATAATGTTATGTGATCAAACCGGTAGGATAACAATACGTTGGATATAAATGTAGACTGAATGCTGCGGATAAGTACGATCAATAATAGGGTTTCAGACGTATATGCGATAAAGTGATGTATGTGCGATATAGGTGAGATTGTGTGATATCTCTTCGCTCGTTTTCCCCCAATTTATAGTCGATTCACGATGAACTAGTTCTTAACAGCTCTATTTATATGTGTACCTTTAATAATATTCCAACTAGATATTGTGATTCGGTTTAAAGATAGACAAGCCTGTATGATATCAAAATCATGATCAATCCTTCCAAGACCATTCATCTTCATTCTCTTTGCTATGTATTGTATCATCAAATTCCCATTCAACAAATGGATCTTTTTTATTTTGGTTGAGATAGAGTAAAATTTTCACCAGGTGCAATCTTTATATAATTGACTTAAGTGCAAAGAATCATAGTTAATGATGTAATGTCAATAATAATGTATTCTTGTTAAAATTCTTTATAATAAATTTGATTGCACGATTAATTTTAATGTCAACTGTAACGAAGTGGCCGGGGGTATAACACCCAACTCCCGTATACTCAACCCCGTATAACACTAAACCCCGATTTAAATATAAGAGACTAAGTCAATAGACAAAGACTGTTTTATTAGGTAGATAAGGCTTTATATACACATAGCGAAGGACATATATAAAAGTAGTAATCTAATAAGAGATAAAGTACGGTGTAAACTAAGGTGTATTCAAATGGCTAAGCGTATATTCAAATATCTGTGACCACGAAGGAAACCTTGAATGATGCTGCACTACATCAACTAACATCCAAGAAACAATATACCTGGTATAACTTTATAAGTTTTAACCAATTTATCACCAATGAAGAAACCATAGTCCCCGATCGTAGCGAATTCCACTTTAACTTTGTAGTAAAAAAAAATTATTTAATCCCTCATTATGTTTACATTTATAATCTCGTAGTGGCACATAAGAGTTATACCTCAAAATAACTGTGTTATTGTAAGTATTTTGAATATTTCCTAGATTTTGATTAAGTTTAAAATGAGTATTTGGAAAAATGTTATGAAGGTTTGTAATATATTTATATTGTTCATATGAGTATTGATATGGGTATTTACTGTTTAATTACCTTGCATCTTCGCCTGTATAGTCAATAGGGTTAACAATAGAATACTAAAGAGAATCAGGAAATTCATCGGCAAAGTTGTTAATATAATTATAAAAAATAAATTTATAGAGCATTTGCACGATTATTAAAATTTTTACGATAGCTATAATTAGCCATAAGTACAAACTTATTGGATCAATAATATTTCACCTTTGTTTTTTTATAAGTTTGTACTATCGCCTCTAGGTTTAGTTAAAAAATTTAAAAAAACATCGGGAGAAACGGGGCAGTGACCATAATAAACTAAGTGCATTCCGACGTAGATATGAGGAATATAATTAACAAATTTTTTAATAAATGGAGTTTAAATGAAGCTTATAATTTTAAAAATGCGTGAGAAGATAAATGTTATATATTCTCATTTTAGCTAGTTACTTGTTTAAACATCTTAAATATATAAAATAAGAATAATTTGTGGATCAAAATGACAGGCATGTCTTAATAACATACTTATAATCAACTAAGATGCTGCTTGATTTCATTTAACTTATTACGATTTGTTTTCGTAAATTGCAACCATACGGAGAGACAGCCTTACCTAATAAAATTAGTTACTGTCAATACATTGTTACAATCATCGTTGTTTTAAAGTGGTGGAAATAGTACTTGGTATTTCGGACATATCCAAACAAATTCGTACTAAAAACACAGCTATATAAAGCAAATTTATTGGATTCACATGGCAATTTTATTTTGACGAAGGTTTATCCGACCATCTTGTAATTAAAATTATGGCTAAGAACGAGTGTTGAAAAACGGTTGGGTTGTGTTTAATCGACCTCTGGTTTTAGTCGATTAAACAAAAACAAACCAAAGGTTTTTAGGTCTGTTTTTTTAGTCGACCTCTAGGCTTAGTCGATTTTAAAAAGAAGCCAGAATCGACCCTAAGTCAACCAAAGGTGGACCAAACAAAATCCAGCCGTTTTTACAACACTACTAAGAACCATTAAAGCCTTGCAAGGCATTAAAACGCAGTTAAATTAGTTTTTATGCGAATGTTATGACCAATTAATCACATCTTTTTGTATAAATTATGTATTACGGGATAAAATTTTGTATAGCTTTGTATCTTTTACTAATTTGTTCAAAATATATTGCATTAATACCAGTTTGAATATTCAATAAACGAGACATTTTTCTATATACAAAATACATTTGATCTATATATCAGCCTGTTGTATTTAATGTCTAAATATTTATTTATATATGGAATTAAGATATGGAATGAACGACAGGACAATAGTAATGTGTTTAGAACGACAGGACAATAGTAATGTGTTTTTAGAACGAGGAAAACATATGTGACTCGTCGACTTGCTACATTCTCAATGTTCATGTCGCTACAGATATTCTCCCCCTAGATTGTTTGGAGTAACACTAAACGATCGATTAGGTGGACACCATCTCGCCTGTGTATTACTTGTATTGGCAAAGTCTTTTGGGCCAATGGACATGTCTGCCACTGCGAGTGGTTTTGACTGGTTGTTGTTCCTGCTCTGGTTCTTGTGAAATAGGTTTCTTGAGGGAGATTTCTTGATTATGTACCGGTTTCTTGCTTTCTCCATGAGCGGGCTTCAATCGGTCGATTGATATGGAGTCCTTTTTTCCATTTTTCTCGATTATAAAGTACTTTGGTCTACGAAGTAAGACTTTGAAGGGCCCATCGTATGGTGGGGTGAGTGGTTTGCGTACTGTATCATTTCTGACAAACACTTGCGGTGTTTCCCAGAGGTATCGATTTACCTGTTCTTTTGTTTCTCCATGGTGGTGTGGCACGGGGTACGGCGATGCCATCATCGCTTCTCTCAACTTCTCGACGAATTGATGTACTTGTTCTGCTGATTGTTGCGTTGTTTCTTGTGAGAAATAATCTCTTGGGAGACTTAAGTTAGTCCCGTACAGCACTTCCACCGGCGTGAGACCAATGTCTTCCTTGATGGTTGTGCGGATACCTAATAGGACAAAGGGCAGAACTTCACTCCATTTTGTGTTTCCTGAGGCTTTTAATGAAGCCTTTAACTGCCGGTGGAAACGTTCGACTACCCCGTTTGCGGACGGGTGGTAAGCTGTAGTTTTGATGTGTTCACATCCTAAAATATTCGCGAACTCTCTAAAAAGCTGTGACTGAAACTGGGATCCCCTATCTGTGGTAACTGTACTCGGAACCCCATAATTTGCCACCCAGTGATAAATTTGTCCGCAATAACTTCGGCGGATGTTTCTTTAAGTGGTATGACCATGGGCCATCTCGAGAAACGGTCAACTGCCGTTAGCATGTGAGTGAACCCGTTGGAGGGTGGTAGTGGTCCTACTACATCCAAGTGGACATGAGCGAATCTGGCATCGGGTTGTTTAAAAGTACCTGGTTTCGTAATGGTGTGTCGGTGTACTTTACAACGTTGACATCTTAGGCATGTTCTTGCCCAGTTAGTGACGTCCTTTGATAGGCCAGACTACGCGACTAGTGATGAGCTTTAGGGTGGATCGAACTCCTGGGTGTGATAACGAGTGAAAATGGTCAACTGTTCTCCTCAGTGAGTCAGGTATGACCGATCGAGGTTTAGTAGTCGACAAATCGCAAAGAATTTTGTTATCTGACCCTGGGATGGGTAATACTTGTAGTTTTAGTGAAGTAGTATCTTCTAAACCTTCCAAAGACCTGTCGTTTTTTTGGTGCTTGCTAATGTCGTCTAATTCTGGCATTTTTGGAAGATTTACCGCGTCTACTCCTATCCGAGATAGAGCATCTGCTACTGTGTTTCCTTCGCCTTTAATGAAGCGAATGTCAGTGGTATATTGTGAGATTAGGTCGAGCTGTCGTATCTCGCTCGGAGAGTACTTATCAGGCTTGGCGTCAAAGGCGTATGTGAGTGGTTTGTGATCGGTGTACACGGTAAATATTCGGCCTTCCAGGATGTGTCGAAAATGCTTGATTGCTAGGTAAATGGCGAGAAGCTCACGACCAAATGTACTGTATCGTGATTGTGTTGGCTGAAGTTTAGTAGAGAAAAACGCTATTGGTGTAGTCTCTCCGGCCATTGTTTGTTGTAATACCGCACCGACTTCTGAATTAGAGGCGTCTGTTGTTAGTGTAATTTGGGTTTCTGGACTGGTATTTAAAAAATTTAGCTTGGTAAAATTGATTAGCTTCTTCCTGAAGTCTGTTGAACGCTATAGATTTTTGCGGATTCTTTAGTATGTTTGTCAACGAATTTAGGGTTTTAGCAATATTGGGCAGAAATCTTCGATAGAAGTTGATCATGCCTAAGAATCTTCGGAGTTGTTTACATGAAAGGCGTTGCAAAGTTTTTAATAGCCTCAATCTTCTCTGGTAAAGGAATAATACCTGCGGCCGAAACTTTGTGACCCAGTAACTCTAATTCTCGCACTCCAAATTGACATTTTGCAGGGTTGATCCTGATGTCGTACTTTTGGAGTCGTTGCAAGACGGTCTTTAGATGTACCTCGTGTTCCTCTTCTGAGCCGCTTGCTATTAGTACATCGTCGATGTACGCGTAGGCGTAATTCAGTCCTCGCAAAACTTCGTCTATGAATCTTTGGAACGTTTGAGCTGCATTTTTTAGACCAAACGGCATCCTCGTGAATTCGTAAAGACCGAATGGTGTCGTCAAAGCTGTTTTACAGATGTCGTCCGGCGCTACCGGGATGTGATGGTAGGCTCTAACTAAATCCAGCTTGGCAAAAATTGCTTTTCCGTGAAGGTTAGCTGTGAAATCGTGAATTTGAGGAATTGGGTACCTGTCTGGTACGGTGACTTTGTTCTAGGCTCTATAATCTCCACACGGACGCCAGTCACCTGATTTTTTAGCAGCCAAATGTATTGGTGCTGCCCAGTTGCTTTTAGATTTCCTTATGATTCCCAGTTCCAACATATATTCAAATTCTTTCTTAGCAACATTAAGTTTTTCAGCAGTAAGTCGCCTTGGACGTGCGTATTGTGCCGGCCCTTTTGTTGCTATGTGGTGAAAGATGTCGTTAGTTGAAACTTGTTGGGTGAAATTTAAAGGAGTTAGGAGTGATGGAAAGTTGTTGATCACAGATTCTAACTTAGAGTCCTGACTCGAGAGAGCTATGCGGATTCCTAACGTTTGATGATGGGTGGAAATTCCTTTTGAAGTTACGTGAGTCAGACCATCAATTAATCGCGGTTTTTGACATCTACGATGATGTTGTATTTGTGCAAGAGGTCGGCTCCAATGATAGGGGTGTGTACCTCGGCGATCAGAAATAACCACTGTATTGGGCGTCTCAGACCTAGATTGATGTACAACATCTTTTGTCCATAGGTAGAGATATTGCTATTATTGGCCGCCTGCAATACTGGACCATTTGGTACCTTAGGTGAATTGACGGGTCTTGGAATGATGGACACGTCAGCCCTGTATCAATCAGAAATTTATGTCCTGACGTACGATCAATGATGTAGAATAGGCGACTTAGTTCATGACCGTTTCCGGAAGTCGCCTGAATGGAAAGGTCAGTTATTTTTTTGAAGGTAAATGCACATGGTTGTGTGCATTTTTGAGCGTTACCCTTGAACTTGTGGTGATACCAACAAATTTCTCCCCGACGGTGTCTTGATGTTGACCGTGATCTGCTTGAGGATCTCCAAACCTTTTTACTTTGTTGGTTGATTGACCAGCTGGTTTACTTTCAATTCCAACTGTGATTTTTACCAGTTCCTGGACTTCGTTTGTTTGGCTCATTTGAGGGCTTGCTATGGAAGCTACGCTGTTGGCCGTATATGTCTCGTAGATTTTGTCTGCCACCTCAGCCAAATGTGCCAGAGACTTTTCTTCTCCTACGCATGTTAAGATACCTGTTACCTCCCTTGGAAGTTTTTGTGTCCAAAGGGTTTTTAGAATTTTATCACTCATTTGATGTTCCCCGACAAGGCTCTTCAAATGCCTAAGCAATTGGGACGGTGTTTTGTCTCCCAAATATATGTTCTTGAACAGCTTGTTTATTCTTTTTGCTTCACTCTCACCCATTCTTTTGATTAAGGCTTGCTTTAACACCTCATAAGGGTTTTCATCTGGGATGTTAAGTATAAGGTCGGCCACTTCTTCGGCTATCTCAACTGGGAGAGATTCTAAAAGGTAAGCATACTTGACTCTTTGTGATGTGATTTTCCTAGTGGAAAATATTGCGTCGACCTGAGCTATCCAGATTTGGATGTTTCTGAGGTGAAATGTAGGTAGCTTGATGTATACTGGTGATGTGTTTGTCGTGGTGGGAGTGTTGGATGCTGTCTCATTGTAGAGAGTTGAATTGTCAGACGATTGTGTATCCATATCACGTCGGACGGTCACCAATGTTGTATTTAATGTTTAAATATTTATTTATATATGGAATTAAGATATGGAATGAACGACAGGACAATAGTAATGTGTTTAGAACGACAGGACAATAGTAATGTGTTTTTAGAACGAGGAAAACATATGTGACTCGTCGACTTGCTACATTCTCAATGTTCATGTCGCTTCAAGCCTAACTATGCTATATTTAACATGGATGATGTATTAGATTTAATATACCATATAGAATCACACATCTAATATATTATTCATAAAGTAAAAATATACTTGTATCACACACAGACGGTTTAAAATAATGCTTTCCATATGTGAGTTTTGTTATTAAGTGGCTTTTTTTGGGAGATGAAGTTAGTTTATTGATATATATCTAAACATAATATTAAATGATACAATTACATAATAATTATATTAAAAAACATCATATGGGTAATATGCCTTCATCTTCCTCTTTTAGAAGAGGCCAGGAATCCAAATAAATTTAAAATTGAATTTTGCAATTAAGATAGCTATTGATTGTTTCAGATATTTGGAGGGAGGGGACCTGCCTATTTTTTTGAATAAAGCCAACGCCATTTTTTCATATGATCCTGAACAGGAGGATACTATTGGGATAAAAATACTAG
Source organism: Gordius sp. MW1 (assembly GCA_964036665.1). Taxonomy (NCBI): domain Eukaryota; kingdom Metazoa; phylum Nematomorpha; class Gordioida; order Gordea; family Gordiidae; genus Gordius; species Gordius sp. MW1. The sequence continues at coordinate 22,998,166 of OZ038531.1, forward strand.
AGTCCAAAAGGGCCTTGTATTTTTGGAGCTTGCTCTCTTCAGCGAGGGTCATGGGGTCATTATTAAGATTAGAGGGGGCAAATAGGTCTATGCATGTAAAATCCCATTTTAAAAGGAGACCATTTTCCCATGGGACTAGCGAGGAATCGTCAGGACGCATTCGACCTTCAAGGGCAGGATCTGAAGGTCAAGTAAGGAGGGAATATGAGCCTTTCTAAGGGCTGACTTGATAATAGAATTGATTTTAGAGTGTCGCAAGTGTCTAAATTTATTTAGTCTGCAGTGTAATGGGTGGCGTGCTTCTTCATCCACTGGTAGGTTGCAAATTTTACAGGCATATGCCTTGATTCCAAGGCTTAGTGCTATATTGTAGGATAGCTCGCAATTCTCTAACATCATATTGGAGAACTTGCCAAGATACGCCTCTAGCCATTCATGTCCAGATTTATCAAACACCAAAGATCTAAGGTTGTAATGTTGTTTGGTATCGCAGCTCGAAAGGAGATAAGCAACGGAGCGCGAAACCAAACATGCATCCCAATCCTTTTTATTTGGTGTTTGTGGTGGTGAGCTTTCTGGTAGAACATTTAAATTCCAAAGGAATAGGGCCTGTATAAATGTTTCATCGAGGGAGTATGAGATTAGTTTAGCGACAATAAATTTTGAGGATAAGTGGGAGGATCTAAATGAGGCCAATGTTGGAGCTTAATGCACGAATTCCCAGACCCCCAGTTTTTGTTGGTAATGTGGCTTAGCCAGGTGTTAGTATCGAATGATAAGTTGAGGGTGGATTCAATGACAGATTTTATGTGGGTTTCGAAATTATGTAAAATATGTGTGTGCAAAAATGCGCTTGTGGATCGGAAGCAAAATAATATTTTGGCTATATTAAAGTAGTTTTTCAATATGATGATCGAATTTTTCACGTAAACATCTTAGAATGGCAGGTTAAAGAGGCCATAAGGCTATATAAACGCTGCTTGGCCACCTTTTGTGTTAGTATGTTATTTATCATTGCAACATAAATTATCTAATACTTCATTTTTCTGCATGAATCATGACATCCTTATTTTTTCTATAAATAGTAGACTGGTCTATATTATTTTAAAAGGCTTAGTCTGCTCTTGTTTTAGCAGTACTTTGTTCTTCCCTTTAGGACTCAAGCTTACTCTATAATTTTATATGTTGATCTTCAGAGTGAATTGCTAGATACAAAATGGGAAAATTTTAAAATCTCAAGCAATAAAAATTAGCAGTATCCAAAATGCCGCATAAAAGTTTCTCATCAAGACACTTTTTTGCAATCAAACTAATCCCGCTAAAAACGTTTTTATTAAGCACTTTATCATATGTAAACTATGCTGATCAATAGACTGCTTGGCAATTTTGCTATAAAAATAATTATTTTGTCAAAGATTTGTTAGTTTAGCCATAACATTTATTACAGTTAGGAGCTTAATCGTTGTGAAGGATGGCTTATCTAAGAGGTCAAGTTTCTCAAGAAATTTGAAAGCCATTTTATATTTTTTAAATAATTTTATTGATTTTGATTATTTTTTGCTTTATAAACTTCAAATGGAAAAGATTCTAAATCACGAGGGACGACGATGTCACCAGTAATTAAGCGATGACGATCACACTTAAAAACGCGATATTTTGAGACCTAAAATTATCGACAAAATAAATGTTTTCAAAATTTTATAGGGTTAACTCTAAGGAGAGTTAAAAAAAATTAATATAAAGGTAAGATGTCAATGATTATGTTTGTAATAAATATTAAAATAGGTTGTGAAATGATATCTTTGCTAGATTTATACCCCTGCTTTAGCAATATATATTTACATACTGTCATATACATATGACAGGCTTTACATATTTCCTACCAGCTGATCACATTCCTTAAACTATTTTGAAGTCATTCATTAAATACCACCTGGAGGTCGGTACTGACGTAGAATGTGGGAATCAGGCTAAACATTCTCCACTTTTGGGTGACATTTTTCCTATCGTAAAAACGCGTTGCTTAAACGTTCTCCTACCGAACGAAAATAAACAACGCATCCGCGTTCGTAAATTTTTGCTTGCCTGATTACAAATAACAACAATGCGCCATTTTTTAATTTTATTCCCATTTTAGTTTTACCCATATCATTTTTTTGCTCAATTTAGTTATTGAGCTGTGCAATGGTAAGAACAATTAAGCATATTTTAAATATTTTTTAGATACAATATAGATATTATAAACCTCAATGGAACTTTTGATGGTGGAAATGTGAAAAATATTATCTTGCCTCTAAAATTTAAGAGAAGTTCAGGTTTCAACAGAATAGAAAGTGCTATTTTGCGCATTGGTAAGAACTATTATATGTATAATCAAGATTTTTACATGAAATTCTAGAGAAGAAATTTTTTGATAAATTGCCCCTTGCAAAGAGAGAATATGAAGATAGTGTTTACTCAAATTAATATATATTTACCAATTGCATTTTTTAACAGCAATATAGCAAATTTATATACAACTGTTTTGTACTAATAAAGTATTTCATGATTCATGTCTACATTTTTATATTATTCAAATTTTATTCTAAGTATCATATAATATAAAAAAATTAGATGTCAGATTTATTACCTATAAAAAAGCTAGATTTGAGGTAAGAGAAACAAATTGTTGGTTTTTGCTGTATTAATTTACATATCAGAATAAATACAAACCTTAATTTAAAAGTAATATAAAAATTATATTCATTATTAATAAAGTAATTTTAAATCATGTCCACATTTTAATATCTTTGTTTATATAAGATTATACATATATCAGCATGGGCATAGCCAGGGGAGGATGACTGCCACCCTCTAAATCTAAAAAAATGCAAGAATTTTACAAAAATACAGCTAAAATTGTGAAAAGTTTCTAAATAGCTTTTGCCCCCTCTAATTTAAATGCTGGCTACGCCCATGTTTATCAGCTATAGAAAGATCAGATAAGAGATGAAAAGAAATCAATTGTCAGTTACATTAATTTTAAACTAAATACATACTTTTTAAGAAAAAAGTAGTACTTAAAAATGTGTCACACTCATTTAAACAACTTATTGCTATGCAATTTTTTATTAATAACAATGTAGCATATTAATGATTTATAAAACCTGAATTGTAGTTATCAATTTAAATCTATGTTTTATTCTCTATTGACCCTCTATTTTTAGTGGGCTTGCTTATAAGACTTAGAGCTTATAGAACCTTTATAAATTATACAGTTTTAATAATTTCCATGTTTGAACTAACAAATGATGATAACAAATAGTTTATTCTATATAAAAATACATCATTTTAAATAAGTTGAAATTCAAAACACGTGGTACAGATTTGTTCACAAAAGATATTGTTAGAGGCTCTTGTCTTTTTTGGTTCAATATGTAATTATTCCCTAAGTACAAAATAAATTAACAAAAGATTATTATTACTTTCTATCCTGATGTAACCTGAACTTCTCTTAAATTTTAGAGGCAAGATAATATTTTTCACATTTCCACCATCAAAAGTTCCATTGAGGCTTATAATATCTATATTGTATCTAAAAAATATTTAAAATATGTGTAATTGTTCTTACCATTGCACAGCACAATAACTAAATTGAGCAAAAAAATGTTATGGGTGAAACTAAATGGGAATAAAATTAAAAAATGGCGCATTGTTGTTTGTTTATTTGTAGTCAACAAGCAAATTTACGAACGCGGATGCGTTGTTTATTTTCGTTCGGTAGGAGAACGTATAAGCAACGCGTATTTACGATAGGAAAAATGTCACCCAAAAGTGGAGAATGTTTAGCTTGATTCTAGAATGTGGTATGCTGATAGTAAAAAAGATCGTAAAACGCCAGGTAATCGGTATTAGAGTATTTTCTAGCTTTATTAGGTCTAACAGGTTTGCCTAATCTTGGAAATACTTGTTATATGTCAGCGGCTTTACAAGCTTTGTTTAATTGTCCAACACTGACAAACTATTTTCTCACATGTTTTCCCTATATTAAGCTCTGTAAAAAGAATGACCTCTCCCTTAGTTATCATCATTTATTAGCTGCATTGTGGGAAAATGAAGAGTAATATTGTTCTTAAAAACTATTCTTAATCGTATATAATTAAATTTTATTTCAATAAACTTGATTTTTATATATTAAGGACATCATATCATGTTTCTCCTCAGGACTTACTCAAAGTTATGCGGATACATTATCCCCAGTTTAGAGGCTTTAATCAATGTGATCCTCAAGAGTTTCTTAGGTGTTTTATGGATCTTTTGCATAATGAATTAAAAGAAAAGGTTCTATTAAAGCACTCAATGGATGATATTAGTGATAATGAGATTCTACGTAAGTGTCTCATTAATTAATACAAAAAGAAAGTTGATTAAAATTAATGTGCTCTTATCTAAAATTATCACACTTGACGTGCATTATTTCTTCACTGTTGTATCTCTGAATTTGCAAATAACTTTTAAGGAATGAAAAAATTCTCAGATGTTTTTATTACTTTTAGGTGGAAGAAATTCAGGGGTAATTGTAAAAAATCCTATAAACATTAGAGGTGGAAACCATTCAACCTTTTCAACCTCACACCATACGGGTGCATGTGGGCCAGGACATGGTTTAAGGAATGTTCTGGATGATACAAGTAGTCAATCTTCTTCCATGGATTATGAAACATGTGATTCTGGTCATGGAAGTGAATTAGAAGATACTCCATTAGCTTTGAGAATGGCTATTTTAGCTTTAACACCTGATTTAAGTACAAGTCCTGAGAACCTAGTGGAATCGGAAGACTTCTCTTCATCCTACAATGATAGTAATCACAATTATATTAATTGTCTTTCAAATTGATTTCAGCACTTATAAATATAATAATTTTTAATTATTCTCTTTTCTGCGACTTATTTTTTGTTGTTTTTAAATGATTTTAAAATGTTTGGTGCCACCCAAAAGATTAAAGTATGAAAGTTAATGAATACATGAATACTTAATACCTTCACATACACAAATCTTATTGCAATTTCTCACTATTTATATATTTTTTTCTTTGTTATAATCATCTTTATGATTATTGAATAACATTTTTTGTAGTATTGAAATCTTTAAAATATATTCTATATATTATAGCTTCGACCCAAAATTCTCTTCCAATATCATCCAAAACCCTTTCTGCCACACCTTCCCTAGACGTACATTCATATATCAATCATTTGATTTCATATAAATTTAATCTAGAATTAACTTATTGTAAAAGTTGAAGTTTAATTCGATATTGATAAATAATAATTTCCCCATTTTACTATATATAATCTTTAATGTTCTATAATTAATTTACACACAAATTTGTGTATTTATTCTAAACTAATCACTCATATTTAATCTTTTTTTTAACTTTAACTAATACTGATTACATCGTTAAAGCTGATCATTCTCAAAACTAGCCTGTGTTATTTATTCAATACTTTTTCCATATGTTATTTTAGGGTGGAGACGAAGTCGATCAAATCTCTAACGTTACCGTGACCAAATGGAGACAGCCCGCTAAGCGAATTCACGGCAAAAATGGGAAGAAAGAGAGGAGCCTTATGATCAATAAGCACAGGAGGCTGACTTCGGGGCGTCGCCCTTTCATCTCTTGTGGGGTGAGGCCCAAACAGCTGATCGAAGGGCGTGTCCATGTTCCGGTTTGCCCCACCCCCTCAGAGTCGCAAATTGATTTTCCCTCACCAAGTGCTGAAACGGGTAAGGTTTGGGTAGTAATTAAATTACAAAGTCTATTCTAATGGTTAAAAATAATATTAATTTTGTTGTTTTAACATTCGCGAGATAAAAAAACAATTTATTTTATCTATTATTATTACACGTTAGAGTTCCTTTTCAGCAGTGGATTGCAAAATTTAACTTTAAATCCTTTTTCAATTCCTGGCCTATATCAAATAACAAAAAAAGAAGAATTAATTATTTTAGACAAGTAAAGGGGGGGGGGGGAGATAAATGTCTTTTTATTATATAAATAGTTTTGATTGCCGTTAAATGATGAATTGCTAGCCTCAGGCATTTCTCATTTGATAAGTATAACTTTATGTAGCGTTAAAAAATGCAAAACTGTTTTCCGCGCACTTAAAGAGAAGGTTTATACAGAGGGAATTCAAGTTTTTACATAATACCATAAGCTTATTTTTAACACTTTTAAGGGGGACTAATTACTTAATTTTGTTATTGATTTAAATGTGATTTTTTGAAAGTTAATGTTTTTCGTGAAAAGTTTGATTTTTAATTCTTTTTGAAAAATTATAATTGTTTACACAGAAGTAGAGGTCGAAAAGAAAACTATCGTAGGCACTAATAGGAAGCCACCACTAGCTACTGCACACGTAGCCCCCTTTCAACGAGAAACTCCCTCTGCAAATCAAATTGACCAACTCGATACTTCCTCTTCTGCTACTACTACTTTTCAAAGTTTTTGTTGTTTTGGCTTAAAGTGAAATGTACCTTTTACTCCGATAACATAAAATAACGGTTTCCACGATTTCAAAAGGGGTTTTTAATGTATTTTGATGAGTTTATTTAGTCCAAGTGAGTTTTTTTTGTTAATAATCTTCAATGTGTATGTTAACTACGGGCCTAAAGTATGTCTAAAATTTGCAGTATACTATTCTACAAAGTTTTGTTTTGACCGAAATTGAAACTTACTCTTTACTCCGTAATCAAAAAATAGCGATTTCAAAAGGGTTTTTAATGTATTTTGATGAGCGTAGTTAGTGATTTTAGAGAGTTACATGAGTTTCTTTTTGTTAATAATCTATATAAATATATTCATGGGCGTAGCCAGCATTGTAAGGAGAGCAATAATGATTTGGGGAGGGGCAAAATAAACATTTTTAAATTTTATCCATAATTTTGATAAATTTCAAGAAATTTTTGGATTTAGAGGGGGGGACAGTCCCCCCTCTTCCCATTGCCCCCTCTTCCCCTCTTCCCCGCCCATAAATGTATGCTAACTACGAGGCGAGAGTATATGAATATGTGAAATTTGCGGTAAATAACTCTTATTTTTGCTGTCATTAGATGCAGTCTTCAGAAATCGATACTCTAATAGCGGTCATAACAGCACTGCGAATGAAGGTGAGAGCAACGGAGGCATTAAGAAATATAGCATTTTTAGGAGCGTCATCTCGGACCTCTTCGACGGGGTCATGATTAGTACCGTGGAATGCCTCACTTGTCATTCCGTAATATTCATACGAAATTAAGTCCTCTCATTTTTCATCGAGGGATAAAGTCAGTTTATTCTCATCATATATCTGAACATAATGATACGCGTACCATGATCATGCGTGGGCATAGCCAGCATTTGAATTAGAGGCGGGGGGGGGGTTCAAGCATTAAGCAGATAGCAGATTTATTAGAAGCAATTGCTACGAATTAGAAACTTTAATTGTTTATATCGTATATAATAATTAAAGAGAACAAATTATTTTGCATAGTTATTTATTCAAAGTGCAAAGTTTTTATTGCCATTTTCCAAGTTTTTTATTCAATTTGCCAAGTTTTGAATTAAATGTTAAGTTTTTTATTAAATGTTCAGATTTTTATTTATTTGCTCAGAGATTAATTATACTTGCCAAGTTTTTTTATGCAAAGTGGTTTTAATTTTTAATTAAAACGAGATAGGTGCGGGTATCGAACCTGCGAGGTACGAGCTATTGAAGCTGCTAGTCAGACGTTCAATCCACTGAGCTATTACACCTCAAAATATTTTTGGTTATATCACTTATATATAGCAGCTATAACATTTTATTAGGTTTTTATATATATTATTTTAATAAATGATTATTAAAGGCATCATTTTGTTTGTTTTTAATATACTTTGATTTATGTACTTAATATAGACAATTTTTATTATACAAATAGAGTAATAACTTACAACGATTATAAAAGCTCTCTAAGGTTTCCACAGATAAAAATAATTTTTGTAAATACGCGATTTAAATGAATAATTTATAACTATTATTAAAGCTCTCTAGCGTTTCCACAGCTCACTAACACTTCTGTGCAAAATGTAATATAGGCAAAATGTAATATAGGCAAGGGTTAGGGTTAGATTTAGTGATTTTAATAACAACTGAGCATATTTTGAAAAAAAAACGAACATTTTTTTGAAAAAAACTGAATATTTTTTGAAAAAAAAACTTAACATTTTTTGAAAAAAAACTGAATATTTTTTGAAAAATTACTGAACATTTGTTTACAAAAAAACTGAGCACTTTTTAATTAAAATCTGAGCATAAAAAAAACTGAACATTTTTAATTAAAAATCTGAGCAAGTTGAATTAAAAACTGAGCACAAACAACTGAGCATTATGGAATTTTTCACTATGCATTTAAATAACACCCATAATTAAATTAAGAACTTTCCCCGCCCCCCCCCCTTTTTTGCCCTCTCCCCCTCCCAGGGGGAAGGGGTGCCCCCCCCCCGGATGAGATAGAGGGTAAAAATGGCTTTTCTATATTTAAATACCTTTTCTATATAGTTGTGTCAGACAATATATTCATGGAGAACTAAGTTTTGTTGCCACATTATATAGGTAGACAGTTAGTGTGTGTTATGGTGCTCTATGAGATTATATTCATTATTAATTAATTAATATTTTGTGAATTTAGATATCCAAAACGGTTGAGGTGTTTCAAGACCTGTCACTACCAATACCTACTTCCGGTCAAATATCCAATCTCAGGACCAACAAGGGAACTTCGCCATGCGGCGGAGGGCCAGGCAGTTTCATGGGGGCTCCTTCCTCTCGTAAACTTAGGAGATTAGGTTTGCTTAGACCTAAAGCTAGAAAACGTTTTTTGCCTACGTTGTTGTTGATATAAATATTTTTTGAGAAAATTTAAAATTTAACTTGTAAATTTATTAAAATGTTAGATATTTCAATAGATTTTTAATATATAATGTATGTGGAAAGATAAGCTTTAAAGAAATTTACTAATAAGCTTTCGGGTGATTTCTTCTTAATTTTTACATTATGATTGAAATTTATGTAATTGATGCAGTAAGGGGTTACTTTGTTCAACCCGCGCTATCGTTTTACTTTGTGTGTTAATTGTCATACTATGAATTTGCACATCTTAAAACTTTCCTCGGTAAAATTATGAAACTAATAAGAATTTTTACTGTGATGAGTTGGTAAAACTTAGGTTGAATTGATAACGACGATTACATTAGAGTACCTCTTGGCCCAAACTTTATTAATTATTTAACATCTTCGGAGCGTCTAAATTTGGTCAGCGACCAAAATCAGCTTAAACTATTGCTCTTGAGCCGGCATAAAAATGTGTAGAACACATAGATTAATAAAACTAGACTGCCGAACAGCTGATTTTTACTATTAAAATCATTCAGACAACATAATAGCTACCATTTTGTAGGAAATCTCAACAACGGGTATATTTATACTTCCCCACAAAATAACTAAGACTTAAAGCTTAATTTATAAGTTACAAAAAATAATTAAAATAGAACAATACGTTATGTTGAGTTATGTTTTTTGGTTACAATTTCCCTCAAAATGGCGCTTTGTATGCTTGCTGAAAAATTATCAGCTATTCGGCAATCTCGGTTTTATTAGTCTAATTAGAACCTAATGATCGAAATAAATATTTATGATTTTTTGGTCGTAGAGAGTTGCAACCAGCAACAACAAAGCGCGCTGGCTACGTTTATAACCGACGACGGCATGCCTCCAGAAATGGGATCAAATCAAAAAAGTTTGTGTTTGCAAACTAAACCAGCCCCCACTCAACAAAATTCTGTGATGCTCAGCAGCTCTTCTTCTTCGCCCAACAACTTTTTATCCCATCGTCAACTGGGGTCGGGAGTCTCTAGCATTACCTCACTCACTAGCATAGCCTCCTGGATAATCGAATGGATTAAAGCGTACATATCTTATATGCAACTTTTCATATTTGAAATTTGTTAATATTTTCATAGGGAGTGCCGCAATTAACAAAAGTATACTCTCTAATTAGCGCCATCTATAGGCAATTTTTCTAATTAGAGACTTCTTTTTTAGTATGCGACCCTAAAATGATAACACAGACATATAACGTTTTAGCTTTTATGAGAGGTTATCAGTATGCCATAGTTAATTTTCTAGCCTGTCTTCGTTTTACATATTATTATTATTTTTAATCGATAAATTTTGAATTTGTGCTTTCCGCTTCAATTACCATAGATTTTTGCCTTTCGGAACACCTATAACGCTGCAAAATTGTTTGTCGACGTTTTTCGCCTGCGACGAATTGAACGGCGACAACATGTACAGCTGTGATAATTGCAAAAAGTAAGTAATGCTATCTAACGTTGGCGTAGCTAAGGGAGGGGCGGCTGCCCCCCCCCCCTCTAAATCGAAAAATTCATAAAAATTATGTCCTAAAATTGCGAAAAATGATCATTTTGCCCCCTCCTAAATCATTATTGCCCTCCCCCCCTAATTTCAATGCTAGCTACGCCCATGTTATCAAAACACCAGTGTTGTAAAAAGGGTTAGGTTTTGTTTGGCCAACCTTTTTTTTAGTCCACTAAACATAAACAGACCGGAGGCACTTTCAATTTATTTTAGTTTTTAATACTAAAATATCTTCTTTTTTTTTGTCAAAATTAATTTTTATAACTTATTTACAAGGCTTTTTAAAGTTTTTGTTTAAAATATGTTTTCCCAATTTTGGTAACAAGATTGAGAAATGGAATCAAAGAATCCAAGATCGTTAAGTTGCCAGAAATATTGTGCGTTCATCTAAAAAGATTTCGCCACGATTTCACTCATTCTTCTAAAGTTTCCACGAAAATTGATTTCCCGCTCGAGGATTTAGACATGGGCCCTTACCTAGATAAAAGTACGCGATGTAGACTTCGCCTTGTTTCTGATTTATAATATTTTGCACTTTGTAAATTTCTCGTTACCTTCATAACTCCCGCATTTATAATCCTCATTTTTAAACGAGTTTTAGGTATATTCACAAGTGGTTCTCGCGATTTTCAATTTATTTCCATTTTTAAACTAACCTTAGCCTATCTATATTATAGACCTTAGAACCGCTGAGAATTATTAAGTAAGGGATTTAGGCTGCCACGTTTGATGCATATATAAACAAACTCAAGGCTATTCATATGGTTAAATGTTAAAAAGGATTGTTAGTTTATGGTAATAATAACACGTTTTATTTCATTTTACCCCGTTTATATAAATTGCTAATGCAATTTATTGGCTCAATTTGATTGTCCGTCCATCCTGTCCTGTCCAACTTGCTAATTTTCCAATGATTGCCGTAAAAACTTATACGGGGGTTTAATGGCTGTGGAATTATGCTTCTGTAAAAGACTTTTATCTTGCTTTCGCACATAGACTAGCTAATGACCGCTGGTTGCCCTTAATTTTTTAGATCCCACCCGAGCCCAAATTATAATTGCATTTTTATCCCACGACTGATTACCTTTTTATTTAAATTCCTTTTGGCAATTTGTCTAACTTGTTGCTTGTACGGATAATTGCCAAACTGTCTAAATAATTCCCCTAAAATATAATGATGACCGTTGCTTACTTCTAATTTATCTGAACTCGGCCAAAGGTAAAAATCCATTTCTATTTTTGTGGCTGCAGCCCCCCCCCCTCCCCCTTTGCATCCCTTACCCCCCGCCCCCCCCCCCCGTTCCCCCACCCCCTCAGGTCTCTTTTAGCCCTCTCTTGTCTGACCCGTCCAGAGGCCAAAATTATTTTTCGGAAATGTAGTTTTTATTTTGTCCCTAAAATGATGATATTTCCTTGTGATAGTGTGTAGGGACGAGGTCAGAACGTACGATCTCGTAGGCATAATTTGTCACCACGGAGGTTCTCTTGCAAGTGGACATTACACAACTTATGCTTTGAACTATTTCGACGGGTTCTGGTACGAGTACGATGATCAATGCGTTACGCGCGTTAAAGAATTTTGCGTGGAAAAAGCCGAACCTTACGTCCTTTTTTACGGGTAAATACATCCTTTTTCCTTTTTTAGTCTTTTTTCTGTGTTTTTTTTTGCTTTTTTTCACCCCTTTTATCGTTTTAAGGATGTTTTCTTTGTTATTTTCGTGTTTTTCAAACTTTTTGTGGTTATGTATTCACTTTTTTGCTCCTTTTTAGCGTTTTTCAATCATTTTTAGTATGTTTTCTTGATAAATTTTGTGTTTTTTCTCTATTTTCTTACGTTTTTGTGTAGGTTTTTGCTTTTTTTCACCCCTTTTTAATCGTTTTAAGGATGTTTTTTCTGTTATTTTCGGGTTTTTAAAACTTTCTTGTTGTTATATATTCACCTTTTTGCTCATTTTTGCGTTTTTTAATCGTTTTTAGCATGTTTTCTTGATAAGTTTTGTTTTTCAACTTTTGTGGTTTTTTGCTTTTTTCACTCCTTTTTATCGTTTCCGGGAACTGTTCTTTATTATTTTCGGGGTTTTCAAACTTTTTTGTGGTTAATATTCACTTTTTTCTGCTCTTTTTCAATCGGTTTAGAACGTTTACTTTGTAAACTTTGCTATTCATCTCTTTTTGTGGTTTTAATCGATTTTTTTGTTACATCGTTTTAAGGATGGTTACGTTGTAATTTTCGGGCTTTTTAAGCTTTTTCGTGGTTGTTTGTCGGTACTATGCTGAGTTTTCTGCTAATTTTCCGCCTTTTTCTCATCCTTTTTATCACAAATTTTTTAGGGGGTTATTATAGGTTTTTAAACATTTTTTTTGATGTTTTACCATTTTGTTTTAAAGTTTTGAAACCATTCTGATATCATTATTCTGACAATTTTTAGGGTAATTTTAGTGTTCTTTCAACAAATTTAATTTATAATTTAAAAATTTTATAAAATATTTGTAATTTGATTAGGAAAAATCAAGATATTATCGTGAAGCAACGCGAAAAAGCATCCCAACTTCAATCAGAATATAACGAAGAGGTAGAAATTATAACATATAACACGTTTATTATACCTAATTTTAGAGATTGTATTTCTAGATAAATTTCTTATTGTTATATAGTTTTTAAATTTAAAGTTATTTATGTAAACAAAATTCTTACTTTTCGTATGTGTCCCAAATAGGTGAAAAGTCATTTGCCATTTTACGTATCCAAAAGGTGGTTGAATAAATTCAATTACATGGCAGAGCCGGGCCCAATAGATCATTCCGATTTCGTTTGTAACCATGGGGGTAATATTGACCCCAAACACTTTTTATTATTCATAATTTATATATCTTTTCGTTTTCCTAAAAGTTATTTTTATTTTTTTGAAACTTATTTCAAAGGGTTTTCGCAATTATTTGCTTATTTTTAGGCTTTTTCTTGGTTGAATTTGAATATTTTGGGATGTCTTATAGGTTAAAAAGGAGTAATTTTCACTTTTGTATGAGATAGTTTACGGTGTTAATAAGAAAATTGTAACATTTTGTTGCACTCTGCTATGAAAAAATGATTGTTTTCTTTTTTATATAAAATTAATGCTCATATTATTAATTTTACTGGTAAATTATTAATTTTGTTATTTTTTCCCCGATGATCTGATTTGCAGCCATAAAACCAAACCGATTTCCGATTGTGGATGAATTATGTCAGGATGTTGGAATTAACACTTGGATCTACTTGTTAAAAACGTAAATTTACTTATTTTTTATTTTATTCTTAAATTTTGTGAAATAAAATTTTTTTTTTAAAAAGTTTAAATTTTAAAAATATATAAAATTTGTGAATTTCTTGAATTTTGAAGATTCAGAGGTGCCGGTCCAGTTAATTGTCTCAAATTTTGTCGGACGTGTGAAGAGGAAGAAAAACAAAGATCTGAAAAACGGCGAGAAGAATACAGGATTTACAATGAAGTTTGAATTAAGCAACTTTAATTTCTCTCCAAATTTTTCCCCCATACTTTTTTTTATACATTTGACCATAAACGGATGATGCAAGAGACTGACAAACAGTTGATACTTTTTAAGTGAGGCTGGAGGTCGCCATTTTTGGTGTCCTTTTAATAACAAACTGAACCCAATTAATTTTATTGGATTTTTATTTTCATAAATTCACATGCTATAATGCATAATAAAATTCCTAAACAAAGACAAATAACTAATTTCAGGTCAATAAAATTTGAAACTAAATTATATTTTTTTAGAAGACCGTCCTAAGAGGGTGCTAAAAATAATTTGTAATTAATATAATATATCGTCCTTACAAAAGACATCTTCAGATTTATAAAAACAAAATAAATTTAACATGGAATAGAAGATAAATCAAAAAGAATATTCTAATTGAGAATATTAGATGAATATATCCATATTTGAAAAGATATTATCTCTATTAAGATTAGCGCCATTTGTAATATAATTTCTAAAGTTATAAATGTGAAAAACTCCTCATCTCCTTGTCCTTGGTTACGTAATGGATTTTGACACAAAAATCAGCTGTACACCAATCTATTGTATCATTAGTTTGATGCATTTCACTCAAATGTTATCATATATCATACACCATTATTTGGAAATAAACAAAAACCTAAAAAAATAATATATTTTAAAATTAATTTTTGTTTAATATAATTTTTGAATTTTTTGTGTCTACTTAGTATATGAAAGCCGTTCAATCATCGGATCCATATCAAGATTTCGAAACTTTCGTCTTGGACCTAGCTTGGTTTAAGACTTGGGAAGATTTTATAAAGGGCCACGAAACCGGTTTTTACAATTGATTTGCCAAACTTTTATCTTACATAGATAGACTGCTCATCAACTTTAAATGAGTGTATATCCCTTTTTCCGCCATTTTGAAATGTGCACAATTGAGGGAAGGGTTGATTAAAGTATTTTTAAAACTTGATATCAAAAAATATTGAGCTAGATAAACATTAAAGACGACATTTTAAGATATATAATATATCATTTACGAAATTCCTAAAATTAAAGTGATGATGTAAAGTTAAAGCAATTTAGTGCCATCTGAATTTTATTAAATATCATTTATAAAAATTCCTTTCTATATATTTACTACTGAGTGAGGTAAATTCACTTTTTCTGTTTAGAAAGACATGGGAGATAGTTAAATTCAAAATGGTGGATTTAATGGTACACATTTTGTCATCTGAAACATATGGCATGAGCAATCTATGTAGTCTATACTTACATCAGATATCTAGTTAACTACCTTACTATCGTTTTTAAATTAGCCCACCTTTACATAGTTTTGACGCAGAATTCATATAATCAATAATAGGTGTTTCTGATTATTTAAGCATAATTGTAATATTTTGAAGTTTATTAAAATGAATAAGAATTTGTAATAATCAATAATTTTGTATATAAATCTCATAAATTTTACGTTTGTTTTTGTATTTTTTTGTTTGATTCCTAAATAAGATCCACCCGGACGTATAGACAATCGCTCGTTGCTTAAAGTGAAAGATGGGCAAGTCACACTAAACCACAGTAATTTAAACTCGTTCTATAGCATGACTCCATGGGCGTAGCCAGGATTGAATATTAAGGGGGGGGGGGGTGTTTGAAATAGTGTAAATGGGGCAATATTTTAATTTGTGATTCTTGACGCTACATTAGAACCACACACTCGTGTAATTTGCCATTAAAATTTACAATGCAAAAATTATGTTTAGAATTTAAATCGGTCCAAGTTTGGTTTACTCGCCCGATTTGTTTTTATGCTATTTGAGGGTGGGGACGGGTTTTAAGCATGTCGCAACCTAGTAACCTTTCTCGCTACCTCATTATTAAATAACTCGGCCGCCACCGCTCCTAACCTAAATCTCAGCTATAAGAGTCTTTAAAAAAACTAAAATCCGATTAAATTATATTTCAACTCGAGCTCGACCTAAATTTTTCAAAATTTTACTAACCCATAGGATCAAATCGGGCCACTAATGGCCTATGTCTTTTAGTGTTAAGCTACATACAGTCGAAACTCCTTAATTGCAAATCGGATTATCGCGAAAATCTTTTAATCGCGAAGTTAGCCGCCATTTGTTTTTTAACGATAATATTAACAAAAACAACGTTTATTGACAAATCGCTTAATAGTACAATATCGGATATTCACAAACATTTTCCAATCCTTAAATCAACCAGATAATTATATAAAATATCGTTTTATTGCGAATCGTAAGAAATGAATATTTAATATAACGTACATACATACTTTTATTTCCATCGTTTAATCGCGAAATATCGGTTAATCGCGAAAAAAATACAGGCCCAAGGCTTTGCAATTAAACTGTTTTAATTGTCTGTGTCTACTCAAAATCCCGAATATGCCCAAAGATTAAAACCACAGGTCGACTAAACATTACCCAGCCGTTTTTACATTAAATCTTTGGGCATATTCGGGATTTTGAGTAGTATGTCGTTTAATACTAAAAGACATGGGCCATTAGTGTCTTGCACCCGTCACCTCTACCCCGACTCCATCCTATGGGTTGGTAAAATTTTGAAACATTTTGGTCGAGTTTGAATTGAAAACTGAAATATAAGTTAATGGGATTTAAGTTTCGATTTTTAAAGACACACTCATAGTTCGAGTTATTTAATAATGAGGTATCGGAAAAGGTTATATTTTTCAAACAAAAAAATTATAACTCGGAAGGTGTAAGATTGTTTAAAGGGAAAAAGTTTAAATTGAGCACATTTCAGTCCTCGGGTAGCTTTTAAATTAGTCAGCGACCTGCATATTGATATAATTTGAAATGCTTATATATTATCAAAAATTGGCGATTTATCCTTTAGATTAGTTGTTTAAAAACTTTCAAAATAAAATAAATTTCATGTTTCGTTTGGTCTAAGGTGTGCCCGTTTGCCATATCTACGAAAATCTTTGGAAATATTTGATCTCACAGTACGGAGGGGGACCCGAAATTCCATCTCAAACTAGAAATCGCCATCTTTGATTAATACCAAACTTCTACGAAACCTAGGTGCTCTCAAAATCAACTCCTCCGAGCAAAAAATCAAAATGTGTTCAGCTTAATTTTTTTAAAATCGCGAAATAATGTTTGAAATATTGTCAACAAATCAATTTTATACACATAAATATCAATTGTCATTAGATGTCCCACATATGATTTGCAGGCTCTCAGGAATTGAGATGTTTGAATGATGTTATGATTTTACAATTGCAAAATATCTCTCCTCTCTTCCCTTATATTTTTTATCCTTGAGCACACAATTTTTAAAGCATATTACTTAGCTTCGCGCGCGTCAAATATGAATAAACTTAAAGTTTTTAAAATCTAGAATCTAGATGCTTTTTTTCTTGTCAATATACTTAAAAATCTTATATTTTGAATTATTACATTTCCTTTGGCTTTAAATGAGTGAGTTTGTGAGTAAATAAGAGAGCTATTTTAACTACAAGGTCGACTAAACAAACCCCAGCTCTTTTTACAACACTAATATCTATGAAGAGTACGAAAATTCAATGTTAAAATCAAGCAACTTAAATATTTTACAATAAGTTATTATTATCCAATTATAAAAAAATTAAAATTTGTTATTTAACATCACTGGTCTATTGTGTCATAATTAATCTTGAAAGTAATAGAAAGAGAAGTTAGTAGTTTAAATAATATAATAATGGGCTAATTTAAAATTTTGGAAAATATTAATTTATTATTATTTGTGTAAAAGGTGGTTAAAGTGGTTTCCATTTTGTATTGGCGAATTTGGCTTGACACTAATACAGAAACTTTTTTATTTCATATCATCACACAAAATTCTATAATAAGAAATTTGAAAAAAAGAATAATTATTATAACTCCAAATATATTTATGAACTATGCCCTTTATTCAAACTCCAACCCTCGAGTCTTTTACGTTACTGCGCCAGTTGTTATATTTCCTTTGTTCCCCGCTTACTATCGTCCAGCATCTGGTAATTACCCCCATGCCTCTGATTGCCAGTCTTCAACGACTCTTTCCCCAAACTCATATATATGACAATAATCACTTCATTAATACAATTTTTAAAGATCTTTCCAAAATTTAAGCTTATGAAATTTAATAAAAAAGTTTTTTTTCGTTTGTTAAAAATCTGTTGACAATAATATATATTAATAAATACATGAAATTTATAAAACAAAATGCGTTAAATAAAATAATAAAAATACACTATTGTACTATAGCACCATCGAGACGATCTTCCATAATTGGGCAAATGATAAACCGGGGGAGAACGTCTTCCCATGGGCGTAGTCAAGGGGGGGGGGGGCAAGGAGCGGCGGCTGCCCCCCTCGAAATCCTAAAATTTATTAACCAAGATTTCAAAAAATGTTTATTTTGCCTTTTGCCCCCCCCCCCTCGCTCTAATTTTAATGTCGGCTACGCTCACGTCTTACTTTAAAAAAGGTAAGGTATGTTTGCCAAAGGTGCCTGAACACTAAGCGATTAAGGGAATAAAAATGCTTGAGGATATAGACTTTTGCAATTAAGCAAAACTTTCAACGGAATTCGTGAAAACTAATTATAAATTGGTAATAAAATACCCAGGACGAAATTGGATAATCCATTAAAAATTATTAAAAATGATTTTGAGGTGCTTTTATAGCCTATTCGTATATTTAATTTAAAACTATTTAATTTGATATAGTTAATTGCTATTTAAGTCGTTAAAATTCCTGCATCTATAGGATTGGTATGCATAGTCACTTTTTCAAAACGAACCCGACTCAAAAGTATTTTAACAACCCGAATCCGACATTCAATTATGCAGTGAAAATCAGGCATTAACATATTTTTAACTTCATGCAAGAACTTTAATTGATTGTAAAGGCTAATCTTCTTCAATTTAATATTGGGCTTATCTTTACCACATCCATCAAGTAAAATAATATAAAACAATTTAGTATAAGTTTTTTTCAATATAAATTCCCGTTTATTTTGTTATATTCTAATAAATCATATAACTTCTTGTCATTTCAATCATATATCTCATAAGAGTAACTGAAACTATTTAAGCTTTCGGGCAGTTAACAAATTAACTGTGAATTCCGCAGTTTTCAAAACGTTTTATTTTTTTTATCTTTGTCAACCTTTATTTTGCGCATTGCCATTTTTCACGGATGTCATAACGCTATGTGACAAAAATGTAAATCAAATTAAATCCTTAACTTGAATGTTTCTCATTTTTTAACTTGCAATAATTCATAAAAAGGCGAATTTTTTCCCCTTTCGGGCAATAAAAATATTGTATAAATCATAACTTTCCTATGGAATTAAGCGTTTTGAAAATCAAAAGGCATTTCAACCGTTACAAAGTGAAGGTATTTTATCATTAGACTCAATGACGACAGCATTTGTTACCCCGGGCGCAATTGTCAATTGACATATTCACTTATCTTAAATATTATTTATAGTGTATACGATGGAATTGCTTTTTACTTTCTGAAAAAATAACTTATATGGAATTTTGCAATTGCCTAGGGTTGCCTTTTACTAGTTTGAAATCTCAAAAAAATATTCTGACATTTGTTATAAATTATTGAGTATTGCGTAATCATTAAAATTTTACGCCTTCCAGTCTTATTAAATCATTAGCGAAGCGCTAATGCTTTATGGCCTAGAGATATAAGCTTGATGACGTTTTTTAATTTTTTGAATTATGACAAATTTTATAAGAAACGAAAAATGTTTTAAAAAGAAATATAAAAATACTCAATATCTATAATATGTATCATTGTGGTGATTTTTTAATTAATATTTTATTTAATCACCCTCTGGCAAAACGATTTTACAACGCTTTTTATAATAGTTGGAAGGACGCCTAAAAGTCATGTATGTCACAGATGGGTCTAAACAAGGTATAACAAAATTTTGGAAGAAAACAAATGAAATTGTCATAATAACGAATAATTAATTATTCCAAAATGTAAATTTGTTTTTAGTTTCGCGCTCTTAGTGACAAAAAAAGTATCCCCAAATCCATTTTATCATACATATTATGATGTAATTTGCAAAAACATTGTCTCCATAACTTAACCTAAATTCTGCAGGCCATTCACTCTAATAACAACATCACACTTTTCATAAGCTACTTTATTATGTTTAAAAAAAAGTTAAACTAAAGTTTTGGGAAAACATTGTTTAAGTTTTTTGAGAATTAAAACATTAATATATATTAATAATAACGTCTAGACATATATATATATTTAATGTTTATTTTTGCTATTTAAAATGATATTTATATGAACAAGCAAGTGTATGAAATTAGATAAGACATGAATGATATGTTTTAAGGTATATTACAGGTACCATGATAAAAACAAATAAATTTATTGCTAAGTTCGTGAGAATTTTAGAAGTCTAGACATAACCTTTTTATCTTTAAAATATGTCAGATTTTAAGGAAGCTTAGGTAAAAAAGATATTTTCGTATCTCAAAATATCTTAAATATTTAAGATCGTTTAAATCTAAATAAATTAAATTATATGTCTTTTGAATATATTTAACGCCATGAATCAAATAAATGTGAACTTTAACCTCTGATAAAAAGATAACTATTCTCCTATATATAGTAATGACCGCAAATAAAGATAAAAACGTTTATAAATTCGTTGTAATTTCATACATATATTGTATATAGTCTGTTTTGAAATGTGATTTCCTTCATAATATCTTTCTTACATACTTTATATCTAATTATGACATAAATTATTATGCTAAAGAATCGCTTTGAAGCTAAAGTTTCTATGTTTTATCAAATGCTTTTCGTAAAATTTATTAGATCTTTTAAAAAAGTGTTTTAGTAGTCTTGGTGAGCTCATAAATTAAATTAAGATTTAAAAACTTAGATCTAAAAGCCTTTTAAAGTATTTCAAAAAATTAGAATTTAAAAAAGTACTGATTTTTAATTTATGGAATCAAGTCATAAAGCAATGATTTATGATTCACTACATTCATCGGTTAACGTACAAGTGTGTACAATGAGTGTTTAAATATGTCATTTATCAAAGAAAAGTGCCACTTTAAATCTTTTTGTATTATTATCTTGCAAGAGCCGTGTAAAAAACAAAAGAAAATTCTTCGTCCTTTTTTCCACGAAATTTATCCATCTTAATGAAAACACCAAATTCTCAACTTTCAAAAGCGACTAGCTAAGCCTTGCTTCTCGTCTTTTTTTGCATACATTATAATTATACCCTTTACGCTTATTTTTTATGGTACACACTTAGACATGCAAGTTACAAAGATATTTCGGTCAAAAAACGAGGTTCTAAATATATTACCTAAGATGATAATGCAAATAATTTAAAATAAAAGTTGAGTTTAATTATAAAATTGTGAATAACTTGAATGGTCTACAGGGTAAGTGAAACCATAAAAGCATTAAGTGTGTGTTGACATTTGTGTACAAGATGGATGTTATCGTTACAAATTAAACTGAATATGAGAAAATATAGTAGTAAGATATATGTACATGTAAGCATGAGGTGTGTGGATAAATGCAAAGTATTATTTTCATATATATGGTAATGGGCTACAATTCTGAGAATCGAAAGGGGCATAAACACTGATTTACAATTAGGTTGCTACTCAAAACAGCTGATTGAGTGGAGGAGACGGCTAGTCCCAACATTGCGGACAAGCATATTATGAATAATGCATAAGTCAATAAGACTATATCACACCCAAAAAATTTCACATTTAAGTATGGTGTGTGATGCATAAATATTAAATGATTACAGATGAGATGCGGTTTCCTTTTTAGCACAAATTTAATGATATGAAAAAAAATATATGGGAAAATATCATGCTAAAACTTTTTTTCCATTCTTTTAACTAACTTCTTTGAAAAAATTATATATCAACTAGTTTTGTTAAGCTATTATGCATAAAAAGAGATAACTCATAGAAAATAGTTAGTTGCTATAAGATTTGCTAGATGTTCAGCGGGCAATAAAGAGTTTTTTTAAAGTCGTCTCAGCTAGTATTGATAAATTTTTAGAACATTTGAATTGTTCATGACAAAATTCAAAATGATTATTTTATTTAAAATATCTAAGGAAGGTAGTGATATACCCTTATAAAGTTTATTATACATTAGTAATTTTATTACATTTTATTAAGTTTCAACTCACAAAAATTTTTAAACAGGTGATTTTTGCGCCTTTGGTTATACAATTGAATTACAATGTAGAAGAATATCGGTTAAGTGGTATTGTTAAGGTACGCCCTTTACCACTTTTTACGGGTTTATTACATATATGATGATTCATTCATTCATTCATTATGGGTGAAGGTCACAATAGTTAATTGCATTGTGCACATTTGAAAGAATGAGTCACACGGCTTTACGCACATATTACTAATCGCATCAAAAGCAAAGCCTCTTTAAATTTTGATCTCCCTTATCTCTTCTTATCAATGCTTTGAATTAATTTAAGCAACATACGATTTGTTATCTTTGTGTGACTATTAAAATGGCTCCTTAATGTCTATTAATATTTCTGAGACAGCCTATCGCTAAATAAATTGGAAAGCAGGACTCAAAGAGACATGGGCGTAGCCAAGTCTAGATCAAAAAATTTATTAAAATTATGGCTAAAATTAAAAAAAATGATCATTTTGCCCCTCCCTAATTTACTATTGCCCCCCTTTAATTCCATATGAAATAGGTGATTATAAAGCAATATTTGTTTTAACTGCACCTAAAAGTTAGGCTCCACTCCATTTTAATAGCTGTTGTTATAAGTTTACATATAATTTATAATACGTCATTTTAAAAGGTATGATGAACTGGCCTATTTAAGTGTTAAGATGTAATTTTAAATTTGAATAAGCATGCAATATTTGTTGATTGATCATATTCCTTTAATCTCCAAAGGTTTAACTTTGTTAATAAAGTTGAATATTGTAGCCTCATCACGTTACCAGTTAAGGTTATGACTTTAAAAAGTTTCAGAACGATTTGACAAACACATGCATACTCACTGATGCGAAATGATGTTAAGGACGTTAAAAGAAATGTATGAGCTTGAATGAAGGTATTATTTTTGCCAAAATTTTTCAAATATTCTCAATGTTACAAAACAATTTTCTCCGAAATATATGACAAAAATTTGATCACGCGTCTAAAATATGAATGTGGGACATTCTTAAAAGACTTCTAGCTGTGGAGAGAAAGTTTTTTAAATAATTAATGCGTCTAAATGCTTCGATTGTTATTCAAAAATAAGTATCGTATGTTTGAGTCGCAAACTTCAAGGATTGACAACTATGTTAAATATGACAAAAATGCCTTACATGATATTACCTTAATTTACTTTAAGTGAATAATCTCTCCCTCTCCTACGCACTCACGTGCTTTAGAGTGTTACATTTTCAGAGGTATATAACTTTAATTTCAGCACTGACGTCAATTAGCGTAGACGTCATAACAACATGGCATGTCCAGTCCTTTAAGTCACTTAAAGTTATAGATTAATGACTATGAGTCAGGGAAAGTTAAAATGCGCACGTTTTAGGATAGCTAATGCCTGTAATTATAAGTGCATCGCCCGAGGCATTACATGATCAGTACCCTTTTATTATTTATTGCTCTTATTAGTACTAAGGTTGAAAATTTTATTGATTTGAGACCTACCAAGGCGATAAGTGTGAAAGAATTAGAATGCAAATTTCATTGCAATATGTAAATTCCATCCTCATTGTCCCCTACCTGGAATTTCATTATATGAGAGGGCAGAGATAATGTATAATGGCTAAAGAATTTAAAAGCATAAAAAATGTCAGTAGGAGAGGGTTGGAACACACACACTCACACATCATCCTTTCGAAATTCCACTATTGCTACATTTTGGCATAAACAACGCTTACAATATCCTTTATCTCGTAAAACGCATACCATTATGGTGACGCCCTCTTTCATCTCTAACTCTGGGTGTGGACTCATTTTGGGTGTATATAAGTGGCAATCTTTTTGAGTTTTTTACATATTGCTTTTTATACGCATTTAAACTTTTACCGATCAACTCCAATTTGTAACTTTTGTGTCCTCTCTATGTCCATCCAATTAATGTCTTTTATAAAGTGTTCCTTTATTTGTACGCTCTTCGTTGTAGTGAATTCAAGAGTTATATTATTAGAAGAACCCAACTATAAAACAAGTATGAAAAGCTTTTGATTAAATAAAGCTTCTAAGTATGTATTATATATATTATCATGGCAATTGATTTAAATCTTGCATTTATCTTAATATCCGTTCTATTCATTTAGATGACAAAAAACTAGAAGAAACCCAAGGAATCGCTTCTATCCTCAGTAATTGGTATGGACCACAAAGGCATTTTGGTGATCACCCTCTACATGTGACACTTAGTCCAGATGAGATCTATAGACCTGCACCTACGAGTAGTCCCTTAAATTCTGAAGACGACTATTCACTGGAAAAGGGTTACGAACCTTATGTCGATAGCGTGCATAAAGATCCATCCTCTGATCCTTTAAGTGATGACTACTCCCCAGGCTATTTAGATTATTACGAACCCGACACCCCACGAAGCATTCAAAATGATTCTATCGAGGCTGGGGAAGAGTTTAAAGACATTTTGAAAGATAGAAAGTTTTACATATTCTACCTCAATGATACGCAAAAAGTTGTTCAAGAGATTGATGGCAAAAATTTTACCGTGTACCTCGACTTCGACGAACCCGAGATTGATGCCACGATTTCTAATTCAACACCTTCCAATGTTGATCATACATATGGCCCATACGTGCACCCATTTCCAACTAGCGGTTATGAGTTGTCACATCCCGAAAGGATAATTGTCCTAGAAGATTCAAATCTCAAACCATCCTCAAACATTTCATCGACCATACCCTCCCAGGTTAGACTTTCTCTATATATCTAGTGTTGTACAAGGACTTGGGTTTTGTTCAATCGACTAATAGACCTCTAAGCTTAGTCGAAATTTGAAAAAAAGACCATAGGCAACCGTTAGTGTCAGTTGAAAACCTAAGTTCGATCAAACAAAACCCAGGTCTTTTTACAACACTATATATATCGTTATTGGTTTGTTGCACTATATAACTCCTATTATGCTATGCTTGAAATTTTCTAACTTCATAATTTGCTTATTATAGGACTTGGATAGGATTACCTTGAATTTTACGTCTAACGTGGATCAAGAAATGTTTGACCCTCAACCTCATCACAAATCTCTGCACGGTATATTAGTCTTTATCATAAAAAATACTTCGAAGTCTCCCTTTAACTTTTTAACAAAAACGTTTCTCTTTAATGTTCGATAGTTATTTCCAAATAATTAAGTATGTTGTATGCTAAAATATAATAAATTAATGAGCTGGCATCGCGCCATGGATTGAGATTGTATTATTAGTATCAAGCTAATAATAATTTTTAATTTATTTACAGATCGATGCGTTAGACCCTTGGTTAATGCTAAGCCGTGTGGAGATATTAAGTTTATGTGGTTCTACGACATCGGAAACAATCAATGCTTCGAATTCTTGTACGGAGGCTGCGAGGTAGATGAAAGTTCTAATATATTTCAATCCCAATCCCAATGTTCTGATCTGTGTGTTCTGAAAGATGAAGAGTTTGTTTGGTGAAAAGGAGGTTCTTACTCTACAAATGTCCCCTTCGTTGACCCTTATAACATTCGTTAGTGGATTTAGCCTTACGACACATAGAACACATCATTTAATTGTAATTCATGGATTAACATCTCAAAAATATGATATTAAGAAGAATGTCTTCTACAGCAGAGAGGACTTATTCAATCGCATATGTAATCTTTGAAACACCGAAAAATTATAATATATATACATACACTGTACATAGAAAATTAATATATATCCAATACCCTAATTTATATCTATCGTATTGAATAGAAAAATATTTATATAGTTTTCGTTACTTTATTCAAATAAATTTTACAAAACTACTCGTCTACATAGACAATCATTTACGGGCAATTAATGATTAACTCCTGGGTTGTTGTTGATGTTGAGCCTCAGACTTAGGCTCTTCTAAACTTCGGAGACAAGCTCTTTTCAATTTATTGAAAGGTCTAAAAGAATTGCATAATATTTAACTTACCCAATTGATATAAATATTATGGTATGAGCGTAGCCAGCCTTGGAATAGAGGAGGGCACTAATGATTTGGGGGGGGGCAAAATAATCATTTTTTTAAATTTTAATCCCTAATTTTAAGAAATTTTTAATAGAGGGGTGCGAGCAAACTCTTAAAATGGAAGAACTTAAATTAATATTAAATTCTAATGTTTTATGTAAAGCATATCCTTTAAGGGATGTACCATATTAATTTCTTTTATACATCCAGCGGGCAATACAATTGACGAAATTGTAAGAAAGTTTTGTGTTTAATTTTAAAATAAAGTAAAAAATGCGCAAAATGGCTGGAGATAAAAACTATTTTAATAAATTATATTAATAAATGTATACTTTAACGTTTTAATATTTCGATAAAATAACGTGTTCAATGAGAGAAATCGGTCGGCAAACTGTTTACAGTTTTTGGTAGAGTTTTTCGCGGTAAACACGAATATATTTTTATTTTTCCCCCCTCTACGTCAAATTTTGGAAATTTTTGCTGGCAAAGTTGGTAAAAACAGCCATTTTGGCGTTTTCAGACGTCAATAACTTGCAAATTAATCGGTAAAATTTTATTTTAATAAATTTAATTTATAAATAAGCGGGAGAATAATCCATTAAATCCTTGTTAATATAATAAATAAACATCAAATATAATTATAAATTAAAACATTATAAAAAAACAAATCTTTGTTTATGCCTTATAAAACACAAACGGGCTTTTAGCGCGTTTTACGTATCTATCAGAATCTAAAAACAGTTTGCCGGTTGCTTTTGAAAGTTTATTATTTGCTGATCAGTTTAATTAGTGTTAATTGTAAAATTAAATACAATTCCATGGGGGATGATTTAGGGAGGGGCAAAATGATAATTTTTTCAATTTTAGCCATAATTTAAATAAATTTTTATTTAGAGGGGGCAGCCGCCCCTCCCTGCCTCCCCCTGGCCACGCCCATGTGACCACTTTACCCCTCACCTTATCCTATGCATTGCTAAAATATTTGTTCTATACGCTGTAGAAGTTTCCTGAATTTAAATTTGTAAAAGTAAATTATGGGATTATAAAGTTTTAGAAATGGATATACCCTTGCATATATATATTAAACAAAAATTTAAAGGCAATTTAATAGGTTCAGCTTTAATTTGCATAATTTAGCCTATATATTTTGTTTAATTTGTCTATTAAGTAAAGTAAAACTAATATTTTTTCTAGATTATTCTTTAAATTGCAGCTTTAGATAAATTTTTCGTTTCAACATCTATAATTGAATGAAGTTCATTGCTATTCATGGGCGTAGTCAAAGGGGAAGGGGCAGGGAGGGGCAGCTGCCCCTCTAAATCCAAAAAATTGTTAGGCTAAAATTTTAAAAAATGATCATTTTGCTCCTCCCTAAATCATTAATGCCCGATCCTCTAATTCCAATGCTGGCTACGCCCATGTGCTATTAATAAGTAAAACAAGCAAAATACAATTTAAACACTAAATTTTTTAATTATAAAGTAGCAAAAATTGGAATATTTTAAACAGAAAATCTTTTTAGATTGGGAGGACCTAGTGTTTGCAGCTATTTTTTTACTGTCCACAAACGTTTTATTTATTTGAAACAAAATTGGGTGAGTTTATCGCAAGCATATTTTAATTGTTTGTATAAAGGCCAGGCCCGGGCTTTGGGTCGAGCTTGGCCCCGGTTTGAGCCTATCAGGCCGAGGTCTATAGGATCAACCAGGGAGATAAAATGTTATTTAAAACACACCCATGTGAAATACTGAAACGTTTTTTAGTATATATTTATTTAAAATTCTTTATTGTTATAGTTGATGATAAAATAAAAGGGGGAGGTTGTTATTTATTATATCTAAAAAAACTTTTAAAATCGAAAGAACACAGATTAAACAAAAAAAGGCTATTTTAGATACAGTATAAATATTAATATATTCAATTTAATAACATTTATTTTTTTTTATTTTTTTGATCAATAGTAGTTTATTTCCCAATAATTAATTGACTTGTTTTAATTAAAGGCGGATATATCATTTAGTTAATATCCTAAGCCTGCCAAAGGTCCATGGTTTAGGAAGTCAAATAATATCCGGATGGGGAAAGCTAGCTCCATTAAAATAATTTTATATCTAATTTTAAACAAAATAAAATTTATCATTTCACCGAAACTTTATGTAATTTATTTTGAAGAGGCCAACGACGTATTTAAAATTGTAATAGTTTTTTCTTAATAAAAAAATCATAACAATAAATTATCAATTATAATCTTAAATATTATTTTGATGCAAATTATAAACTCTAAATGCCCTATCTAACAGAATTTCATTTAATTGTCTTTTACCTTAAATCCATATTAAATAAAAGTTAAACGTTAACTTAATTATTTTTATTTTCGTTTTAAAAAATATTTATGATATTATAAGAAAAACTTATATGAAATTTAACGTAAAAACAAATACATTCCCCGTTCCATAATTTACAACTTAATAATATAACATTTTATGAACTTCAACAGTTGTGACATAAATTGCCATCTCAAGTATATATGTAACCTAGGATTAGCTGTGATTAAAACGTAACTGAGATTAAATGGCACCTACATCAGAAGCAATTAATGCAGTTTATGGATCACTAGTGTTATAGTATTATCAATGTTATTTCCTTGTATTGAATAAAAAAAACTTTTAAAAATGATGTTTAAATATTATAGACTTGTTCTAGCGATTCTTATTATAACAGGTAATTTTACTTATTGATACGTATTACTTATAATGTTAACTTTAGTTTTAATTCTTTGGGAAGTGGAAGGTAGAAAAGCTAGAAAAAAGCAAAATGATCGAAACAAAAAAGACACCAAGAAGGATTTAAGTTCAACTACGCCATTCCTCTCAACAACAGAAACACCTTGCGATTGCGATAAAACTACGCTAGATGCCATAACTTCGACAAACACATACAAAGAATCAAGCACGGAAAGGAAAGGGAGAAAAATTAGAAAAAAGGGTAAAAAAGACAAGAAAAGAGGGAAAAAAGGGAAAAAAAATGAGTATATCGAAGTGGTTAATATAGATGTAGAAGAAAATTTCCCTTTAACAACCGAAAAAACGGGTGTAAAAGCACAAATTTTTAACATGGAATCAGGAATTGCATCAGAATCACATAGTGGAAGCATTGAAAAAGCTCAAATTTTTGATTTCGAACGATCCTTAACTACCAATACTACGAATATCACAAAACTGAATTCAACAGATCCGGGAATAATCTTAAATTGGCCAAGAGATTCTGTATTAAAGTTAACCACATTCGATTTCACTAACAAAAATAACGGTACTAATAGCCTTAGAGAAGCCACAAAACGTGTGGGTAAAATATCATTTTTGGAGCAAGACGGTGGAACATATGCATATTTAGATGCCTCCTTACAGCCAGAAGATGATATTTTAAGCGTGGAAGACACAAATTCTCAAACTAATGATCTCGAATTTTCCAATTCTATTGCTAACTCTGATTTATCGGAAATCAATGATTCCGAAGAGAAAAGTTTGGTAATTTCATTCGCCAGAGGCAAGACTATAGAGAGTGGGGTCGTTATAAAGAGAGCGGGACGAGCGGCACCTTATAAAGATTGTGATTTGGGGGCCATTTTGAAATGTGCATCGGGTTTTGTGGACAGAGTTAATGCCTCTCATCGCGAATCCAGAAGTCGGTTTTGTAGGTAAACAATAATTAAATTTAATTAAAAATCACAAAACTCTATCTATAACCCTTCAAATTTTTATTTTTTAATACAATTGCGAAACTTAGGGCATACGAAAAATTTAAATCTTGTATGAGCAAAGAAGTGAAAAATTGTGGCCAAATAGCTCTTAATATTTATAATTCAAAAATTGAAGAAAAACAACAATACGATTATGAATGTGCCACATACAAAGCAGCCAAAAAGTACAAAATTTTTGTCATTAATTTAATTAACTTTGTGAAAGAATTTCATAAATAATGCAAATAATATATTAAATTGTTATTAATAGGGATTCAAACAAGAAATGCCAACTTTCAGCCATCTTTTGCAGTTACAGATTCTATTTGCACAATTACCTCAAATCATTCCTCTATTGGGAATTCGAGCCTCTAACTTGCGCGTAACTCATTTTTTACAATTTTATATTAAAAAATAAAACCCGGTCTCTTGGACCCTTTGAAGGTCCCACCTTTGAGCTTGAAACTCACTCTATAATTTGCTATGCAATTTGAGAGGGGGGGGGGTGTACAACCTGACAGTTGTTTCTAGAGGGT
Source organism: Gordius sp. MW1 (assembly GCA_964036665.1). Lineage (NCBI taxonomy): Eukaryota > Metazoa > Nematomorpha > Gordioida > Gordea > Gordiidae > Gordius > Gordius sp. MW1. The sequence continues at coordinate 23,028,639 of OZ038531.1, forward strand.
GTGGCAACAGTCTTATTAACAAATTAGCAGTTGTTTGAAATAAATATGTTCCTATTAAATAGTGCTTGGACTAGTTATGAAAGATGTTTGAGACACATGTCGAAATCCTTTTGCAATGACAAAGGCTTAGAAGTTTTCAGCACTTATGCAGACAAAGCAAACGATAAAGTAAATAAATATTCCCATTTCAAATTAAATAAAATTAATTAGAAAACAATATTAGACTAAATATATAAAGTTAAATGCCCTTTTAATTATGTTTTTAAAACATAAGGCTAAACGAGAATGCTCAAGAGTAGAAACACCGACGAACAAAAGAAAAAGGCGTTCAATGGGAGAGAAGAAATTGAAAAATATTGATTCAAATGATATTTCATCCATTTTACATCGCAGTTTGGCTAGAATTTAAAAGCAACTTCTATAATGCATAACACTATGTAAAATTATCTATTTTAGTAGATATAATGTACAAAAATCTCGATATAAATTACCCTTGATGAAATTTAATAAAAAGTTTCTCATTAAATGTCATTTGTTAACATTCTAGAATAAACAGGTCCAAAATGTTTGAAAAAACTTTTTAACCACCTAGAATTTCAAGTCTATTAAATTCCCCGCCAAATCATCAAATCTCAACAAACTTAAAAATCAGCAAAATATCTGCATTTCGTTACTAACACTAGCACTGAACGTTTTTCATGTAATACAATCGAACGAGAGAAATAAAAATCAATTTGACAATAAATATTATATATGTCATATAAAACAAATAAAATATTTCAAAAAATATTTCAAGGCGGAGGGAGAGTGTCGTAAGGTATGCTCTTTTGAACATCATCAGGAAATAGGTCTCGGGCTTTGGCGTGTAAAAGCTTGTAACTTTGCTTGATAGTAACTTCGGCCACTCCGGCAATTTCTCCAATCTCTAAATTTAGTTAACATTTCGAATCTTGTTGTCAAAACATTATTTATTACGTGTGAAAGGCTAAAACATTAAATAAGGGGTAAATAATATAATTAAAAAATTATCAAAGTAATTAGATAATTTTAGCACGAGAGCACGACCATAGACTAGATAGACTGCTCATCTGCTTTAAATAAGGGTATACCGTTTTTCGGCCATTTTGAAATGTGCACAAATATGGGAAGGACGGCTAATTAAAATGTTTTCAAAACGTGATCTAAAAATATTAAACTGGTTGAACATTAAAAACAGCATTTTGAAATATATATCATTCACAATATTCATAAAAGTGCTGTAATGTTAAAGCAATTTAGTGCCATCCGCATTTAATTAAATAATCATTTATTAACATTCTTTCCTATTTATTAACTAAAGATGAAGGTAAATTCTCTTTTTCTGTTTTAACAAAGGGGTTCACTGTAGAAAGACATGGGAGATAATTAAATTCAAAATGGTAATGGTAAACATTTAGCCACATGAAACATATGGCATAAGCAGTCTATGAATTCTTGGCATATGGCAGACAACTAATAAAGTTAAATTAATACCTTTGGCAGATTTTCTGTCTTCTGAAACTGATGAGGCCATAAATATAGCTGCGGCAGCTACCGAGATAGGGCTACGCCTATATATTAATAAATATAATTTCTCAACATTCTTTTTCTCAAATTAGATATTTATACATTTCTAATGAGAGATATTTATTTATGTAAAGTGAGAATATAAAGAAATAAATACTTTAAAATCCGAGACTTCTATAAGTATGTCTTTGAGAAGCTATAAAAATTATTCTTAAAGTTCGTTGAAAAGGAACTTAAATAAAAATCCTAAATCTTTAAAGCCGTCCATAGGTATTTTGAATTTAGTGCAAGACTTTTAAATAACCCAAAGGGGTGAACAATTCCCTCTATGCGCCCCCCCCCCATTTGTGTCACATGACATACCCTGGAACCAGGTCCAATTCTACAGCTCGACGGGCTATGCAAGTCGCCATTTTCTGCACTTTAACGGGCAACCCCAAGTTTGAACAGAAACGACTCTAAAATTACAAGAACAAAAAAGCATAAAAATTATACATTTAAACGCGTGCTGGATTTATAATTCTTGAAAGATTAAAACTAGCTATCCCCATGGGTTTTTAAAGCTATCGTGTGTAAAAGTATACCTTTTGATTGGTAAAAACCGCTAGTATTTAATTTTGAAGTGTCTATATCATCAGCCATAGTTCTAAGCAGTACGCCAGGGTAGTGTTGTAAAAAGACATTGGTTGTTTTGGCCGACATATGGTCTTTGTCGACTACCAAAACAGACCGAACCAATACCTTTTGGTCTGTTTTGGTTTAGTCGACCTTTAAGCTTAGCCGAAATTCGAAAAACAGACCAAAGGATCTTTAGACTCAGTCCTAATGCTGTTGATAGAGCAAAAGTTCCTCAACTATTTTTATAAGACGACCTTTGTTTTGGTTTAATGGGGTGGGGGAAAAAGTATATGATTTAGAGACTTTGAAAAAAGGCATTCTAAATGCAGGGAGCTTTTTAATTTACTGAGTTGATTATAATAATGCTTGAGAGTGATTTTAATACTGATACCTAGCTGTAGAGAACTGCAAGGTCATTGTTTTTCAACCCGAACCGGACCCGAAATTTTTTTATGGATTTTCAACCCCGACCCGAAAACATTTTAAAATTTACAGGATCAGGTCACATTCAATTTGAAATATAGATTTTTGCAAATGAATCATTTAATAAATTTAAACACAATCTTATTTGTTTTATGAATATATATTTATGTAGTTTAAATTAATAATGAACTACCACTTCACACTATTTAAAAACAATTTAAAAATATTATTTTGATGATATATTTTACCCTTCATGAGTAAAATTAATATTTGCGTTCAAATTAAAACAATCAGATTTAAAAAAAACATAGGGAGTTTTAATTAACTTAATGAATGATGTTCAATTATAAATTTCGACATACATAATAGCATTATTTTTAAAGATATGTCCCGTGTATTCTGCAATGTAAGATTCATAACCCTTGACCCGACACTTTAAATCCGACCTGACCCGACCCGAAAGCATATCAAAATTTTCAACCCGAACCCGAAGACATTTTAAAATTTTCGTCGGGTCACCCGTGCAGTTCTCTACCTAGCTGTAAAATATAATTTTAGAAATAAATTATTTGTCAACCTGATTTGTTGACATTTGTCATAATTGTCGATGAAGCAAAATAATTTATTTAATGAAAATTGATGGGTACGGGTGTCATAAAATTGTTGCAAATATAAAACTTAAAATTGTCACCTTTTCTTGGTGACATTTTTAGAGCTAGATAAAATTCTTTAACCCTTTTTTTACAACACTACACCAGGGACCGAGAGGTAGAGTTTCAAGAATTTTCTATTACTATATGTTCCTTAAAGCTGAACGCCTTTGATTGTTTCACATTCAAGTCATTGTACACTTTTCATTCAAAAAATGATTATTGTCCAAAGGAAAAAAATCACGAATTATGTCACTTGAGTTATTGTATACATAGTTAAGCCAAGGGAGCTTACTTTTTCAAAATAATATAAATTTTTGTAATAAAGTCTATTAAATTTGTGGCAGACATCATTAAATTAGACGTCACAAAATGTTAAAATCGAAAATAATTATTAAGATTTTTCGGTAACAGACCATAAAGTCGCCGGTAGTAATAAGGTCTACACTCGTCTCCAATTGCTTGAGAATGAGTTTAAAGCTTCGCCCAATTTCTTTTTTCGAGACTTGACTGGCTGCACAAATCTCTAAAAATAATAAACATTTCTAAAATTAAAAAAATAAATTGGAATAGTCAAATATTAGGTATCAACATATATAGTTTAGATTTTCTACAATTTATAAATACACTAAAACTAGAGCCCTACACGGGTGGCCCAAAACCCGCCCCGACGCTCGGGTCGGGTTAGGGTTGAAAATTTTAAAATAAATTCGGGACGGGTCGAGTTGAAGGTTGTTATAAATCTTACATTGCATAACAAACACATCTTTAAAATTAATGCCATTATATATAAAATATTTTTTTAATTATTATTGGATTGTATCATTAATTAGTCTCATTCATTCATTTAATTCATTTCCTTGCAATTTACTTCTTATTTTTGTAACTCAACATAGGTAAAACATCTTGATTGTTGTTATAAGTTAATAAACATGTAATAGATCTAAATTATAACAGTACTTGGTGGACATGGGCGTAGCCAGGTTTAGGATTAGGAGAGGGGGGGGGCAAAACATAAAATTTAAAAAATTCCGTAAATTAGGGGTAGGGGGCAGCCGCCCCCCCCCTACGCCCATGTTGGTGGGTAAATCAAAGGTTTGGGAATTGTTGAACTTATTATGACGTAAATGACAAAAAAATTATGTAAGATGTTCAAGTTGTCATGCTATATACACTTATAATGCAACTACAACAGGTATAATAATCATATTATTAAGCGAATATTTTATTAATAAATATAAAAATTCATTTTCCGCCATATTTTGATAAAAACATGGTAAAGTGGTGATTATATAGATATTAATAAAATTTGTAAATTAAATAATCTTAAACAGGTAAATAAAAAAATACTGAATTGGTTAGATATCAAAAGCAGCATTCTAAATTTTATATCAAGTTTGTTTAATAAATATAGCGCCATCTATATTATGTATAATATTATTTTATTAACGTTAGTTCAAATATATAAACTCGTAATGTTTCTGAAAGCTGCCAATTTATTTTGGCAAATCAATTTAACGTCTATAACCCTTTTTTACTTTTGTGTGGGTTCCGATTAAAATATTTAAAACGCTTTTGGGTCGGGTCGGGTTTGGTTTGAAAAATTTGAACGCTTTGGGGTCGGGTTCGGGTTAAAAAAAAGTAACTTTGCAGGGGTCTAACTAAAGCTTAATTAAATTGGTCAAATAGTAATTTTATGATAAATATTCATTTAAGTATTTTAAGTTGCTGGGACCTTTAAAAGTGCGAGGCACACCCTCTTGCCTACAAGCTATGTAAAGGCAGGCAGCCGCTTTTGCATCATTGCTTCTCCCCTTCAACCCATGCGCTTCATGAATTTGTTTGAACAAAGCATCTGCCCTATCCTAAATTGGCATAATTCAAATAAAATTATAAAATATAAATTTTATCATATTAACAAAAATTTACTGATAACATTTACAATTTTAGTACAATTATAAAATATGTTTAAAGGAAAATGATGATCATTATCTCCTTAAAACATTAGCAACTACCATTAAATGTACATCTTATTGATTGAATTTTAATGGAAATCAAAAATTTAATAATTTGTATTCTATTCATAATCGGTAATTTTAATCAAGGTATGCTAGATCTTGTTAAATTTATTGAAAATAATTTAAAATTAATAGGTTATTGTTATAATACAATGATTATAAATATGCATTTAGAAAAACAAATTCAAAGGAAACATTTGAACTTACAACAATGGTGGCTGGCAGATTAATTCTGTCTGACATATTACGTATTTCGCGAAATGCATTGATTAATATCCTGTCAGAACTACTAACTGTTCTTCTATTTCGATATTTATCCAATCCAAAGTTATCAAATGAACCCGATTTGGCAGAAGGACCAATCATTGTTGATAAATCACTTCCATCAAGCAAAGTATTCTATAGAAAAATTAATTATTAGCAATTTTGAAAAAAATGAATATAAAAGAAATATTATTTGACATTACTTCAGCATCTCCAACACGAGAAGAGTCACTGACACCTTTTTCATTGTTAAAGCTTCTCCATTCACTACCAACATCAACAATCCTAATAATTTGTATTTTAAAATTAATGTATAAATATAATGTAAAACAGTGCATGATAATCTATTTTGTGTTTCACCTGTCACCAACAACTAATCCACAATCAGAACAAACCATATCCCCTGCTCTGTAATCTTCAACCAAAGACGCTTCTGGGTGATAAGGGCATGTGACAATATTGGTTTTTAGTCTAATAAAAGTATGATAAATAAAATATGATTATAGTTAAAAGTTCTATTTATAATTGTGGCCTAGCATGGAAACTATAAAATAGAAACACTTGATATACTAATATTGTAAAATAAATAGATTATAACTCCATTTAATTGTTATACGTATATAATTTAATCTACCTTTTGCGACTGGCAACATCCATATGAATTCTTATTTATCAGGTCGTTTTGGTACATTCATGCCATAATATTTATCGGCTTTTTGATCGATTAATTTATCGCCCATTCTGAATTACAGACTTAACATATTTGACGGGATACAACTTAAATTAAGAAATTTAGTTTGAGTGTATTTTATGAATTGCAAGTGGTCATAAAGATATAATAGATGTAATTAGAAGATATATTCGGAAAAGCGATTAGAGAAGTATATACAAATTACAATGAATAATAAGCACACATTTTTTGATCTTTTTGAATTTACATTTTATTAGTTCAATCCATTAGAATGCCCAAGAACACTGCATGAGCAGCCCATGTCACTTCCGCTTAAGTCCGTCTCAGGCCGAAACTATGAGCGGAGACCGAAACAAACCCTAACCAATAAACCTTAAAAAATTTTATGAATAAACTCTACTCCTCTATTTAAAAGAAATAAAACGTTTTTTATAGAATAGCTATGCACCAATCCTATAATAATTTACGGATGTTACTTTAGGCTTAACATAATACCGAAAAGGTTAGTATTTTATTAAGGTGCCCAATAAAAAATATAAAAATGGTCAGCATTTTAATTCAGAATCCTCTATAAATTTATTTCAGCGGTTATTTTAATATAAATTTTTGATTATCATAATTTAATTGCTATATCATATATACAATATAATCATATAGTTAAGCTAAATTATATCTGATTATTTATCTTAAATTTATTCAAAGAGTTTTAACTATCTTAATTTTTCTTGCCTAATCCCAACTTCTCCCTCTCCAGCCATCTAAATGGCAGAAATTGCTAGTGTTTCGATCTCGTCTCGATCTTGAAAACAAAATTTCGTCTCGGGAGCGATCATGAAAATCTCGATCTCGTCTCGGTCTAAAAAATCTCGATCTCATCTTGACGAGAATTCTCGTCTCGTCTCGACTTTTCAAAAAAAATATATACGGAATACAATTTCTTCTGTTCTATTAAAAAAATATAAAATATGTTGAAAAATCCAAATGCCAAACTATATATTTTTTGAAAAACTTTAATACACATTTTTAACGATTTAGCGGAACACGGCATCTCATTGACAATATAAAGATATAAATTAATTCATAAAGATAACATATTCGATGGAAAGTGCAGACTGAAAAAAACTATAAATAAATTTAAAGTATAGAAAATTAAATTTTAGTTTTCTAGCAAATTATAACATTTATATCAAATTAACTGTGTTTGTCAACTAAAAATAGACTTAGAAAATTATAAGTACGATTCATGCATAAAACTAATAGGAATGGGAAGGAAGGGAGACCCCAAGTCTGGGGCGATAGTTGACTTAGTTGCATAATTGAGATCCATCCTTCTTTAAATCAAAGTGAACGTATTTAATTTTATGCAAAATACATTATAATCAAATTTGTATTCTAATTAATTACCTTCCAATCTAATTAACTTTGCCATTAAATATTAACTTTTCTAGTACAGGATAGGTGCGTGTATTATATTTAATATAGCACAATTATAGAAATTATAGTAATTTAAATCCACCTGCCCACCCAGCTTATAATGTGAAAGTAATGCACATGACAAAAATATGTATTCACATAATATCTTATTACCCATTTAGACATACCGTCGTATTTATCATACGCAAAATAGACCATTTTTAGTCTAAAAATTTTAAAACTTAATGGCCCTTAGATATTATCAAACATAGTTTTTATTGAAGCTTAAAATGTGATCTACCTTCCTGGTGGATCATTTTAATTGTGTTTCCTTATTCAATGCCTTCTTTAACTCGCAAGTGTAATTCTAGAAATTCGAAAAAACAGAACCTTACGTAAGTATTTGTTAATAAAGTTTTATATAAACAATATTTAATTAATTTAATTTGATATATTATTAAACTATAAAAATTTCTCTTTAAAATGATATGTTTTTTATATAAAATTTATAAGACTTTAATATTAAAATATGTCTTTAAAATTGAGTGTCGTATATATGTAGGCCTTTGAATACAGAAGAAGTGCTTACTCTATTGGAATCTAATACTACCTTATTGAGCAATGTTCAACAAATTGATCTGGCCTTGGTTCCACCTCCAGACTATCTTGATTCTGATAAAGATGAAATTTCAGAGGATGAAAATGAAGTTTTGATTAATGATCCTCATAAGTTAGGACCTGGGGTCCTATCAAGAAAAGCTGAAGTTTTAATAAGAGATATAGATAATGAAGTAATTCAATTAACTACAGAAATGTTATTAGAAATTCCTATCCCAAATTATAAAAATGACAATCCTTCAAAAAAACAAAAACTCTTATCTTGGAGTCCAATAAATCTTATGCCAGAAACTAATGAACATACAAAATTTAAAATTCAAAATATTAAAGAAAATGTTCCAAACATATTGACTTTTATACAAAAAGATGCCCTGACACCTTTACAAGTGTTCCAACTATTTTGGGATCCAAGTTTAATAGAGATTATATGTAGAGAAAGTGAAAAATATGCTAAATATAAGTATAGTGATGAAACTTTTAATGTTTCATGTGATTTACAAACTGCTAGGTGTGACAAAAGCGACTATATTGGCAGACTCAGGCAGATGTTAATAATAGTGCCATTGTTAATTGTATGGCAAGAGATAGGTTCAATACTATTTTTAAGTATTTACACTTTTCTGATAACAATATTAACAGGGAACTTGGAAGCATAAAAAAAGTTAATGTTTTAATGAACCATATCAACAACAATTTTGAAAAATATATTGCACCTAATCCGATGATATATTCTTTAGATGAGGCCATGGAGCCCTACTATGGTAGATTTCATTTAAAACAATTTATCCGTGGTAAGCCCATAAGATTTGGGTTTAAATTTTGGTGCTTGAACAAACCCAATGGGTATTGCTGTCGCTTTAAGTTATATGAAGGGCGCGAAGAACGAGAAGTCGGAGTACCCCTCGGTTCTGCGATTGTCAAAAAGCTGGTCACAGGGTATGTCCCTCCACAAAGTCATGTATACATTGATAACTTCTTTAATTCTTTACCTTTATTGCAAGATTTGGCTAAGCAATCAATTAGACTTACAGGTACGATACGGAGTGATAGAATCAAAAATGCACCCCTTGAAGATTTAAAAAAGGAGCCAAGAGGATCTTGGCGAGTCCTACAGGAAAAAAATTCTAAAATTCAATTGTTCAGATGGAACGATAACAGCCAGGTCACACTGGCAACTAACCGGACAGATGTCCTGGCTAGCACAATAACAAAATGCAATAGATATAGCAGGTCGGCCAAGAGTCGAATTACAGTACCTCAACCCACCATTATTAGCGAGTACAATAAGGGAATGGGGGGTGTTGACCTCTTCGACCAATTTCGGGGCTCTTATCGGGTGGGCATACGATCTAAAAAATGGTATTGGCCCATAGTGCGGTTTTGCCTAAATGCTGCCGTAGTAAATTCTTGGATTTTATTTCGTGAAGTTCATAAAGGAATTTCTTTGTTAAATTTTGTGCGAAAGATTACAATCCCATTACTATCAACTCCAATGATTCCCCGACTGAGGACGGTATATCCAAAGCGGATCAGCAATGTTTATACCGAGGTTCGGTTCGATAAGCTTGAACATTGGCCTGCTAAGAACCCAACACAAAGGAGGTGTGGGGTTTGTCACAAGTCTGTGAAAGTTATATGCACAAAATGCAACGTCGGACTTCACATAAATTGTTTTATTCAATATCATACTTTATAACTTTTACAATATTATTTCATATTTTCTGTGATTATTTTTTATAATGTTGAAATAAACTTTAAAACAATTTATCTCCAGCTATGCTTTTACAGAAAGTAGAGTAGTTATAGGGTTAAAAGTTCGTTTTATACAGCCATAAAGATAGCATGTCCTACCGTATGATATATACGACACCTTAAAAATGGCAGTAAACAAGTTTTTTTTTCAATTTTTTTTTAATTCGTTTTATTGGTGCAAAATCACCTAAGAATTCCAAATTTTATGAAAATCTGTCGAGGATTTCTATGGTCCGATCTTAATGGGTTAAGGTTCAAAAATTTGGGAGTTATACTATTAGTTGAATCATAAATCTTCTAGAAAACTCATAATTTAAGATTTAATTTATTACGGTATCATTAAATACTCTATTGTACTTTTAAAATCGTTAGGCTGGTGCTCAAAAATCTCAGCCACCTTGGCTTAACTTGTTTAATTATTCAAATTGATTGACCACCATTTTATAATTACCGCATCATGCAGGATGAGTAACTGCGAAATTTAAATATGCTTTAGTAGTATTTACTATTCCATCAGAACTCACTCTAAGCCTAAAATTTTGTAATATTCAATAATGCTATGGATACAAATATGTGATAAATATATTATAAAATTATTCACATACGCTAAGGATTGACCATGCTTGGATAAATGATTGCCAAATTTTAAATTTTTTGCAAAAATATGTAATATTTATTACACTTAGAAATTTTTTAAATATCAAATATATTCCATACATATTGATCTACACTTAATACCTTAAATGTAAATCATGCAAATTAAAATACACAATCATTTAATAAAATCTAGCGATCAATAAAAAGTCGAGATCTCGCCGAAAAAATCTCGTATCGTCTCGTCTCGACATCAAAATTCTCGTCTCGATCTCGACTTTATTTTTCAAATTATCGTCTCGGTTTTTCGAGACGAGACGAGACCGATATTTTTCTCGGTTTTTCCGCATCACTAGAAATTGTTTAGATAAATTAAATTTAAAAACTTATAAAAATATCCATTTTAAAAATTAGAGACTGTAGAATTCAAAACAATTAATTCATTTTTATTAATACATTAGGAATAATTAATGATGTGCGGTTAAAAGTGAAGACTTCTTTAACTCAAATGGTTGGTTCAAATTTATCTTATTAATATTGTTAATGAGCTTATAAGATTATACTGAATAAAGGTTGATTTAAATACTGAGCAAATTAATTTGTACTCATAATTTTTTGATGAAAATTCTAAAGCAATATCTTTTTTATTGAATTATGCATACATATATTGGCTAATTTAGAACTAAAAAAATACCCATGTAATATTTTAATTTTTAATAGTTACAATAAATTTACATGAGTGTAGCCAGGGGGTGGTTGCCCCTCTAAATCCAAAAATTTATTGATATCATGGCTAAAATTTCAAAAAATGATCATTTTGCCTAAATCATTATTGTCCCTATCTAACTCCAATGCTGGCTACGCCCATATAAATCTATAATAAAATTCAGAAGTTTATAAAATGCCAATTACTACGCAGTACGCACTTAAAAAAACTTGGCTCAAAGAGACTATCACCATCTAAATTTAACAATTCTTACCCTCTCTAGATAAAATAAATTCCACATTATTTAAACATCATACACAGTAAATCAAACATTAAAAAAAGTTTTTAATAACTTATTCGTTAAATTACATTTTAGTAGCAATTAATTCAATCAAAAATTTTTTGGAAAAATAAACTTGGACAAATAGAATATAAGAATATCAGGTTTGAGCTTAAAAGGCAATTTTGCATTGATTTAGCTTTTAACTATGCAGCATAGTTTAGCATTTTAGTGTATGGTGTGTGATAAAATTATGGGGCTGGGTAGGGTATGCTAGCTATGCTGCATAACGCTTTATGAAAATTTGTTAAAATATAGATGCCGCATTCACCAAATATACATGGTAAATATTTAAATCATTTGTATATTAAAAAAATCTTAATTTCTTTTAAATAATAACAAAATACTATTTTTCTTTCATTTAAAATTGTAAATATTTAAGAAGTTTAATGCATCTTGAAAAAGGAAAATATTTAAAATAAAATACCACATTTATACTTATATATATCATAAAAAAAACAAGAATTTTCCATGTTAACCTGAGGTCACCCTGGGTTTTCAGGTTGGGTGTAAAATTGATCTGAAGGTTTTTCAGGTTGATTTTCGGGATGAACCTCAGGTTAAGTTATCAGGTTTTTGAAAACCTGAACCTAAAACCGACCTCAGGTTGGACCTCGGGAAAACCTGATTTAGGTTTTGATCTTCACTAGGCAGGGGGCCCTCCCAACCAAATGACAAAAAAAAATTTCAAAAAAAAAACCCTTAAAATTTAAAAAAATTATGGTTTGCCCCCCCCCAAATTAAACTTAAAAATTTTTCGCCCCCCCCCCCCCCCGCCCTAATCCAAAATCTGGCTACGCCCCTAGCTATAAGTAGAGCCCTGCAAAATGAAATTTCTTTTGCCCGAGCCCGGCCCGACTTCTCATTTTTATTTTGCCCGAGCCCGAAAGACTTTTTTATTTTTGGCCCGACCCGATTTTACAAATAAAATTTTTAAGAAATTATATTCAAATTTTTTCACCATCTAAATATAAAATGTATTAGATTGTTATTAATCGAAATTTACAACTAAGATAAGTTTGAAATAAAAAATCCGTTTTCATTCGTTACAGTTTATACAGCTAATCATTTAAAGCTAAAAATTTAGTTTTATAAAATGCATTTTTAACAGTTTTAAATAAAAGAAACTTTCAAAAATAGTTACTTTTCATATTTTTAAAGTTGTAACAGCTACTATTATTCTAATTAAGTAGTATAGTAAGCTTTGCAATTCAGGTCTAGACAAGGGAAAAAGCACAAGTTTAGAAGCTATTTAATGTACGCTGTGCGAAGATAATTATTATTTAATGTTAAGTTGAGATTATTTAAATTGTATTTTATAAAAGATTAATTCGCTTTTGTTCCATTCGGGCCCGGTTCGGGCCGCCGCATCAGGCCCGACCCGAGCCCCGATTATTTTGTAAAATTCTGTCCGAGCCCGGCCCAAAACCCGATCGGGTGGGACTCGAGCTTCAGGTGGCCCGTGCAAGGCTCTAGCTATAAGGCCTTTAAAACATTTAAAATAATGCAGCAAAATTATTGTACAGTCTTAAATAAACATACGAAAATTCTAACTAAGCTGTTGAATTTTTTTTTAAATAGCAACTGAGCATATTTAAAAAAACTTTACATTTTTTGGAAAAAAATTGAATATTTTTTAAAAAATTACTGAATAGTTTTAATTAAAAATCTAAGAAAAATGAATTAAAAACTGAGCACAAATTGCTGAGCATTATGGATTTTTCACTGTGCACTAAAATAACACCCTTAATAAAATGAGATTTTTCAAACATCCAAAACTTCAATTTCAGACAATTGTGAGTGAGGATATCAAATAAGTCACAAATTATAATGTTCACTAAAGTTTAACTATTAACAAAAATAAATATAGTCCATTAACTAAAGTTTAAGTGATATTTTTTTCAATATGAGAATATATAAAAAGATGTTTACTTTCTTATTTATATCAATAATATCTGTTGTTGGTGGCAAGGCTTTATTACCAATCTAATCATCCATCTATGGTATCATGACAGAAGATGTCTATTAAAGAGGCTCGTTAATAAGTAAATTAGATAAAAATAATCAGATGAATGTGGTTTGCAAACAAATTTTATTAATTATATGATTATGCTATAAATCAATATATACATAATTTTAAACATTAAATATATCCATCAAAATTATTTTATTACATTGCCTGGATAACAAGCAAATGATTCATTAAAACTTAGCCAAGTTTTCATGCAAATATCATATATATGACATAATTGTAAATAAACAAACACACAACTTCTATACATTTATTTAAAATTTAATATAACTATTTGTTCCAAATAATTATTTATATTGCAATTTCATTCAACATATTTGTTAATTAAAATATTTCTAAGAGTTGTAATATATTAATTTTCTGTCAAGTAGAGATAAATATTCTGAACTATATTGTACTTTTCATTAATTTATATCCTAAAAAGAATTTGTGAATCATAATCTAAATTATGTTACCTCTGGCCAAAAAAATGATTTAATAAATTGCTTGCAAAGCTAGGAAACTCAAATCCCTGAAAAAATGATTGAAATTCTGGTGGAACCATGTTTGGGTTATTTTGTCCTCTCGATTGATTCTGGCCATGATGGTGATGTCTTTGTTGATGGCCATTATTGTGATAATTTTGTTGATTTTGGACATCAAAAATGTCATGCATTATGTGAGAAAAAATTTGATCAGTAAAACTTGATCCAAAATTATTCATATTCGCATGACCATTTTGATGTGATCTCTGATTATGTCCACCTAAAATAAAATTAAGATGCTGTATAAATAAAAAAGAGGCTTACCAAACATTTGTTGAAATGGATCCCCTCCAAAATTAGCAAATGAGCCTTGGGAATTGCTAAAAACAAAGCTGAAAAAGGGCGAAAATCCCAAATCTGAATTATCAAACTGATACATGTTTATATCTTCTTCTGCATGGCGAGGATTGAGTCCTGCCTTGCCATGAACATCATATATTGATCTTTTATTGACTTAAAAAATCGTCAAAATAAAAATAAGTATTATTTACTATCAGATAAAACTTCATAAGCTTCAGTAATTAACTTAAATCTATGTTCGGATTCTTCTTTGTTGTTGATATTCTTGTCGGGATGCCATCGTAGGGCTAATTTTTTGTAGCTAAATTATTATACAAATAATTATATACAATTCCCTTACGCCTTTTTAATTTCGTCATTAGTGGCACCTTTAGAAACATTGAGGACTCTATAATAATCATCCATTTCAATGAATAGAAGTATCAAAGAAGACAATAAAACATTAACCAATTTTAATTCGTGAAATTTGGCACTCTATATTATTTTCTAAAATTACTTATTCTATGTAGGGTACAAAATAGTTTGTATATAATTTCCATAAAATTTAATTTTTGGGATGAAATAGGGAATTGTTTTGTTAAATTGTATAAAAAAAATTACATTCACTACTAAAAAAATGATATAAAAACGCGCTATAACTAAACGGATGGCATTGATCCGTGCATGAAAATCGTACTGGATTTAACGATTTTCATTGTGATCTTTTGCCTGATAAAATAGTACTCTATCAAATCTAATGAAACGCTGGGCTTTTCCAATTTGTTTCAGCAGAGCGAGAGCTTCAGCGCCTAAATTTCCAATTTTGGTTGCCACTACGGGAATGAATATTGTGTCCGCGAGGGACAAATATTTGGTTGTCTTCCTATTCTCTGCACTGACTATAAGGTCGGGAGAGGAGTTGGATGGGGCAAATATGTCGACTGCGGTGAAGTCCAAAGTGAGAAGTCCTGGGACCATGGGATGAGTATGAGGCCGTCTTGTCTTTTCCCGGGGCCCATTAAAAGTTTTTCAAAGCACAAGCTCAGGGTGCACTCTTCCCAAAAATATTCTTTTATATTTTGCTGCTTTTTAAATGCAAATGTTTTGCTAATATTACAACAAACATTTATTTATAGGTTGTGTTGAATAATAATAATGTTTAAATTATCAGTCCCAAACGGTTTTTTCTTCCAGCGAGAAAACCGCTGGTTAACTTTTATTAGTAGGACTTGTATTGTAGCTAAATAAATCCATTTGTATCAAATGTAATCGAAAACTCTATGCTATAATTTGTTTAACAAAAATTACCCAGTTTTATTTATTTCACCAGTTCAACGAATAAATGATTAGGATTAATATGATTTAGAAGGTTATTATTATTTTATTCTAATTACACGACGCGACAATATTTTTGTTTACATCCAAAGGTTTTGGTCCTCCCCCAAAAGGGAAGGACTATATCTACTTGAGGATTTCTAAAGTCCCAATTTAATATTTTATTTAATGACTACGCGACACAAAATAAAATTATATTGAATAAATGAATAATGAATGAATGAATGAATAAATGAATAATGATGAATTTGCTTTCCTTCTTTTATAATAACACTACGATAAAAATTAAAAATAACAGGAATGCGCTTTTCTTTTTAAAAGAACCGAATTAAATAATAACCAGCACTTGCAAATTCATGTTAATAAAATACGCTTTAGATTCTATACTAATATAACGCGAACGCGAAGGCCATTAAAAGTGCTCGATCAAAATGGGTAATAAAATCTATTCGTAGAGGGATTTGGCACAATAGCGTATATTAATATGCGTGTGTGTGGGGGGGGGATAAACAAACCAACAAAAATAAATAAGCTAATAAACAATCGTGTGTTACGCGTAAAGTAATAAAAATAAGTAATAATAATTCAGGGAGGGGGAAACACCACACCTCCCCCTTTATCGAGAAGTCAAAGACTTGAAGTCCTGCCGATCCGATAAAGGTACAGGGGTTTCAGTCCAATATATAAATATATAGGATAGATAACCATGAATAATATGTATATAATTGACCAAGGTGGTATGGTTATAAACTACGAAGGGAGACGAATGATGTAGGTCCTAAAGTACTGGACGTGGAGGTACTGGGGGAAAAAGGAAGAGGACGACCTCGTGTCACGTGGGAAGAACAATGTCAAGACATGGCACTAACTCGATCACGATGGAAGAAACTCATCTAAACAAACCCAATGGTTGTGGGACCAAATACCTATAAAGATATATATCCTAATAAAACAAGGCTTAGCCTCAATAAACGAATGAGTTATAAGGTCTTGTTAGGGTTAACCTCAATCGATTTTGTAAAGGCCAAAAGCTTATTTTTACTGAACTTTCTGTAACATTGGTTTTCCGTGATAAAGAAGTCCTAGTGTTGTAAAAACGGTTGGATTTTGTTTGGTTGACCTCAGGATTTAGTCGACTAAAGATAAACAGACCAAAGGATTTTTGGTTTCCTCTTTAGTTGGAGTTTGAAAAACAAGCCAGAGTCGACCCTTAATCTTGGTCGAATTAAAGATCGACCAAACAAAACCCAGCCTTTTGCACAACGCTCCCTAGTCCATATAAAATAAGAATTCCATTTTATATCAAAATATATATCACGGTTAAATATTTCAGTCAATATAGTTTCAAGCGTTAGCGCTACAATAAAAAAAATATATTTAGAAATTAGTGAATTGTAAGTGAGTCAAGCATGACGATCATTTGTTCAACTAAAATTAGAAGGTGCCAGACCCTTTAATTCTAAAATATATCGTCCAGCTAAAAGTTATATATTTTTTGTTAAGTTAGAAATTCTATTTAACCTTGAGGCAAAGAAGGGTTCTCTAACACTTATTAAATTTTACTTAATTAAAATTCAGCAAGTTAACATGTTTTTGATATATAACTTTAAATTCATATATTTGGCATATAGCACTAGCAATTCGTTATCTGATCAAACCATGATAAAGCGTTTAACACTGAAATAATAACTCCTTACATAGGAGTAGCCAGGAGGTGGCATAGAGTAACTGCTGCCCCCCTCCTCCCTAAATTCAAAAATTCTTCAATATTTAATATAATTATGGCTAACAATTTTAAAAATTATCATTTTGCCCCCTTTAATCTTAGCTACGCCTACGACTCCTTATACTTAACGAAATGATGGTATTTGTATTGACCAAGTTTTGATTAATAAATATTTTTTAGATTTGTGCATGGGCGTAGCCAGATGGGGGGGGCGCCCTCCCCCCATATTAAAAAAAAAATTTAATATAACCCTTAGAAATTAAAAAATATCTTTTGCCCCCCCCCCCCCCCTAATTAGCCAGAGGGCGGCAGCCGGACCCCCTGCCACCCCCCCCCCCCCCTAATTTGCCAGACACTGCCTAATTTAGGGCAGTTGCTTTTTTTTCGCTCACGGGAAATTTTTTAGACGTCGAGACCCTTTTTTTTGCTCTCAGGAAATTTTTTGGACGTCGAGACCTTTTTTTTTGCTCTCAGGAAAATTTTTCGATGTCGAGACTTTTTTTTTGCTCTCAGGAAAATTTTGGATGTCGAGACCTTTTTTTTTGCTCTCAGTAAAATTTTTAAATGTCGAGACTTATTTTTTTGATTTTTTTTTAAATCTGCCCCCCCCCCCCCCCTTCTAATTTAAAACCTGGCTACGCCCATAAATTTGTGAATAATTAATCCACTAAATTGAAATAAATCCATAGTTTTATTAGTTAATGCAATAAATTTGATTATATATCTAAATCATATTATTTTTAAATGGATGCTGATCAATAAAATGTCTTAAATGAATTTATCACCTTTAAAAATGAGTAACTAGAAATTGTCATGATATATATACCTTTAAGGCAGAGGAACGACCAGCGTTAATCACTTTCTTAAAAAAATTAATTACTTAAAGTTTATATTGCTGATAAGTTTACAACAATATAAATTTTTTTCCGATAAGTAATAATTGATGTTTGACATTCCTTTCCAATATTTAAAATACAAGTAGTGTTGCAAAAACGACTTAGTTTTGTCGACCTTTCGTTAAGACTAAGGGTCGGCTCTAGTCTGTTTTTCAAATTTCGACTGAGCCTAGTGGTCGACTAAGAAAAATAGACCTCAAACGTTGGTCTGTTTGTGCTTAATCAACTAAAACCAAAGGACGATCAAGCAAAACCCAGCCGTTTTTACACTATTAAATACTAAGTCTACTTAGAAAAAAAAACAATTTTTTACACTCGCTTAAATTTAAAAAAAACAATAATAAGGATACAAAAGAACAACGAATATTTTTTTCGATAAGCACGCGGTTTTTGTTGACATTGTAGTACAAAATAATCATTTTCTACAATTTTTACTCATAATAAATATATTAAGTGCGCAATCCATTAAATAAAAAGACTCTGCGATTGTGATACAAGCTTGTTTTCATTTGTGTTTGAGTAATTGATGATTTCACGACAACTCCATTTGACGAGAGTTCTTGTCTATAGGATTTAAATCTCCTCCATTGGAAATGCTTTCCCTTTCCCCGTGTAAAATCCAAAAATAGTTAAAACGATAAAAAATCAAATTTAATTTAAGAAAATAAAAACCAAAAACACTAATTTAATCTGGTAAAAAATAAATTTTGAAACCTATAACTAAAAATGATTACTTTAAATTAGCGCTGGAATCTGTATGAGACGTTGGTGGAATGTGAATATTATCTCCAGAATATATTTCTTCTAAGCCTTCTGGTATCACGGTAAAATTATGGATGAGCTTAGTGCCTTCCTCTTTGTCCAGCCATTTAGCTTTTATTTTTTGCCTATTCGTAAAAATAGTTTAAACTTTTAAAAAAAATTCAATTGACCACATTATTCCCAACGTAAGTATTGTAAAAACGGCTGGGTTTTGCTCGGTCGACCTTTCGTTTTAATCGACTTAAAACAGACGAAAGGTATGACCAAAAAATCATCGGTTAAGCGAGTAAGAAAGTCACCTAAACCAAAGGAAGACCAAACAAAACCCAGCCCTATTTACAACACTACATAAAATTAATAATAATGTTAGAAAATATTATTATTGACATCATAATTTCCTTAAATAAGTAATTTACTCAATCCTAGGGTCCCACACGTGATAAATAAGAATGACCGCAGATAGTATCAGCATAAACAGGAAACTGGCTACCAAAGGCAGTACCCAAAAAGCGTATGTGTACGATGTTTTCAAAGGATTTATAACCTTTAATATTGAAAAATAATGGTTTTTATATCATTTTCATCAAAAACCATAAAAAATGCATGAGAACGAAAAATTTTGGAAAAACTTTTAATAATGTGATGAATTTTACATTCTTTAACTTTGTAAGGTAAATTTAAAAGCTTTTAGCAATTTTTCCTTATTCAACAAAATCAAAATTAAATAATTGATAAATAAATCCCGAGGGTAGACATATTTTTCACATTTTGATGGATATAAAACATTTTTCTATTTTTTATAAACGGGCCGAGTTGTTATTACAGATAAGACTATTAAAGTTTTGAGTAAGCTATTAAATAATTTATGCACCCGCATAATGTTATATAATATCAACTTAAACTCTTAAAATGTCTTATAAATTAAAATTATTAATATCGTATTTAAAATTTTAAAAACCTAAAACATTAAAATCATTTTCAAAAACGCCTTGGGGTCTCGAGGACCCCAAATAACTTACTTGACAACCCAGCCGTGCTTCTATGATATCGTTCATGCGAGACAATACAGATTGGATCACGAACGTTGGAATGAATGAATGAGGATCAGCTGTTTTATGGACCGAATTTTGGCTTTCGGGCGAGAGTACCAAAAATTTCATGTACATCTTTGACACACCGGCCGGATACCATTTCCATATGACATCACCTGATCTATAAGTGACCCCGCAAAAGGTTTCCAAATTTATATAGAAACGAAGAGAAAATTTATTTTAATTTAAGATTTTAAGCCAAACTATTAAAGCAAAGTTGAACATTACCATACAATATCATCATTCTAAACTTCCAAATTAATAACATGCTTAAAAAACTGAAGATTTTTAGATCAATAACATCAAAGTTATTATATATAAATGTAGGAAAATCACAATTCTCAAATATAATGACTAATACATGTACCGCCGTATTAGCCCCACCTAATTAAAACAAAGATCTTCACACTTCAGCCGAGGCACTAAAAATTTTAAAATATTCGGGACTTAAAAATACTATAATTTTTTCTACTCTCACAACCTTTGGCCCCTGAGCCTTTTAAATTTATTTGAACCAAAAATAGGGAAACAAATTTCTTAGTTATCCCGTGATAATCGCGAATCTTTTTAGATAATAAGACAGAAAATGGACATTACTATTTGTAAATCTAATTCAATAGCAATAATATCGGAATGTTTTCCAAATATTTATGATACTTAACTTTCCTGAAATTTATCTAATTCATCTTCACAAAATATATGTTTTTTACCTTAATAAATAAAATATTTCTTAATTTATACATATACAATTCATAAAATAATATAATCTAACGTAATATTAAGGTAGGGCAGGTTTGTGGTTGAGATTACTGAATTTTTATTATCGTAACAATAGCCGGGTAAATAGCAAAATAAGTTGAGTAACGTAACGAGTATCTCTATGAAAGCATTTGGGTCGCAGGCCGTCCCCAAATTCTAAAAAAAATAAAAAGAAGTTTTTAAAATGTTTTATAATTATATAATGATTGTGATAATATTTGATATGCCTAAAAGAATATTTTTGGTCCGTTTTTTTTTCAATGTGATAAATAATTATTATGTATATGTAAAAAATTGTCAAATTTATGATTAAGTAAAGAATTCCAATTGTATGTATCTCATTAAAACCTAGGTCTTGTTAAAAATTTCTCGGTTACTTTTAACAATTGTGGTGGATTTTTGTAGCATTTTCAATGTATTCAAGGCCAAAAACACAAACTTTTAAATGACATAAAAGCTATCAAATTTTAATAAAGAAAAGACAGTATATGCATGAACTAAATATGAGTTCTGGGGTCTACCAGACCCCAATAACCCCCCTTAAACCTAGATTTAATATCTCATTTTCAGAGGTTTTCTTGCATAATTACGGAATAATTATTGTCGAGGGGTGGTTGAAAATAATTGTTCTTTTGTAAAATGACGACGTATGGTGAATATCTTGGATATATTATGTGTGAAGTGTCTTGCGGTGATAGATAACCCAAATAGTAATCTTTTAGGCTAATACTAGCGTTTCCAGCCATTGTGGTTGCAAGATTCAAAGACTTCGATATATTCATCCCTCCTCGAGGAGTACCTAGAACCTAAAAGCAAATAAATCATCAAATAAATTTGAATTAAAAATTATATGTTAAAATTTGAGAAATTAAAAAAAAGGTTCAGCGAAATTAAGCTAAGGATATCTTATTTTAGCTTTGTCAGGTGATTAATCGAAAATAAATAGTTTACTAGATAAATAATGAGATTTTTTCATTTAAAATCTGCTTTGGGTCATAAATAATTAATTTAAAACAATTGAAGTAAAACTTTTAAAAATGGTGTGAATGCATTTGCAATTATGTGGTAGTGTTTGTGTAAAAGCATACGATTTCATAGCCCGCTTTCAAAAGTAAATGAATAAGGTTACTTTTAATAGAAAATCGCATTTTTATGCCCTATATATCAGATTTGAAGAATGCACTTATTTATTAGAGGTAATAATAACAATTTCGCCATTTACTTTTGAGAAAAAGTCAATTTTAAAATTCAATAAATGTTAAATAAATTCATTTTACTTGCTTTTTTAATAGGAATAAAGTATAAATTTTAGGTCACCTTGGGAAATACTTATGAAAGCAAGATTTTTTAGCCCAAAGATATTCAGTTCGCAAATGTCTCAAAAAATAAAAGAATATTCATATGTAACGACATTTTCATGTCTCAAGGCGTAAAATATAAATTCTTCGTTTGAAAAACATAAATGTAACCAATTAACCTTCCACTCCGCCAAATAGCAAATTTATGTATTTATAACGAGGTTTTTTAATTAAAATTTTTTCCCAAGCTTAAGTTAGTAAAAAGTAGGTATCATTTATTTATATAGATTTAGTGTTCTGCTCTAAAAATTTTGTGATGACTTTAAAAATGTAAAACATATAGGGGGCCTCCTGGTTAGAGTAATGGTTCATACTAGAGGTGGGCGCGGGCCGTGAAATTACGCCACGGTGGGTCACGGCGTGAATGTGAAGAAATTTTAAATTATTAGGCGTGACTGGGCGTGACGGGCCTTTCCAAAATTTTCCCCGTGCGTGAGTGGGCGTGAACACAAATTTCCATAAATCACGGAAATTTTAATTTTCAAAATTGTTTTTTATTAATATAAATTTCAGATTTATAATTTTAAAAAAATATATATTATTTAATTTAATTTAGTTTTTTTAAAAAAAAGATTAGTTTTTGAAACAAAAAATCTTTCGCATTTTATAAACAACATCCGAGTGAACCTATTTTTACTTTTGCTAGCTTTTTCTTTTAAAATTTATATGTTCAAATTCAAATCAAATTTATCAACAAGCTTATTTACATGTATATAATATTCTTCTTTCAAGTATTTTATTATTATATATACTATTTTACAATGAAAATGTAATTCTTCGCATTAAATTATAAATTGTAGTATTTACAAATGTCATTGAAAGTTTTTACTTTTTATTATTTGTAATAAATGCTTTAATGTAATGTATGAGTAGTGAAGGAGTAGAATTTATAATATTATATTAATATATAATAATTATTTCTTTATTAACAATTAAACTCAAAGATCTAGAGTACTATTAGACCCAACAAAATACAACAATATTTTTTGTTATGGAATTATAGAAATAAATAGAATAAATTCAAAAAAGTGTATAATTATAGGTTACCAATTTTGAAAAATTTAAAAACACCGTGAATTTTCGGGCGTGACGTGCGTGAATCAAAATATTGCCTTTCGTGAGCGGGCGGGTCGGGTCAAAAAGTTTTTAGTGGTAAGCGTGAGTGGGCGTGAATTTTTTTTAATACCACCGTGAGTGGGCGGGCCGTGAATAAAAAATTAGGCCCGCGCCCACCTCTAATTCATACTTTTAAAGTGTCAAAGTAATTAGAAACGTGTTACGCTGGAGGTTTTTAAAGATATACATCAAAGTGAGAGTATGTAAAAGTCATTATATTTTCTGAGAGATAATGTATAGCCCGAAGGAATTTTTAAAATTCGATGCAAATTTCAATAACAAAGTTACGTTTTACGTTTTTAAAGGCTTAACTTTAAAAAACAGCCGAATTAATCAAACAATTTAAAAATTTTATATTTAAATTTAAAATCTTACAGCTTTAATTAGCTTAATAATTATTTAGAAGTCATTAAGTTAACGATACAGATAACGTGGGCAAAAATGAGGAATTATTTAGAAAGGTCCTTAGATATTTAAAAAATATAATTATGATTATACACAAATTTAGAGAGAACATCGATGTTATATGTCTAAATTAATCAACAGTAGATAACAAACTTGTAAATGCAAAAATTAATAAACAAAAATATTAAGACTTTAAAACAAAAAATATTTACCTTTAGTTCTTTGAAGACAAATGGTCAAAATTTAAGGTAGGACTCAAATTGTATCCAATATATATCGCACTATCTGGAAAAACTAATCAAAAATAAAAACATTAATAAAATTAGACATTATTTATTTTATAAAAAGATATATGTAAATAAAGGAAAATTAAATTGGAGATATAAGTTTTAAAGTTAAATTAAAATTCACTACTCGGAAAATAAAGTCGTCTGCGTTTTACACAAATTTATAGAAGCGAGGCTTTTTTATAAATTTGGCGTAAAAGAGATTATTTAAGGATTTGAAAACGAGGATATAAGTAATTTCTTCTCGAAAATTAATCCAAAAAACCGATAAAGTTTAATATTTTATAGGAATGATTGCCGGATGTTAGCAACAAAAATCATTAAATGCTTCAAGGTGAAAAAGGACGGAATCAAAAGTAACCAATAAAAAATAAGCAGGATCTTTTTATAAAAGGTTTATTTTATGACTTTTAATGCATTTACATTAACTTATGGCTGTTCATAGAACAAATTAATTTTATGCCTTGAGCCAAAATTAAATTATTTTACCCAATCATCAAAAACAACTTTGCCTGGGAGCATTTTAATCCAGTTTAACGCACATTTAGTTGGATTAAAGTATATTCACCACATAATATCAATTCATGTTCTTAATAATTTTGGCAAGCCCTTTGGGTAAAAGCATAATGTGATATATGATTTAGCAATTGCTTAACACTAAAAGTCCTACAATATTAAACTTGTAAAAATTTACAAAATAGGTCAGATAAAAAACTTTTAAAAGTTATATAATACAACCCTTCAAAAATCTTTGACAACTATAAGTTGAGTGTAACAAAAATCAAGGTTGTAATTGTTGGTATAATAAAATATGTATAAAAATTGAAAAAATATTAAAATTATAAGCGTATTAAGCTAAAAATAAGCAAAACTTATGTTTATCTACAAATTAATAACACATATACTAATTAGTTTCATAGAATATCAAGTTAAATACTATTAAGGTTATTTTTATTTGGATAAGATTGTAAACACATTTTTTTACCAAATATAAAAGATATTTTATGAATTATATTAAACATATAAAACATACAAAATCTTAAAATGATTATGTCATTTTATTTTTAATTAGAAAAAATTAATAAATACATATTCATGGTTACCTGGAAAACACATGTTAATTTAAAAAGGGAAACTTTTCATCGAAATTAATATCTCATATATTAACGAATTCATTAAAATTGTATTTAACGACGCTTAGTTTGGTTAGTTACAAATTTAGTTTTTGCAAATACATACCGAGAAAATATATTTGGAAAATATCGATTGTATTCTTCAAACGCGATTAATGGGGAGATAAATATATCTAGGGTGTTTACAGTACAAAGATACCATTAATGCTCGCTCCCCTTGCTAGCAGATATGGCGCTAGCCGCGGCATATTACAGAGAGGGGGGGAATCCACAACAGTAAGTAAATCAAACAAGTGAAGGGAAGGACTATTTATAACATCATGGTATTGGCTATAAGTTGTAATTGATAAGGCTTAAGGTTGACACGCGGTAGAACAATTTATAATAAATGATAGAAAAATGGGAATTATGTATGAATAAACTATAAAAACAGCCCTAATTAAATTGGCTACAATGGCAAATATAGTATTCTGTCAAGAAACTAAGGAGCAGCCTTTGTGTAAATAACAACTATTAAAAGAAGCTCCCAGGGTGTCACAATATAAAACTTTTTGGAGTGCTTGGGTTTTATTGTTCAACTTATGCAAGCAAATTGATTAGAAACGTAATGTAAAGATGCCTACAATGTTTTTCACCAGATTAATACAATTTAAACAAAAGGAAATCTATAGTGATGCAGAAAAACCGAGCTCGGGAGACGAGAAGCTGAAAAAGGAGTCAAGATCGAGACGAGATTTTGATGTCGAGACGAGACGAGATTTTTTAGGCGAGATCTCGACTTTTTATTGATCGTTAGATTTTAGTAAATTATTGTGTCTTTTGATTTGCATGATATACATTTAAGGTATCAAGTGTAAATCAATATATAATGAAATATGTTTGATATTAAAAAAATCCCGAAGTGTTGTAAATATTATATATTGTTGCAAACAATTTAAAATTTGGCAATCATTACCTAAGTATGGTTGACTTTTAGTGTATGTGATAATTGTATAATATATTTATCACCTATTTATATCCATAGCATTATTAAATATTACAAAAGTTTAGGCTTAGAATGAGTTCTGATAGAATAGTAAATATTATTAAAGCATATTTGAATTTTGCAGTTACTCATCTTGCATGATGGTAATTATAAATTTGAACCTTAATAAGACATTATGTTAATACATAGTTTTGTCATATGCATTACTTTTCACATTACAAGCTGGGTTGGCAGGTGCATTCTAATTTCCTATAATTTCTATAATTGTGCAATATAAAATAAATACACGAACCTATATTGTATTCGATAGATAACTATTTAATGGCAAAGTTAGTTAGTATTTGGAGGTAATTATTTGGAATATAAATTTGATTATAATGATTTTTGCCACAAATTTAAATACATGGACTTTAATTTAAAGTTTAAAACCTTATGTTCTTAATCCTATATAATGCTGCTTTTATTGTTGTTTTTATAACGTACTAGCTGACCCGGCAAACGTTGTTTTGCCCTATTAAAAATATTAAAAAAATAGAAAATTTAAATAAGAAAAAAACTACCAATTAATATCTATATGTTCTACTTTTATTTTTTAAAACTTACATAAACGATGAAAATAAATCCTTTATGCGCCCGCCATCCCTCCTCTCCACCCCACCGTCCTACGATTGGAAGATCTGGAAAAACATAATTTTGACAATTAAGATTATCATAGTTTATAAACAGGCGAAATTTTGTCTATTTTTACATTTTATGAAACTTACATAAACGATGAAAATAAATCCTTTATGCGCCCGCCATCCCTCCTCTCCACCACACCGTCCTTCGAATGGAAGATCTGGAAAAACATAATTTAGAGGATTTAGATTATCATAGTTTATAAACAGGAGAAATTTTGTCTATTTTTACATTTTATGAAACTTACATAAACGATGAAAATAAATCCTTTATGCGCCCGCCATCCCTCCTCTCCACCCCACCGTCCTTCGATTGGAAGATCTGGAAAAACATAATTTAGAGGATTTAGATTATCATAGTTTATAAACAGGAGAAATTTTGTCTATTTTTACATTTTATGAAACTTACATAAACGATGAAAATAAATCATTTATGCGCCCGCCATCCCTCTTCAAAAGCATATATGTAATTAATTGGTAAAGAGCATATTAAAACTTATTAACCCCTCAAAAACTAATGGACCGATTTGGCTTGAACAAATTTTAAAACATACTCCGGAGTATAGGGAATAAAGTATGAAATTTTAAGCGAAATCGGTCGAGTAGTTTTTGAGGGACGTCTTTATTAAGTGTCAAAACGTATAAACCAACGTATAAAACAAAAAAACGTGACCCCTCAAAAACGGACCGATTTGGCTCGAACAAATCTTAAAACATGCTCCGAAGTATAGGGAATAAACTGTGAAATTTTGAGCCAAATCGGTCTAGTAGTTTTTGAGGGACGTCTTTATTAAGTGCCAAAATGTATAAAACAAAAGAACGTGACCCCTCAAAAACTACTGGACCGATTTGGCTCAAACAAATCTTAAAACATGCTCCAAAGTATGGGGAATAAACTGTGAAATTTTGAGCCAAATCGGTCTGTTAGTTTTCCAAATTTGGTGGTGGCATAGATACAAACAAACACAATCAAACAAACACACAAACATACATACATAGTTTCATTTTTATATATAAGATTAATATGTACAACTAGTTGATCACTAGCACTTGTGGTTTATAACGCTATAGTGAACATGCAATAAACACTATGGGCTATAATTGATGATGGTAATATCAATGGACTTAAACGTTGTCTTAAATGTGTTAAGGTCTACTTTGAAGCTTTAGCCAGGGTTAATAACGGGTCTCAATTTGCTCAATTGTGCAACTAAGTCAACTATAAGCGAACTTATAATTTTCTCTAGTTTGATCGAACAATAAAATTTAAGTTTCTATACTTCAAATTTATTTTTAGTTTGCACTTTCCATAGAAATATTTTCTTTGTGAATTAATTAATATCTTTATATTGTCAATGAGATGTCGTGTCCCGCTAAATCTTTAAAAAGTTGGTGTATTAATGTTTTTTAAAAAATATAAAAGTTTGCCATTTGAATTATTTTATATTTTTAATAAAACAAGAGAGATTTTTATTTCGTATATATTTTTTTTAAAAGTCGAGACGAGGAGAATTCTCGTCGAGAGGAGACGAGACCGAGATTTTTCTAGACCGAGACGAGACGAGATCGAGATTTTCATAATCGCTCCCGAGACGAAACGAGATTTTGTTTTCGAGACCGAGACGAGATCGCAACACTAGAAATTTTACTCTAGCTCATGTTCACTTTAAAACTGCAGATTATAAAAGTTGGCGCACAAAGATGTATTCAATTAAAACCCAGAAAATATATTAGTTTTATAGGATTATTAGATTAGATAAACTGAAATTTTATCTTTCAAAGATAATTATTCTAAATTTGCAAATTAGGTTAAAAAAATAATTATTTGTTAGAGTACCATAAAGTGCAAATACAGACTTTTATAATGACATAACTGATTCAAATTAAATAATCATGATAAAAAATAATGTTTTATAAACACGAAACACTACCTAAGGCGGTCGCAAGTTCATGTGCAAGAATTGGAGGGTTGGATTAAGGTCGGAAATCGACTAAAGTAACCAACTCTTGAATCATGAGAGTTTTAAACAATACTTCACCATAAACGACGCGCACTGCATCTCCCACCCGGGTTATGTAAAAAATACACTAGGCTACTGTCTGTAGTGATGCGGAAAAACCGAGAAAAATCTCGGTCTCGTCTCGTCTCGAAAAACCTAGACGAGATGAGACGAGAATTTAGAAAAATTTAGTCGAGATCGAGACGAGAATTTTGACCTCGAGACGAGACGAGACGAGATTTTATCAGCGAGATCTCGGCTTAATTTTTGTTCTTAACTATTGAGTCTTAATTTAGCTAATTAGGCATTTTTATTTTATGAGATTTACATTTAAGATATTAAATGCAAATTAATTCAATTTGACCATCATAGGGATATAACCTTTACCCTACTCAAGTTAATAAGGTATCAAAACTTCCCTAAAATTTTTTTCAGCCAACCTGGATGCTTCAGGAAATGTAAGCATTTAACAGTTATTATATATAAAACATAATCTTGAAAAACGACTAAATAATTGTTTATAATATATATAATTGTTGAGATCTTATCGATTTGACTCTATTAGAAATCTATTCCCTTTCCAAGGAAACGCGCGCCGAAACATGCGATCTATGTACGCGAGAAAATATATCACAACGAGAATAATCGCGATAAAAACTATATATATCACGCGATAAGGAAATCATGCGATAAGGAAGATAATGTCATCTGTTGCGTTGACTTTTACTCCACCAGTATGATAGAACTTAAGCGTAAGTTACATTTCGTCAATTATCCTCTACACTTACCCCCTTTTCACAAAGATAGTGTTTTAGGTAGCTTGGGGCCTGTCGTACCCGGCGTGGGTATCTAACTTCAGGCGGGGCGTTGTTAAACTCTGGAGCCATGGGAAGGACATCGTGTTCCCCCCGCTCCTGTAGCGGCATTTTCGTTAGGAACCTTGGTAGGGGACCCTTGATTGGACGTTGTTGGCACGGGCTCGCATCAATTGGCTCGTTCGCTAGTGTATCCCGGTGCGGCCAACCATTTTCGTGTCCAACCCTTCTCCAGTCCAATATTTTCCTTCGTCTCACCTGCTTTAAATGTCGATGGTGGTTTCTCCCTAGGGCCCTAACGCCGAACGAGCGCGCCTCGCGCTTGGCACTAATGGTGCCCTTCACCCATTTATCGGGCCCCAGGAACATACGCACCCACACTGGGTCTCCGACGTCGAACCCTCGCGCCTTTCCTGTATCTCTCCACTGGGGGGCCACAGGTTCTCTTAACGCTTCCCTTGACTCGTGCAGCTTAGGTAGGTACCTTTTGTAGTGTCGCCTTGGCCCGACCACTACTGTTGTATCGCGCGTACCCTTACTCCACTCTTTGCGCTGCCGTAATGTCTCGTCGTTGGCGGCGTACTGGCGTATCACGTTCCGTGAGATAAACGCGTTCGCGGAATCCTCTAGTCCCTCTTCGGTAACTTGGAAAGCACGCTTGCTTGATCGTCTCGACCGATATTTGGCTGCGTTATCCTTACCCTTGATGGCAGCCATGGCTTGACCTCGATCTTGGTCCGGTGTCGCGTTCTTAGCGCCAGGCTTATTGGGGTTGAGTGGGATTATCGATTGTTGCTGAGACGAGGAGCCAGAGTCCCTTGGCAACTGACCAATCGAACCGGGTTGCTGCTGGTCGGGGGAAATAACTGGACCCTGCATTAAGACGGGTGGGCTACCCATTGAGCCCGCACCGAAGGGAGGCATTTGACTATACTGAATCCCGCTACTCATGGTATCTCTAGGTCTCGGCTCCTTCGGAACCTTCTCCTCGACGAAATTCACTACGTATTGCTCCATGACTGCTCGCGAACTCCATCGGGCTAGTTCCCATACGTCCATTCCGAACTCCTTGATCCAGTTTGTCCCGAGTAATGGCGGTCCCTTCACATCCGCCACTAACAGCGGCAGGCGTCTCCGGTTGGGACCTAGCCGGGCCTCGGCTATTACGTCACCGATAATTTTTATCTCCTTGCCGCCAAACGCATGTACGGAAGGTCTCGGGTTTGTTTGAACCGGTAAACGCTCCTGGTCATACTCTGGCCCGACCCCATCGCTTCGATCGTGAACGCCCCGTTCCCTGGAAGGTGCATCGTCCTCAGGCCTTCGCCGATAGCCTCGCGACCTAAGGCGATCTCCACCGCCTGGTCCCATTTGAGGTCCCTCTCGGTCATCAACGCAGCCTGCACCGTAGGATCGTGTAAACCTAGGATCAGCCGATCGAGCATTCTGGCCGATAACTCTCCCGGCTGGAACCCGCAGTCTTTAGCTGCTTCTTTCAGTCTTCGAATGTATCTCATGAGTTCCTCCCCGGGCATTTGTCGAATATTCCCAAACATGAATCTTTGTGCCAGAGGGCAGGTTTGCCCTTAAAAATCTTCTTCGCTCTCCTAGTCGCTTCCTCGAAAGTCCATTCTGTAGGGTTATCCGGGTACGCGTCGTCCGCGATAACTTTGAATGCCTCCGCCGATAGCGAACTTAGGAATTTACATGTTTTTGAGTGTCCGATAATGCGACAGAATTAGCTATTAGCCTTAATGTTGGCCTTAAATTGTATCAAGAAAGTCTCGATCCCGTCGGTTAGCCGGAATAAATCCATAATGTAAACCCAGAATAATATCGAAATCAAATGAAATAATCCCACGTAGGCTCCAAATTCGACGCCAAATGTTGAGTTCACAATGTTATAGTCAACTCGACTTGTGAGCCTTGAAATGTTATAGTCTACACGACTTTATTTACCCAAACTCCGCGATAATTCAACGCGCGCGACGAATATAAAATGATATCGAGAATAATCGCGTGATCGGTATTCTCGAGACTAGACGAGACGAGATTTTATCAGCGAGATCTCGGCTTAATTTTTGTTCTTAACTATTGAGTCTTAATTTAGCTAATTAGGCATTTTTATTTTATGAGATTTACATTTAAGATATTAAATGCAAATTAATTCAATTTGACCATCATAGGGATTACTATAACCTTTACCCTACTCAAGTTAATAAGGTATCAAAACTTCCCTAAAAATTTTTTCAGCCAACCTAGATGCTTCAGGAAATGTAAGCATTTAACAGTTATTATATATAAAACATAATCTTGAAAAACGACTAAATAATTGTTTATAATATATATTATATAATTAGTTATAAAATATTATTTCAACTCGCGTTGGACAAATTTCATGAAAGATCCCTGAATTTTTTGCAAAATCCTGCAATTTATCAATAAATTAAAAAATATGAACATAGCTTTATTATTAATGGAATAAGTAATTATTTTGTTATATATAATGGGATGTCACACTATAATATTGTTTAAATTTTCTATTTAACAACATTAGTTAAATTATATATGCAATCAACGTAAGATATGAAGATTTTATGTTCTTCCAATAATAATGCCTAATTCATTGTTATTACAATGTTCAGATAATTACTTGTTATAAATAATGATAATATTTTTAAAAGTTTACTCTAGCATTTTCTTCATTATTTTAATGTTATTATATAAGATTTCAATAAATTCATTATGTTATGATGATATTATTAAACTTTATCCTTTTAATGAGTCATAGCTAAGAAATAAAATTTATTTATTGGCAACTTTATACCTTCGAGTCATCTAGTATATAACACCTATATAAATGCTTCCTACCTTAAGTTACTCATCTAGCTTGTGTTTTTGGGTTTAAGATAAAAAATTGGTTCTTTGACAAATTTTATCTTATATAATAACTCATAAGAGCCAGAAAAAAATATATAAGGTATGATTTCTTTTAAAGTCGAGACGAGACGAGAATTCTCGTCGAGACGAGATCGAGATTTTTCTACGCCGAGACGAGACCGAGATTTTAATAATCGCACATGAAACGAGACTATATTTTGCTTTCGAGACCGAGAAGAGATCGAAACACTAACTGTCTGACTCACAACGAAGGCGATTAAGGGAATTAGTTGCGGAAAGAATGCGAATAACGTGATGGAATTTGGGCACGTTGACAGAAAAAATCATCGAAGTTTCACAAATGCAAAAAATAAGAAAGGTACATCGCCTGCCTACAAGAGACCATGTGGAACGAACCAAAGCTCAAGAATTAGGAGAGGGATACAAACTATTCTACAGTAAGTCACCAAATTGTGGAAAAAGATTGGCATCGTTCTATGCGAATCGTTGTAAAACAACGTTTTAGAAGTCAAGCGTTGCTCACACAGTTAATGAGTAAATATTGCAAATCAAGGGGGCCTCCTAACCGTTATATGTGCGTATGCTCCCCAAATGAGGTGTATGGAAAAAAAGAAAAACCTATTCTTTGATACATTAGACACGGAAATACGAGGAATAGGACAGAAAGAAAAGCTAGGGGCGGAAACGCCCAGGTAGGAAAAAATCCCCTCGGGTATGGACGATATCATAGGTTCTAGGGGCATGGCCTGAAGAACAAGGTAGGGGAAAGACTTTTCCAAGTATACCAAGCATCATTGACGTAGTTGGCATTTTTTCCCTTGGAGGGGGCGGATTTAAATTTTACACCAGAACCGATTTAAATTTAGTTTCGCTGGGAGGGGTCAAAGGCGGTTTGAAAAAAAATGTTTTATAGTCATTTGTTAAACTTAAAAATCAGTTATTCCTTTGTCTGAGTCTCTAATCAAGATTCACTTGAACTCGTACCTTTTTTAGTCCATCAATATTATATTTCCAAGTTTTAAATCTTCCCTCCTTTGTGTAGATTTGACTTTCATATGACCTTGCGAATCTAGTGGCCTGCAACTGGCCTATTTAAGTCAATCAGCCCGCCTGTTTGTATTAATATAAAACAGCATAAAAACAAACCTTTGTTCAAACTTTATAATACATAAAAAACTCTATATAATATAGTGGTTCAGCGTGTTTTATTAACCCTATGCACGGTCCGAGCCGTCTAGGTTATATTAAGGCCCGTCCCCGGCCCGGTTTTCTTTAAAACAAAAGCTTGCGAGCCGTGTAGGTTTCTAAACGAACCCGCAATAAAATATATTTTATCTGTAACGAAAAATGCATATAGTTAAATAATAATGCATTACTTAATTAAAAGGATTCTATTAAGGCTACATAAAATTATATGGCGTATAGTGAGTTTGTTTCAACCATTTAAAGCCCAAAATGGAACGGGTATATTTACAAGAAAAGTGTTAATTTCTGTAAAATAATACCATTTGTAAAACTATTTAGCGACAGTCTTTATAAATTTGATTCTCCAATCCTAATACTGGAGCTTTTAGAAATAAGTTACGTTTAAATTGACCGTCTTTTTTCATTGGTTGTTAATAAATAACAAACTAAAATTTAATACAAATAAACTGAATTAAAATATTTACTTTTTTAAAATCAAATATAAATAATTTTTTTTTATAATCGATAAACGTTTATTTCCAAATAATAAATAATTATTCCTAATTAATTTACGATATATTAAAAGATTGCTTGGGGGGGGGCTAAAAAGTCCAGAATTTTTCCCTTGGGGGGAGAGGCGGCAAAGGAACCAATGCGCTTGGGAGGACCTTGGCCTCCCGCTAACCACGCCACTGCTATGCATACGATATGGCGATCGTTACACATATTTCCAAAAAAGCGAAGAGAATATTGTGACTTATAGAAGTTGACAGCATTTTAACCACATTAAATGACCATTTAATGTACCATAATCTGTGTAAATTAAGTAAACTGTGAAAAGATTGCAATAGATAACCAAATCACAATATAGATGGTAGTAAATTTATTGGTATTAATTGCTCGTTATCAGCAAGATTTTTAAGTTCAAAAACTAGGTAGAAGATAAACAATTGTTAAATATTTGCAAACACTTTGTTTATAATAGCATTTATAATTAACACGATCAAATTTATTGTAAGGCTTATTTTTATACGATTGTTTAATTAATTGCCAATTTTTACTTATATAAGCAAACATATTTCAATAAGCGAATTGAAAATGTAACTAGGCATATTGATGAACTCTAAGAGTAGAAAATAAAAACATTTCAATTTTTTTAAATATAATAAGTAAACTTTTTTATTAATAACACAGATCTACAAATATTGTCTTTGTCAATGTATCCTGTGATCTGACAAATAATTCTGATAAAATTTTAGGCTGAACATTAATATGTTTTTAGTTTTCCCCCTAGTGGCCCAGATTTTGCGATAAATGAGGCTCTTCTTCTTCTTTATCGGTTATTTGGTCCCACAGTCGTGGGGTTTGTATCAATAAGTTTTTTCCAACTTGACCGGGTGAGTGCTATGTCTTGACTACTCTCTTTTGTTTTTATATTTTTATCGACTTGCCCTTTACACGTGACACGGGGTCGTCCTCTTCCTCTCTTGCCTGGTACCTCCATTCCATGTCCACTACTTTTCGATTTAAGTCATTCGTATCCCTTCTTAGTTTATGCCCATACCACCTTAGCCGATTTTCGTTAATCATGTCTGCCATAGGTTGAATACCGAGATTCGTCATGAGAAAGTCATTCGTTTCATCATATGGTCGAGCTTAGTATACACAAAGCTCCACCGTATCATTCTCATCTCTGTGGCTTGTAAAAGCTTTCCTTCCTTGGTGTTTAATGCCCATGTTTTACTTCCATGGAATATCACCGGCCTTAAGATAGTTTTGTAAACTTTGCTCTACAATCATATTGGCATTTCTTGTCGCACACTACACCAAATATTCGCCGTTTAAACCATCCTTTATGGATCCGGGCATTGATTTATGTTGCGCAACCTCCCTCTTTATGTTGCATCGAGCCGAGGTAACCTGTCTACTTTTGGGTACTTTAGATGGTCATCCAGCGATGGGCTCCTGTAACGTACATTTGAATGTATACTGTTTTTCGATCGTTGACCTTTAACCATATCTAGAGCTAGGCGCTTTGACCACTTTTCGGCTTTGAATACTTTCTCCTTTGTTTCCTCGTGTTGTACTATATCATCGGCATATAGCATACACTATAGAGATGGCTTTTGAATGTCTCTCGTTATAGTGTCTTGAATTATATTAAATAAAAAGGGACTTAAAGCAGATCCTTAATGTAATCTAATTTTAACCCGAAAAGGTTTCGAGACTCCAATTGTCGTCCTAACGCAAGAGTTTGAGGCTTCATAAATATTTTTATAAGCATATATGCGTCAGGGATATTTTGTTTCCTCAGGCACCACCATATTAAATCGCAGGGAACCGTGTCATAAATAAGCTTTCTCCAAGTCGATAAAAACCATATGTAGGTCTTTCCTCTTTTAACCATACTTATCCATCAATTGTCTTAGTGCTAACATTCGGGCTATTGTGGATCTGCCGGTCTCAAATCCGAATTGTTAAGCCGATATTTCCACATCATTTCTCAGCCTTGTTACTAAGATCCTTTTCTTAAACATCAAGGAGGGGCAAGTTAGCTTGATACCTCTGTAATTGCCAATGTCCTGAGGGTCTCCTTTGTTTTTAAATAAGTGTATAATCGTGCGTGCTCTCCATTGATTAGGAATTCTCCCTTCTACCAATATCTTGTTAAGGAGGTTCGTCATGGTGGTGACTCCTTCTTTACGGCATCCGAGCAATGCTTCCATAGGTATTCCATCGGGGCCATTAGCTTTTCCTTTTTGCATCTTGTTCATTTGTGTCCTAACATCATCCTCCTGAAAGAGTTCTACCATACTTTTTGGCTCAATATCGGGAAGAGAATCTTTGTCATTTGCAATATTCATAAGTTTTTTATAATATCCTTTACACCTTTCCATCACTTCCTTCGGCTTGAATAAGGTTTGACCCTTCTGGTTTTCGACTATTTTAAGAACTCCAACATCGCGACTTTTCTCTCCCTTATCTTGGCCAATTTGTACATAAGCCTATCGCCCCCTTTATGATCCAGTTTGTTTGCCATCTCGGTGTACGCGGCATCCTTCGCTATTGCAACGGCATTTTTTACGGCGTGTCTCTATACTCTTGATTATCCTCCGACTTTTTTGATTTATGCCACCGTCTATATAGATTTTCATTTACTTAATGAAATTCCTAACCTGCTTATTCATAGCTTTGCCTCCTTTGTTCCGTCCTAGAACAATCGTTGTTCCTTTATGTCCTTAGTTAGCGTTTCCCAATCGTCGTCTGCGCCCCTTTGCAACTTCCTTGAACCCATGAGTGAGGAGGCTTTCTGATCGTATTTTTCGTTCGTCGACGTATTCTTTAACATTTCGTATCGAATTTGAGGTTCATAAAGCTTTCTTCTTTCGAGAAATACTCTTCTGTCCTATAACAAAGGGACAATGTTGCCTGGCGATTTCTTCTCCCGGTAATTTTTTGCAATCCTTGATACTCCATAAGTAGGTTCGCCGTATGAGCAGATAGTCGATTTGACTAAAATGCTTCACACTTCTATAAGTCACAATATGATCTTCGCGTTTTTTAAAATAAACGATCGCCATCGTATGCTTGGGATACTTGGAGAAGTTTTTCCCCTTATTTGTTCTTCAGACCATGCCCATAGACTCCATAATTGCGTTCATACCCTAGGCAACAGCCTTTGTTTGTATTTGCAGGGGCGGCGTTTGCAGTGCGCGTCGTTTATGGAGGACGTCTTAGCTTTCTTTTGTAAAATTTTATTTAAAACTAGCATGATTTTGGAATTTTCTTTTTTATAGCCGGTTTCAGACCTGACGCCAATTCTCCACATTTTGCACACCGACTTGGGAGTTGTAGGTAGTGTTTTTGTGATAAATGAAACTAAAGGTGTAAAAAATGGCCTTTTTAACGTTTTTTGAGGCTATATTCTCACTCGATTTTAAATTAATATAATAATGTTTATGTAATCTTTTAGACCATTTATTGGTCTATAGGTTCATATATTTTTTTGTAGAACCACTGTTTTTAGTTTTATCCATGTTTTTGAACCTCCCTCCGTCATCAAAACGCCCCCCACTATGCATAGGAAATGAGAGTATATTAGAGTACATACTAATTACGCGATATCTACTAACACATCACTCTCTTCCTTTCTCCTTTACTTCCACTCCCGCCCACTTATCTTCTTAAGCAAAAAAAGGTGGGAGTGGAGGAAATGGAAGCTTATATTCTAATTAATACTGTGCAGTTAAAGGTTTATGGTTTTTGGTATAAATAAAATTAGATAATCTTTTATTAATCATAAATATTAATTGAAACTATTTATTAGTTTTGTCCATTCTCTACCAAAAAACATAATTTGTTAGTTTTGATTTTGACTTTTCCAGCATCCTGTAGGTCATGACTTAAGTAAATTTAAAATTGGTCAAATGAATTTAACGTATCTCGACAGATTTGTAATATCCCAAAATACTGCTCTTTATTCAGTCTCAATAACTCGTACAAATAATATCGGTCGAATGTTCGTTATAATTCCGATAAACCAATAATTAACAGGTAATAACAATAAAATATAAACGGGGGAATGGACGTAAGTAATTCCGTGAGTTTGAATCGTCTACGAGTCGGTAACGGTATGGCGTCGTATGACTTCTGAAGTTTGATCGCTTTACTGCACAGAGGGAAGAAAAGTATACATGATTAAAATGCAGCGTAAAATCCAGCCTTAAAACATAGTCGATGCGCCTCTTAATTTGAATGCGCCATTTAGGGATGCCGACCGTTCGACGCCTGCTTCTAAATAGTGCACGTCTATTCACATAACCAAATACATTTCTTTCCCGACGCTATCTCATTAGCATAGGCTAGCTCAAAGAGTTAACAACCTAACTACGGCTGCCGCAGTAACCAAATGAAGTAAAAACTACCTAACTACCACACCTTCCCTTTTTACCTTCTCTGGCACCTCCTTATTAGTGCCCAGGGAAAGTTGTTGTAGTGCCTCCGCCGCACTCAGCGACGATCGCTCACTACCAGCTGGCACCGCCTCACTTGCCCTTGGGATTACCTCAGGAGTAGCCAGAGGCACGTCACCTACCTGTGCCGTGCCTGTGCTCCTTCCTGCGCACATGGGCATCACGTGCCAACGACGGCACCCATTGCACCTCCTCCGAGGCCTGCTCACGGGTCTCACATGTCGCGGACCTCCATACGGAACTGGTCCCCCCGGCACCCTCGATGGTGGTGGCTCGATCGTCGCTACTACCCTAGGTAGTCCGTCTACCCCGATTATCATTGTTAAATGAATGGGTCCCGGCGGATGAATAGCCACTGTTATCCTCACCACCACCTCTATCGAACACCAGGAAAGTTGTAAACGCATCTAGATATAAAAAATATAATTAGACATCGTGCATCAATAATTGCTCCAAATGTCTTACTTCCTCTTTCTGACTTTCTAAAAGTCTTACTTTATAAATCTTATTACCAATATGATCAATAATATGTGCCAAAACCCACATGGGTTCACCTGCATAGTTACGTGACCATACTAGCTGATTTAATCTAAAACGAGGGATGGTCGTTAAAGTATTATT
This sequence comes from Gordius sp. MW1, assembly GCA_964036665.1. Classification (NCBI taxonomy): domain Eukaryota; kingdom Metazoa; phylum Nematomorpha; class Gordioida; order Gordea; family Gordiidae; genus Gordius; species Gordius sp. MW1. Next base: position 23,068,131 of record OZ038531.1, read on the forward strand.
ATCATTATCTAATTCTAATAAAAAATCAGCCGGATATCTTAATTTACGATTAAGAAACTCCTCGCCTACTGGTAATCGATCTGGATACCTGGGCGACATGTTATGATATAATCTATATAGCCAGGTACCGTCCTTACCAGACTGAGATAACCTAATCCATTTTTTAACTATATCTACATATCTCTCAACCTGTCCATTAGAACTTGGATGATATGGTGGTGTAAATACATGTCTTATTTTCCACTGTTCACAAAATTTATTAAAATCGGCGCTAGTAAATGCTCTGCCATTATCGGTTACTACGCACCTTGGAAAACCATATGAACTAATTAAATCCTTTAAAAAATTAATTGTTACCAGGGTGGATATATTAAAAACCTTTGTAAATTCAGTCCAACCCGAAAAAGCATCTACAATTAAAATATAGCGTTTTTTCTCAAGTTCGGAAAAATCAATGTGTATGCGATCCCAAGGTCCACTAGGACGTGTCCATCTCGCTGCTTTGTCTCTGCGAGGCATGGCCATCGTTGCCTTGCACCATTCACATTGTCGAACCTGTCTTTCAATACCTTTCGTAATTTTAGGCCACCAGACATACCTTCTAGCTATGTCTTTCATCTTTGTAATACCTGTATACCCTTCGTGAAGTACCTTTAAAACATCCTCACGTAGCTCGGCAGGTATGACAACTCTTTCGCTACGTTTAATTACGTTATCCTCCAAATAAAGCTCGTTAAGCACATGCTTAAAAGCTAAAGGTACCGACTGACTATCCTCATTACCCAATAAAACATCTTTTATTTTAATAAAATCGGGGTCAGTCTCTGAGCTCTTAACTATGGCGTTAAATTCAACAATTTTTAATACCTTAATGTAATGGTCACTAGTCTGCGTGGTCCCAATATCGTTGTCAGCCTTCTCGTTATTACCACTCATACGCGATAAAACGTCTGCTAAACAATTATTCTTACCTTTACGATATTTTAATGCTAAAGAAAAATTACCCAGTATTATTAACCACCTTTGCAAACGTGGGGACATCAAGTATTCAGTATTAATTTTTTGAAACAAATTGATTAAAGGCTTGTGATCGGTAAAAACTGTAAAGGTTTTGCCAATTAAATATTCCCTACATCGTTTTAACCCAAAAGTTATAGCAAGCGCTTCTTTTTCAATCACCGAGTAATTGCGTTCTGCCCCATTAAGTTTACGCGAAAAGGAAATTACAGGATGTTCTACTCCATCCTCGACCTGACATAAAGCTCCTCCTATACCCGTGTTGGATGCATCAACATTTAAGATGTGCTCTTTAACCGGATCAAAACATTTTACGATGGAATCTTTTAACAAAATATCTTTTAAATAATTAAAACATTGATCTTCTTTATCTTCCCATTTAAACAAAACATTATCTTTTGTTAATTCGTATAGGGGACCCGAAAACTTCGTGTAATTATCAATAAATCTGCTATAATAATTCATAAGCCCTTAAAATGAAAACAACTTCTTTTTATCATTAGGCTTCTGCATATTTTTTATAGCTTCAATCTTAATTAAAGTAGGCCTTACCCAGCCATCGGCCAATATATGACCCAAATAAGTTATTTCAGTTGCTCAAAAAATGCATTAATCCGCTGAAACACGTAAATTTTTACTCTTGATTAAAGATAAAACATTAACTAGTCGTGAGTCATGCTCGGCTTGCGCATCTAAATAGAAAAATATGCCATCTAAATTATTAAAAATAGAAGACATTGCTCGTTGAAAAATTGGCGCTGACACACTTAAACCAAAAGGTAATCGTTTAAAAGCAAACAAACCTCTATCGGTGTTTATTGTTAAAATTTTAGACGTCTTCTCATCTACACGTAACTGAAGGTATGCATTCCTAAGGTCAATCTTTGAAAAGAATCTAGAGCCTTTCAAATTAGCTAAGACTATCTCTATTCTGGGTAAGGGGTATTTAACCTCTATCACATGTTTATTAATAGTTATTCTGTAGTCGGCACAAACCCTTATGTTACCGTCATTTTTCTTACGGGTACTAAAGGGGTAGCCCACTCCGAATACTCTATTGGTTCAATCACATTATCCTTTAACCAACTATCTATAACTTTATTGACCTTCTCAATCCACATGAACGGGATTCGACGGGCAGGACAAAAACGAGGAATTGCATCTGAGTGAACCTTAATTGAAAACACGTTATCGCTTAAACATCCTAATTCATCTCGAAAACCTCCAAAAATTCAGCCTTAATCTTATCAATGTTAAAATGCCATAGTCTCCCGACGTACTGACCATCACAATCAACCCAACCAGAGGTCGTAGGCTTATCAACAGAAACCCTTGCCCCTGAAACCGAGGTTGGATCATCCATTGCTTCATTAATAACAACCAAGGATTTATGCATAGATGCTACTTGAAACCGGGTGTTGCATGGTCATCAGCATTATTGATTAAACAATTGATCTTTCTATTATACGTGGAATCTTTACAAATGCCCCACCAATTAACTAGAGGCCCAATCAATTTAATCCAATTCCACCCCATAATATTATCTATCTTCTCATCGATAACGAATAACTCTAATTTCAAAACTTCCTCGCCTGCACATACTCGAACTTTCGTACTCCCCAAAATTTTGAGATTCGACCCGTCTAACTGTTTTACTAAAACATGACTTTTATTGATAGTTTTAAAAGGTAAAAATTTTAAAAAATTACATTGACTTATCACAGAAATAGAAGCCCCAGAATCTACTAAAAAATTTATTTGCATACCTTCAATATTTAAATTAACCACCGGAGTTTGTGAAGAATTAAAAAATTAATATAAACAATATTAGTGTTGTCCGCGCCAATCGAGCATCAATTAAAGTTACGCGGCCTGGGATTAACAGAATTTTCCTGCGTGGCCCTATTCTCAAAATTACCCGGAATAACCTGGTTATCATTATAAAACTGTCTATTCCCATAAAATCTATTATAAGGTTCACGCGACTGAGATCTATATCTAAAATGCGCCCTGTTATTTTCAAAGTTACGGCCTACATTACAGTTGCGCCTGATGTGCCCTAATCTATCGCAATTGAAGGAATGCGGGACCGAGGACTTAACTCTGTAAACCTGTTCTACGCGCTGCAATTTAATTATCAAAAATATTACAATTATAATCAGCACTAAAACTATCAAAAACATTTTTTCACTTACGACAAAATTAATAAAATTAAATGAAGCTTTCGGCCCAAACATGATAATAAAACTAAGATCAGTGAAAGAAATCAAATTTTTAGCGTGATCTGAACAATTTAATTAATGTTTAACCAAATGAAGGACTATATCCAACACGATTATAAAAATAAGATACGTGATCGAAAAAGAAATTAAATTTACAGCGTTGACATCAATAATTTAATTAATGTCCACCTAAATGCAGGACTATACAGACTCATAACGAAAATTAATATTAATATTATAATAACTAATAAAGATTTTCCCATTTTTAAAAATAAAAATTAAAAACTTACGTTGTCCTTTTTCTTTTGTTTTGTACGAACAATCCAAGGTCTAGTGCCTTGAGTTCTGTGTATCAGGATTGAAGGTTGAGATCTTTAAAAGAAATTCCGTTATCCGCCTCTATGCGTGGGTATATCTTCTCAGCCTCGTGCTACCAATAACGTATCCCGTCTGATTTGTAATATCCCAAAATACTGCTCTTTATTCAGTCTCAATAACTCGTACAAATAATATCGGGCGAATGTTCGTTATAACTCCGATAAACCAATAATTAACAGGTAATAACAATAAAATATAAACGGGGGAATGGACGTAAGTAATTCCGTGAGTTTTAATCGTCTACGAGTCGGTAACGGTATGGCGTCGTATGACTTCTGGAGTTTGATCGCTTTACTGCACAGAGGGAAGAAAAATATACATGATTAAAATGCAGCGTAAAATCCAGCCTTATAACATAGTCGATGCGCCTCTTAATTTGAATGAGCCATGAGGGATGCCGACCGTTCGACGCCTGCTTCTAATTAGTGCACGTCTATTCACAAACCAAATACATTTCTTTCCCGACGCTATCTCATTAGCATAGGCTAGCCCAAAGAGTTAACAACCTAACTACGGCTGCCGCAGTAATTAAATGAAGTAAAAACTACCTAACTACCACAGAATTGACCTATAATCAAAAAGCTTATAAGTTCATTTTGGACACTTAAAGACCGTAAAGATGAATTCAAAAAGTAAAATCTAAAGCACTTTAAAAGTAATTATGATGTTATATAATTTGTATTCTCTTTCTATTTAATAAAAACAATGGATTCTAAGGTCGTTATAATGTATTCGCTGCAATTCAAGACGACATATTCAAAGCAGTTAAATCAAGGAACCTAACCTGAATGACGCAATTAAAAACTTGAAATAGCCCATCAGCGTAGACAGATTTTAAATTAGAGGTGGCAAAATGATTATTCCTTAAAAATTTAGCCATAACTATATAAAATTTTAAAGATTCTTTTGGATTTAGAGAGGAACAACCACCCCTGGCTCCCTCAGGCTACACCCATGACGCAGTCATATTAGCTATGTCTTAGTGCTATCCTTGTAATAAATACTAATTACATTTAAAATAAGATTGTGGAAAAGTTATAACATTTCGTGAGACATGTTGGATGGTTTTGGGCAAGTAACAATTTGCGTGTTTTACCATATTTACATAGGGATGTTGCCACATCACTTTTCATTAATTCTCATACAATTGGTATGTCATTGCTTTAAATTTTAAATTTTACATATTATTAGAACCTTGTATGGCAAAATTTAGCAGAAGATAATGCTAATTGTCAAAAAGCTGGTTTCAATATGGTGCCATGTAGTGTTTGTGAAGAAATGCAAGACTATAAAATAAATACATTGTATCAAACTTGTAAAGAATGTTGTGAAGGCGCATTAGAAGGCAATCATGATAAAGTTTGTTTTTAAAAAATTTTGATGTAAATATAAAAATTTAGTTGTATCATTATGCACAACTTGCTGTTTGTGGATGAAAAATTCGAAGTTTTCCTCAGATACATGGTAATGATATAGAATAACTAATTAAGAGTTTATACATTTTTTTTAGTCTTTCTATAATTAGATTATATATTTTGAGGTAGGAAATTATGTCTACTTTAACCTTTTCCCAATAATTTCATTATGCACAAGATATATGTTGTTAACTTAAAATTATAGTAATCAATGTATAAATTTGATGTGTAAACAGATGTCAAAAGGAAACAACTTTATGAATGCTCTATATTAAAAATGTTTAGCTTTAATAGTATATTATTGCTTCACTGTGCTCAAATGCTTGCCTGTGTCCTGGGTCTTTTTGTTAATTTATTTTTAATTTCTTCTGGGTTGTAGGGAGCTCACTTTATCATATATTTTACCATTTATCTCATTCTTAACAATTTGGAATATTAGATGAATTAAGATGCTTGGTTCTTACTCCACATGGTATTTAAAAGAGTTGAAGCCATTTTCATTTGTTAGCATCTTATACTTAATAAACATTCAAAGAATGGGCGTAGCCAGAAGGGGCAGGGAAGGGCATCTGCCCCCCTCTAAATCCAAAAAATTATTAAAATTTTAAAAAATGACATTTTATTTCTACCTAAACCATTATTGTCCCTCTCTAATTTCGATGCTGGCTACGCCTATTCATTTACACCTATCTTTTCTGCACAAAACTTTTAACTGCCTTTAGTTATTTTAAAATTTTATAAAAAAAGTTGTTCCTTTGTTAGCCTCCACTCTTACACAATTATATTACATTAATTTAGAATTTGTAAAGGGCGGCAAGGCGAGTCAATTTCCGAACTTTGAAATTAAGTATGAACGTGGTGCATCGCCTCAACTTCATATGCTGGATAGTGATATGAAGATAGTTGAAACGATAGGCGTAGAAGGTTGGACAACTGATACCCTCGAAGAATATTTAAAGAAAATGCTCATTTCCGGTGGTCAGCCATTGCCCATTCAATCTGACGGTGAGGAAGACGAATTTGAAACGAGAGAGGAATTATAAAGCAATTTTCAATAGAGATAGACATAAAACTGCTGCAAAAAATGACATTAATCAACGAATTATCACCACATTAATTGGGTTACTTTAATATCATATCGGAACTACATGTATTACAATGTCATTATCTGCTGCGGGATTTAAGTCTATCGACGTAAATCGCTCCCACGCACTACTACTTTTACGCTATATTATAAGTGTTGGTGATATCAATGACGGATAAGTTTAAAAACTCTGAAAAGAGAATAACTTAACCTGAAACACGTGTGGTCACTTGTGTTCCACATATCCTGACCGCTTATAAATGGTGTCAGAGAAATATAATTCTTTCTTATGATTACAATTGTATATTAAATATGATTTTGTAATCTTTAATAATGGTTCACCTTCAAACACATGTATCCTGAATTATAGTCAAGGTGTCGATGAATTGCGAATTAAAAAAGTATTATTTGTTTGAAAAATATAGAAATTAATTAATTGCTATGCAATTTATGGGCTCGTTTTTTGTTGTCCGTCCGTCCGTTACCCTCCTATCTATTTGCATTGGGTATATTAGGTTATCGATTTTTTAAATTAATGCATGAGAAAGAGGTGCCCCACCCCTCATCTCTATCTCACTCGCTGTGTTATTTTTTAAATTAATGCATAAGAGGTGCCCCACCCCTCATCTTTATCTCCCTCGGTGTGTTATATATAAGATTTGTTAAATTATCTATTATATAATAAACATAGATAAAAGTTGTTTACTTTAATGCTATGCAATTTAACTAGTTATATAATAAACATAAATAAAAGTTGTTTACTTTTTAATTGCTATGCAATTTAACTAGTTTGGGGTTAGAATCCCGGAGTTTTTTTGACTCTTATGATTGTTCTTGTTACTATCATTGATAATAAGAATTTTTGGCCGTCCGCTGGCTGCTGACCAATGAAAAAAATGACCATTGGCCAAAATGTGAATCGAAATTATTTTTTTCGTTTTTTTTGACTATTATGATTCTTCCTGTTTCTACCATTGCTATTATGACTTTTTGGCCGACCGCTGGCTGCTGACCAATGTTATATAATAAACATAAATAAAAGTTGTTTACTTTTAATTGCTATGCAATTTAACTAGTTTTTAGGTTAGAATCCCGGAGTTTTTTTGACTCTTATGATTGTTCTTGTTACTATCATTGATAATAAGACTTTTTGGCCGTCCGTTGGCTGCTGACCAATGAAAAAAATGACCATTGGCCAAAATGTGAATCCGAGTTTTTTTTTTTTGTTTTTTTTTGGACTATTATGATTGTTCCTGTTACTACCATTGCTATTATGACTTTTTGGCCGTCCGCTGGCTCCTGACCGATGGAAAAAATGAGTGAATCGAAATTATTTTTTTCGTTTTTTTTTGACTATATAAATTTATATCCACTTTTACCGTGTCCTGGCTGCTGACCAATGGAAAAAATGACCATTGGCCAAAATGTGATTCGTTCGTTTTTTTTGACTATTATGAATTTATATCCTTTACCGTGTCCTGGCTGCTGACCAATGGAAAAAAATGACCAGTGGCCAAAATGTGATTCAAAAATTTTTTTTTCGTTTTTTTTACTCTTATGAATTTATATCCACTTTTACCGTGTGCTGACTGATGACCAATGGAAAAAATGACCATTGGCCAAAGTGAGCATCAAAAATTTTTTCCCGTTTTTTTGGCTATCATTGACTTATAGAGTATCTGTTGGTACTGACCAATAGAGAAAAAGTGACCATTGGCCAAATTTTTGATTTTTTTAATTAAAAATTGTTCAAATTCAACAAAAAATTTCTCCCAACAATTCTGCAAATTCTTAACATTGTGTTGTTTTATAATATAATGTTTGTTAGACCCATAATCACTAAAGGCCATAAAAACTAATGTAATACGCAACTAGATGCAAACACCAAATCTAACCCTAACCCTTGCCTATATTACATTTTGCCTATAATGGAAAATTTGTATAAATAATTAATTAATCATTAGGCATTTAATACCCCCCTATAGGCATTCTCGCCCCTTCCCACCTTTCTCGCCCATAAATTGCATAGCAAATATGATACATTTATACGAAGTACAGATGAGTCGTCCCCCCTTCCCTTCCCCTCTTCCCTTCCCTTCTCCCCCTTCCCACGAGGGCCGAAGGCCCGAGTTTTTTTGTCTATGCAACAAAGAAAAACATAAAGAATTTAACACATAAAATATAAGGGCCAAAAAATGTGAGTGTAAACAATTTTATCGATTCTAAGAGTATATCAGATAATCTTATCCTACCTAATACATGTTTTCTGTCTTTAATTATAATTGAGAGTGATTAGGTGCTAAGTCTGACTCACATCTTCGCAACATTACTTTGAATAATAAATGTTTTAGCACCCATCATAAAGTGATTATGCAAAGCTACTTTTAAAATGAATTATTTTTAATAAAACTCATAACTTCACACTCATTTCGATATAGCGTATCATGAGCATAGTGATCAGAGATCAGATTTATTAATTGCTATGCAATTTATGGGCTCGTTTTTTGGTGTCCGTCCGTCCGTCGTCCGTTACCCTCCCTATCTATTTGCATTGGGTATATTAGGTTATCGCTTTTTTAAATTAATGCATGAGAAAGAGGTGCCCCACCCCTCATCTCTATCTCCCTCGGTGTGTTATATATAAGATTTGTTAAATTATCTATTATATAATAAACATAGATAAAAGTTGTTTACTTTTAATGCTATGCAATTTAACTAGTTATATATTAAACATAAATAAAAGTTATTTACTTTTTAATTGCTATACAATTTAACTAGTTTTGGGGTTAGAATCCCGGAGTTTTTTTTGACTCTTATGATTGTTCTTGTTACTATCATTGATAATAAGAATTTTTGGCCGTCCGCTGGCTGCTGACCAATGAAAAAAATTACCATTGGCCAAAATGTGAATCGAAATTATTTTTTTCGTTTTTTTTCGACTATTATAAATTTATATCCACTTTTACCGTGTCCTGGTAGCTGACCAATGGAAAAAAATGACCATTGGCCAAAATGTGATTCGAAAATTTTTTTTTCGTTTTTTTTGACTATTATGAATTTATATCCACCTTTACCGTGTCCTGGCTGCTGACCAATGGAAAAAATGACCATTGGCCAAAATGTGATTCGAAAATTTTTTTTTCGTTTTTTTTTACTCTTATGAATTTATATCCACTTTTACCGTGTGCTGGCTGATGACCAATGGAAAAAAATGACCATTGGCTAAAATGTGAATCCGAGTTAATTTTTTCGTTTTTTTTGACTATTATGATTGTTCCTGTTACTACCATTGCTATTATGACTTTTTGGCCGTCCGCTGGCTCCTGACCGATGGAAAAAATGAGTGAATCGAAATTATTTTTTTCGTTTTTTTTGACTATTATAAATTTATATCCACTTTTACCGTGTCCTGGCTGCTGACCAATGGAAAAAATGACCATTGGCCAAAATGTGATTCGTTCGTTTTTTTTGACTATTATGAATTTATATCCTTTACCGTGTCCTGGCTGCTGACCAATGGAAAAAAATGACCAGTGGCCAAAATGTGATTCAAAAATTTTTTTTTCGTTTTTTTTACTCTTATGAATTTATATCCACTTTTACCGTGTGCTGACTGATGACCAATGGAAAAAATGACCATTGGCCAAAGTGAGCATCAAAAATTTTTTCCCGTTTTTTTGGCTATCATTGACTTATAGAGTATCTGTTGGTACTGACCAATAGAGAAAAAGTGACCATTGGCCAAATTTTTGATTTTTTTAATTAAAAATTGTTCAAATTCAACAAAAAATTTCTCCCAACAATTCTGCAAATTCTTAACATTGTGTTGTTTTATAATATAATGTTTGTTAGACCCATAATCACTAAAGGCCATAAAAACTAATGTAATACGCAACTAGATGCAAACACCAAATCTAACCCTAACCCTTGCCTATATTACATTTTGCCTATAATGGAAAATTTGTATAAATAATTAATTAATCATTAGGCATTTAATACCCCCCTATAGGCATTCTCGCCCCTTCCCACCTTTCTCGCCCATAAATTGCATAGCAAATATGATACATTTATACGAAGTACAGATGAGTCGTCCCCCCTTCCCTTCCCCTCTTCCCTTCCCTTCTCCCCCTTCCCACGAGGGCCGAAGGCCCGAGTTTTTTTGTCTATGCAACAAAGAAAAACATAAAGAATTTAACACATAAAATATAAGGGCCAAAAAATGTGAGTGTAAACAATTTTATCGATTCTAAGAGTATATCATATAATCTTATCCTACCTAATACATGTTTTCTGTCTTTAATTATAATTGAGAGTGATTAGGTGCTAAGTCTGACTCACATCTTCGCAACATTACTTTGAATAATAAATGTTTTAGCACCCATCATAAAGTGATTATGCAAAGCTACTTTTAAAATGAATTATTTTTAATAAAACTCATAACTTCACACTCATTTCGATATAGCGTATCATGAGCATAGTGATCAGAGATCAGATTTATTAATTGCTATGCAATTTATGGGCTCGTTTTTTGGTGTCCGTCCGTCCGTCCGTCGTCCGTTACCCTCCCTATCTATTTGCATTGGGTATATTAGGTTATCGCTTTTTTAAATTAATGCATGAGAAAGAGGTGCCCCACCCCTCATCTCTATCTCCCTCGCTGTGTTATTTTTTAAATTAATGCATAAGAGGTGCCCCACCCCTCATCTCTATCTCCCTCGGTGTGTTATATATAAGATTTGTTAAATTATCTATTATATAATAAACATAGATAAAAGTTGTTTACTTTTAATGCTATGCAATCTAACTAGTTATATAATAAACATAAATAAAAGTTGTTTACTTTTTAATTGCTATACAATTTAACTAGTTTTGGGGTTAGAATCCCGGAGTTTTTTTTGACTCTTATGATTGTTCTTGTTACTATCATTGATAATAAGAATTTTTGGCCGTCCGCTGGCTGCTGACCAATGAAAAAAATGACCATTGGCCAAAATGTGAATCGAAATTATTTTTTTCGTTTTTTTTCGACTATTATAAATTTATATCCACTTTTACCGTGTCCTGGTAGCTGACCAATGGAAAAAAATGACCATTGGCCAAAATGTGATTCGAAAATTTTTTTTTCGTTTTTTTGACTATTATGAATTTATATCCACTTTTACCGTGTCCTGGCTGCTGACCAATGGAAAAAATGACCATTGGCCAAAATGTGATTCGAAAATTTTTTTTTCGTTTTTTTACTCTTATGAATTTATATCCACTTTTACCGTGTGCTGGCTGATGACCAATGGAAAAAAATGACCATTGGCTAAAATGTGAATCCGAGTTAATTTTTTCGTTTTTTTTGACTATTATGATTGTTCCTGTTACTACCATTGCTATTATGACTTTTTGGCCGTCCGCTGGCTCCTGACCGATGGAAAAAATGAGTGAATCGAAATTATTTTTTTCGTTTTTTTTGACTATTATAAATTTATATCCACTTTTACCGTGTCCTGGCTGCTGACCAATGGAAAAAATGACCATTGGCCAAAATGTGATTCGTTCGTTTTTTTTGACTATTATGAATTTATATCCACTTTTACCGTGTCCTGGCTGCTGACCAATGGAAAAAAATGACCAGTGGCCAAAATGTGATTCAAAAATTTTTTTTTCGTTTTTTTTACTCTTATGAATTTATATCCACTTTTACCGTGTGCTGACTGATGACCAATGGAAAAAATGACCATTGGCCAAAGTGAGCATCAAAATTTTTTCCCCGTTTTTTTGGCTATCATTGACTTATAGAGTATCTGTTGGTACTGACCAATGGAGAAAAAATGACCATTGGCCAAATTTTTGATTTTTTTAATTAAAAATTGTTCGAATTCAAAATTTCTCCCAACAATTCTGCAAATTCTTAACATTGTGATGTTTTATAATATAATGTTTGTTAGACCCATAATCACTAAAGGCCATAAAAACTAATATAATACGCAACTAGATGCAAACACTAAATCTAACCCTAACCCTTGCCTATATTACATTTTGCCCATAAATGGAAAATTTGCATAAAAATTAATAATTAATTAATCATTAGGCATTGAATACCCCCCTATAAGCATTCTCGCCCCTTCCCACCTTTCTCGCCCATAAATTGCATAGCAAATATGATACATTTATACGAAGTATAGATGAGTCGTCCCCCCTTCCCTTCCCCCCTTCCCTTCCCCCCTTCCCTTCCCCCCTTCCCTTCCCCCCTTCCCTTCCCCCCTTCCCTTTTCCCCTCCCCCTTCCCACGAGGGCCGAAGGCCCGAGTATTAAATATTTTCTGTCCGATCCGATCTTGTACATAAGCTGCCTGTCCGAACCCTTCTAAGTGTCCACGGCCATTCTTTAATTATCAGAACTGCCCGGCCCTAGTGATTTTTTTTAATTTTTAGCATTAAACTCGTATATTTTGTAACAAGTTTATTTCATTTTCTGATTTTTAACTAAGAACTACAGGAACAATAAAATAAAATAAAATTACAAAATGATAAACGAAAACAAATTAATACAATCTCATTGAGCCCTAGTCCCCCGAATTTTGTGGTGATGAGTGCTTGGGCCTGTCCGAAAATTTAAATTTACGACTTCCGGGCTGGTATTTTTTTTGGAAAGGGGGGGGGAGTGGGCAAATGGGTGATTCAAGCATTTATAGGTAAATTCTATACAGGGGTTTGAACCCGCCCAAAATAAATCGTGTTCGGGTTTAAGGAATTGATTTCGGGTACAGGTTCGGGTTCAAGAAATTATATTATATCAATTTTATATATAATACTTGCAAATAATTCTTGAGATAATTAGTATCGATTAATGAATGAAAAATGCCGGAAACATAAAAATATTGAAATTACAATCGTATGGTTTGCGTTACATTGTCATGATAGAGAAAACTGAGATTTTTAATTCACAATATATTCTTAAATTAAAAATTTGAACCCGAACCCTTATTTGTATTCATCGGGTTCGGGTTTTAAATGTATTTTCAAAAATGGGTTTGGGTTCTGTAAAACATCGGTTTTACCCGGTTCGAGTGGGACAAACCCCTGATTCTATAAGCTATTATTTCCTTAAAAATTAGGATTTTTTTTTATAAATTATGCATTTTTATATAGGGGTGAAATTTAGTGTTGGGTTTTGAAAATTTATTTGAGAACAATCATAAATATGATGAAAATAAAATTAATGTTTTAAAAGATATATTTCACATATTATCCATAATTTTGATTATATGGCCTACAAAAACATACCCTGTTAGGAGACCTAAAGTTTTATTAAAAAACTTGAAATCTATTAAACTCCTTATACATTAATTGATCCTAAAAATAGCTTTTTATTTGAACATATTCTCGATGAAAGTTAACGTTTGGAAACAAAATTATTACAAGGTACCTTTAAACTAGTTTATTATAAATTTTATTTATTTTATACATTTGAAATTTTTTTAGGTTTAACAAGACATTTAGGTAATCTCTTTTGCAAAATAAATTTAAATGATATTGCGAATGTAGTGGTAAAATATTTAAATTTCCTAACAGATTCAAATATTTTAAGGTGCCACGTTCTATCTTAACAATATATTTCTAACTTTATAAATTGAACATATATATTTTTATAAAAACGATAAAAATTTAAAATAAAACCCCCTTTTTAAAGCTATGCAACTTTTGGATAAGTTCCTCCTTAGATATAGAAAATATTATAGAAAAGTATTTAATCTAAATATTTAATATTGAGTCACTACAGCCATAATTATATGGGTTGGCCTATCTGATTTTTATCAAATTTATCTATGAAAATTAGATTACAACAAGTGTCAAATTTGTTGTAAATTTTTAACATTGAAACTTTGCCTGCCAGCTAGGCCACCCCCTTGACTTTCGATTAAATCCTTGTGCATATGCCCAAAGCAGTATTTGAGGTAATAATCATAGTGAAATCTTAAAAAACTATACTTTTTCATGAATTCATGCATGAAATTGTTATATTACAAATGACGTGTGGGTTTATTAAGATATTTATAATTTTCAGCACTTTAAGGATCGGAGTTCCAAAAAATCAGATTAAATCCGATTGCACATTTGAAATTTGGCAGCCTGGAATTTAAAAAATAATTTAATACAATATTTAAATTTATTTTAAAAATATAGTTTAACTTACCACTAAATCACAAGCCAAATTTTCAAACTCCGCTTCCGCTCTACTGCTAGTTGCTTTATCATTAAGCTAAAAATAAATAAATAAATGCAATGAATAAATAAATTCAATAAATAAAAGTATTATTACTTCATTAATAGTGACTGTAGGAATATAGGTAAGGGGTGGAAGTAAAGCTTTAGTCTTGAGGCCCGTGTTTCTCATCAGCATATTGGCTTCGAGAGAGGTGGCACATGATGCCATTTCCCGATAACTAAATTTACCTTGCTCACTGCACTGCCAATATTAATGAATTTTATGAAATTTCGTAAAGTTATTAGCAATTTTTGTTTGTTTTTGATTAATTCTTGTGATAAAATCAATTTTTTTACTTGTAGGAAACCTTCGGATAAATTAGAATACCCAAAGGTACATGCGATGAAGAATTCCGCGTCTCCTCTTTTAGTCATATTACCATACAGAGCACAAGTCTTTAAAATACACAAATAAAAACATATACTTTTTAAAGAATTAAATCTCTAATAATACACAAAGCTCAGAAACACTGTATTAATTAACAAATCTAAAAAATACATAAAAAAACCAATTAAAAACGTGTATTTTTTGAAAAATTAAGTCTTTATAAATACACAAAGCTCAGAAAGACTGTATTCATTAAAAAATCTAAAAAATACATAAAAACAATTAAAAACATGTATTTTATAAAAATTTAAGTCTTTACGCTGTATAAAATAAAAACATAATTTGAAAAAATTTTAACTTACATGCCACAAATTGCCCTTGCATTCGTTAGGACCGTGATGACACCTGAATTCCCATCTACCAGTTTCGTTGTTGAAGGTTTCCTGAAATAATATTTAATTTTAATTATTTTTTTGCAATAAAATTAGTTTTTACGTTTGATTTTCCGTACGGCCAAAACCGGAAATGGAGTAAATTTTTCAATGTTTCGTTTCTCAATTTTTGTATGGTCGGCCATATTTGTGTGGTTAATAATTTTTTGCTGTCGGGACAAAGGGATTCGTAGTAAACGTCAATTACGACGGGCCCACTCTCGCTAGTTTTATTTATCGTAACCGCTACATTTCGAGCCTGTGCCACCTTAGGAACAACATCTGTTAGTAGAACAGCTGTAGTTGATTCGGTAGTAACTTCGGTAACATTTAAAATCATCGTAGAAATTTCCTTAGAAATAGTGCTCGATGGTTCGGGTTCTGTCAGAGCCTCGGTAGATGTTGTAATAGACGGAGGAATTTCTTCAGAACTTAATGTAGTTTCAATGGTTTGGGATATTTCTGAAGAAATATTAAGCGTCCCATTTACAGTTCCCAGCTCGATCACAGTAAAGTTTATGGTTGGGACATTTGAGTTTGTCGAATTCTGACTATTTACTAATACAGCTAGGACTAGACAAGACAACACCTAAGAGTGGAAAATTTGTTTATAAAAAGTGTGCATTTTTTTAATTAAATAGTTTCATTTATTTATAGTCGTTTCGTTTACCTTGAATAATGAATTCATTCTGCGAATGAGAAAGATTGGCCGAATAATTGTAAAATTAAATTTTAAAAATCTTAGCGAAAAAATGGTCCGAAAAATGGAAAAATAAAAATAACGCCTAACATGGCCTTTATATAGCTCATACATGCGTTCTTGAACTAAGGTTATGCAACTTACAGCGACAAAATATCTAATTTTTGATTGACAGGTCGTTTCATGATACGCGTGAATATAAGAGATTTGAATAACAGTTTGAATTAAACAAACAGAACGCCAAATCTCATATAGGAAATTCCATATTATATTTTCAAAATATTTATCAAGGCAATTGTGATGTTAGATCATACTTAGCGATTTCCAGATAATTTGCCACACCTGAGTAAATATATTTTTATTTTTCACAAACAAATAACACGCAATCATGATTTTCTTAGTTTTTAAATACTTTAAACCTAATATTGACCTTAAATATCTATTGCATTTTATGATAAATTTTTAAAAATTCATCATTTAAGTGCTTATTTGTCCTTTTCCACCTGTTTAAACAAGACCTCCCATGTTAATAGATCAAGGGGGAGAAGGGAAGAGTGTTAAGGAGTTAAGTAAATGGTCAAAATGTCATCTTCTCTGCTTTACAAGAAGTAAAAATAGGTTAACACGCTATCTGCCTCATCACTTTTTTCCCTATCATACAAAGACAGCTTAACTTTATCGCAGAGTAGTATCATAGTCTGAGAGGTAAAAGGATTTTTTTCTCTTAAATTTTAGATGAAATTTATTGCACTAGACGACACCAGGTTGAATTTGTCATAGACGCTAGGTTGACAGAAGGATGACAGTTACAGAGAAAACCCTAGAAGCGAAAAACAGTTTTTTCGTTACTTTTACGCTACGCCTAAAAATAATTTATTGACCCGATATGCCTCGGGGATATAAATGACGAACGTGAGCTCAAAACTTTTTTGCAATTTACACAGGAAAGTCATAACTTTAAGTAAAAAAGAATAGAATTTATAATATTTGGCGAGTATGTAATTTGTCTAAATGTTTGGCTACTTTTGAGACCTTTGTGTATGTAAGAAAATTAATTTTATATTTGTTTAAGATTACCAACTAGGTGTCAACAAACGGACTTCTGATATTTTAGGATTTATTTTTAGGTTAAATTACTTTATAAAGTTATTTTTAAAGGGGAATTTATAATTAGGACATGCACGCATTAAATTTTTTCATGTTTTATATTTAGAATTTGATTAATGTTTTCTCGTTGCCTAATGGTCATTATCCTTGAACTATTTTGTCGCTAATTTTGTGAGTTTAAGCAAATTTTAAAAATTAGTTTGCTCGTCTTTTTTGCGGACATATTAATATTCAACAAGACATTTTAAAATTTGAAATAGTTTTTTCTACTAAATATAGCTAGTTTTAAATTAACTAAATTGTTAATTTTTCTTAGTACATAGGTAGGTTAAGAGTTTATTAAACTTTGGTTTTTTAAATATTAAGCCTGTAATTATTTATTTAATGTATGTTAGAAATTGAATTGGCTAATTATTATAGGACATTGCTGCTCTTCTAACTGAACCTCATCTTATATAATCGAAATAAATAATTCAAAATTTGTAATAGTTAAATAATTTAATAATAATTAATAAACAAAAACAATAATGATTGTAAGTGTTTTATTTGACAATACTCTCGACTACATTAGCTAGAGCAGCGACTTCTTCTTCAGATGGTTCATAAAATTCAGTTTCACCATTAGGCCCAACTCTGACCCCGGGCATATATTTATTAGTTGCTCCCCGAGCTGATTTGCCAAAGTCCAAACAAGGACTGCACTTCAAACAAAGCGTCTTTCCTTTGAACCAGCACACTAATACTATGCGACACAATAAATAGTCTTTAGATGTATTATCCTGTTTTGTCCAATAATTGATAAAATATTATTAAACTAGGTAAGGCAAGCGGTCAAACGATGTTTCACCTAGTGTTGTAAAAACGGCTGGGTTTTGTTTGGTCGAACTTTGGTTTAAATTGACGATCGTCTCTGATATGTTTTTTAAATTTCGACTAAGTCTAGAGGTCGACTAAACATAAACAGACCAACAGGTTTTTTGGTCTGTTTATGTTAGCTGTACTAGTACCGAAGGTCGACCAATCAAAACCCGCTATTTTTAGAACAATAGTTTCACCTATAACCTATAAAATATTTACTAAGTATTGAATAGTTATTATTTTTAAGCAAAGCGGTTATGGAAAAATGTTTGAAAATGATTCTTGATCAAAGGTTTGCGAAGTTGTTTTTAATACACCTCCGCCCGATATATGTATATACAAATAGTCCGAACATTACCCGAGCACAAATTAAACTATTGAGATTACATATTTTTAACGAAAAACTAAGTTTTCCAATTTCGTAAAAATAAGCTAGTGGTATTTAGGGTCAATTTAATATTCTAAATAGTAAATTATATTTGAGCTCAACTTTGTTAGTCTGAACCTTAAATATATAAGATACACCTCGACCTTAATAAATGTTAGGAGTGCGCTGGGCTAAGTGGCGAACATGAGCGTAGCCAGGATTGGATTTAGAGGGGGGCAATATTAATCTAAGGAGGGGCAAAATGATAATCTTAGTAGTTTTCGCCATTTTCAAATTAAAATTTTTTTGGATTTAAATGGGGGAGCCGCCCACCCCTTGGCTATGCCCTTGATGGCGAACGTGCTAGTAGCATAAATAGTTTAAAACGCTTAATATTTCGGGTGAAATTAGATGAGGATCCAACTCGATGACAAAACAATAGTCTTAAACAGATCCTTAAGATTAAGCATAACTTAAGACAACTAAATATTAGATTTGCTTGATTTAACTAGCTCGACACTTAACTAATGCAAGATTAGGTAAATGTAAAGCCTCTTAAAGTATTATTGACAAAGACATCATGTTCATTTATCAACACCATTTATTAGTTGCTACGCAATTTTATAAAGTTTTGCATTCACTAAAATGGTAAACAACAGTCCTTAAGTTTTCACTTTACTACTACATAGAATTTTAAAATATTAGTTACTCATTATTATAGAACCTAGCACCGCTATCAATGGTAGAACGGCCATAAATATCTTTTTGAGAGGATTATTGTCTCGTGCATAATTAGTTTCTCCCACAATCACCTATATCAAAACAACTGTTTTAAAGATTTGTTGTTATTATTCTTGAACACAGAATAAACAAAATACCTTTAATAAGCATTAGACAAAAGCAATTTAAAAGAAAAGTTTTTACATAATTTTATAACCTCAATCTCACCACCTTCTTCATCTTTGACTATTACGTCTACAATAGTCACTTGTACATTATTTAATGTTACAACTTTAATAATTGTATCCGACGGCACGCTTTCTGATATAACACTAGGTGTAATACCTTTCTTAAACCATTTGAAACCCACTATTCCTTCGTGATATACTTCATTTTTTTATCAAAGTGAAAATTAGTTTATCTTAAAGAAGTAGAAGTATATACTTGATAAATGGAATAAGAGTATAAATTCACAAGTAGTAGCAGATATCATCATTTCAATAGTTATATATTTAATATGTTATTATTATTGTTAAATCTCACTTTGTAAGTTTCAAATATTTTAAACTATTATTCTTGATTGTTGCTTGGGCATTTTTTAATAATAAGCATTTGCAATCTTCCTATATTGTATATTTATTTTCAAATTACAAATATAAATTGTTTTCAATAAATTAATAATAATTTAATATATTTCATATTTAAAAATGAGGCACCACCGAGATTCGAACTCGGGATCTCCTGTTTACTAGACAGGCGCTTTAACCAACTAAGCCATGGCGCCCTTATTTCAATAAATACAAAAGCGACTCATATTATTTGGTTACTGATATAATGATGGTCTAAATTATTCGAAAATTATCAAAATAAACTATAAAAATATTTACTCATATTACTATTTACATTTTAACAGGTCTCCCAACATTTTTATATTTAAACAGCCTGAATCTAAATACCTGATATATAAATATTTAATCATGCATTTTGGCTATTAAATATATGTGTGATAATATTAAAAATTACACAATTATGGTTTAGAAAAAAGCGTAAACAATGCCAATATCAAACTGGTTGGAAATTAATACAATTTTATGTCAAAATCAATCTAATTGATAGTGCTGCACATGGGCGTAGCCAGGTTTTGGATTAGGGGGGGAGGGCAAAACGTTTAAAAGTTCAATCAGGGAGGGGGGGGGCAAAACCTAAATTTTTTTAATTTTTATGGGTTTTTGCATTGAACATTTTTTTCCGTCATTTAGGGGGGCGGCCGCCCCTTCCTGCCCCCCTGGCTACGCCCATGGTGCCGCATCTATTATAGAATTTAATAAGTAAAATTTAGAGCGATTGGCTGATTTCTAAAAGCCTTTTAAAAACACCTAATATGACCGACAATGGGCGTCTCCAAAGGGTGGTAGGGAGAAGTCCAAAAATTAGTTAAAATTAATTAAAATTACGGCTTTATTTTGTCCCTTCCTGGATCATTATTGCCCCCCTCAAATTCCAATGATGGCTACTCCCATGTGATTACTTAGGCGTTGGTTGGTGCTTAATAAAAACTAATAATTATACTGGCATGGTAACTTAATATTCGAGGTCAAGGGGCTTTTTATTTATATTCGTATAAATCTTTAGAGAGATTTGTCATTGGCAAAAATTTTTAAATAGTTTATTAGTCCAGCGACACTGTCTCGTTTAATTCATTAAACAATGCAAACTTCATTACCCAGTTAGAGGACGCTTTTTTAATTTTAATCCGAACCCCTAAAAAGTATTTTTACAGCTATAAAAATTATAAATATAAAATATGTTGGCACCACTGAGATTCGAACTCAGGATCTCCTGTTTACAAGACAGGCGCTTTAACCAACTAAGCCATGGCGCCGTATATTCAATAAATAACAGGTAGCCTCTTAACTAATATTTGTCGCAAAAGGACTACTAAAATGCAAACCTAAATTCGGTACACGGGCGTATCCAGAAGGAGGGAAGGGAGGCAGCTGTACCCCCATCTTTGTTCGAATCCTAGCTTCACCCATCTTCGTGCTGACCATATTTACCGGGCAAACACCTTGACCTACTTATTTGAATTAAAATGTCATACGCTGTAATTTGAATTAAAATAAGTTATGTATTAATATAGGTATATTTAGGCTGTTATAAATGATTCAGATATCAGTAAATCTTAGCCATTTATTGTTTTTCCCCTGTTTTTTTCTCCTATATCTTTAGATCAAAAATTTATTTAGTAATTAATATGAACAGGCGTTCTAAAATGTTTTAAGTTTCTCTACGCAAAAATATCAGAGGCATTAGAAGTTTGTTTTATCTTAACCCACATGGTCACATTTAATGTAAAAGCGAAAACAATTTTTTAACCGAAATATTAAACTGAACACGTTGCTGAAACTATTTAGCCAAATATTAACTTAATTATTGTTATATATTTCAATTTAAATATATCAAAAAAAAATTAGTTCAACTCATATGGAAAAAATGAGGCACCACCGAGATTCGAACTCGGGATCTCCTGTTTACTAGACAGGCGCTTTAACCAACTAAGCCATGGCGCCTTTACTCTAATAATTAGGTGATTTCCTCTTAACTAATAGCTATCCAAATAATGTCGTGTTAAAAATAGGCCCAATTTTTAGGAGTCTAAAACAACAATATTTACTCTTTAAATTTTGCTTTAATAATTAATTATGTCATAGTCAAGATGCCTTTGAGGGAAAGGGCGGGGTGGCAAGAGCCCACGGATTGACCAAAATACCGTATTCTATATAAAATTAATCTCGAAATTTTTTTTTTCTTCCTATACCCTTAACCATAATTTTTAATCATGAATAAAGTGATAAATTTTTTATTGATTGATCAATTGCTTTTTTGCTTAAAATTAGTTCGATAATTTAAAACATGCCTTGTGCGCTACAGTGGCTTACACAGGATTTTATTTGGGGGGAGGGTTTTAAATCTTTTCTTCAAATAACAAAAAAATTTAAAGGAAAAATTAATTTTTGCAATTTGATTAAAGATCTATTTACATACGCCACAATTACGGTGGGTTTAATGAGTTTTATCCTTAAACACCGTAAACGTGAAAATCTAATTTGGCCTTATATATAGCTATCTCGATTACTATGTGACTAGAGAATTAACTATGGCATACTGATGAGCTCCAATAAGAGCGAAAACGTTATATGTCTGTTTATATTTTCAAGTCACATTCTAAAAGAGATAGGGATAATTTAGTCAAATTAGTCTCTAATTTAAAATGTGTCCTAGATGACATATAAATTAGAGTTATTCTTATTTGATTCGCGGTTTCCACCCGTCGTAAATCGGGCCCTCTTTATAAAAAATCTATTTACATAATGTAGCATCCATGTGAGTTTGTCGTTAAATTTAGATTTTAAACTCTATTGAGGCTAGTGTAAAGAAGATGAGAATATTAAGGGCTAATTTGGTATTAAAAAATTGTAACACACAACACATTATTATGTTGATGTGAAGTCTCACTTTGTAATTGTCCTTTATTTGTTCCAATGATTAAAAAACCGAATTTTCTCGATAATAAATACTCACTTTTAAAACTAACATGTAATTCCTCTTTATAATTCTTTTTCAGTTGTTTCATCTTTTCAACTTGACAGCATTTAATGCCTGTGATAGGTGTAGATTAACATTTAAGGTTTTAAATTTGTTGTTAATAACATCGGCGTAGGCGAATTTAGAGCCCTGCAAATTGTTTTTCATTGGGCTGAGCTCAATTTAAGCTTGGTGTTTTTGCTATGCCCGTCCGAAAAATAAAGTTTTTAAGCCCTTTTAATTTTTACACAAAATATGAATTCAGAATCTAAATTTATCTAGTAGCATACAAAAAATTTAATTGCTTTTATAAAAATTTCGATAAATGATTTGTTGAAAATTAAACTATTATTTTTCAATTAAATATTAAAATTTTTTGCTTTGCAGTTAAAAAATGATTTAATATATAATTTAAGGAGCCCGATAATTTTAGTAAAAACTAAGATGCAGGAATCTTCTCGAGCCCGATTGGGGCTCAAAATAGATCTAAAATTAATTTTTTTATAATTCTTCCTTTATTGATACTATTATTATTTTATTAATATCGTTATTTCTGACGTTCTTACTTATTAAATTTTGTATTGCATTACATAAGTTTTATAATTTTATGTCCGCGGGGGGGGGGGGGTTTAACCCCAAAACCCTCCCCCTGCGTACGCCACTAGTGCGCTATACAAAGTACGTGCAGTCAGGTTAATGGGCTTAGCTAAAACTGATAGTCATGGGCGTAGCCAGGTTTTGGATTAGGGGGGTGGCGAAAATGTTTTCAGTTCAACTAGAGGGGGGGGCAAAACATAGATTTTTAAAAAGTTTTAAGGGTTTTTGTATTGAATTTTTTTTTGTCATTTAGGGGGGATAGCGACCCCCCCCCCCCTGGCTACACCCATGCTGATATTAAGGATCCATCATACATTTTGTAATTACTAAATAATTTTTGAGTTTAGCTTAAATAATAAAAAATGGAGTTTAAAAAATATTTAGTAACTTGTTGAGTTATAACCATAGACTAGATAGACTGCTCATGCCATATGTTGCATATTGTTAATTGTGTGTCAAATTTTCCTCCATTTTGAAGAGTGCAATTGGTGTATTTAATAATGTAATTTTGCCCTATAACAGTCAATTTACCTTCCTCACAAGTTTATAAATTAAAACAAACGTCAATAAATTAATATTATACAAAATAGCAATTAATATTGATGGCGCTATATTATTAAACAAACTATAATCGCATTTTTTACATTTTTAATTTTTATGTATCTTTTAAATGATATTTATTTAAAATGCTGTTTTTGATATCTACCCAATTCAATATATTTTTATTTACATTTTTAAGGTTATTTAATTTGCGAAAATTACTTTCTATATGATCACCACTTTACAATGTGCCTTTCAAAATGGTGGAAAAAAGGGTACACATTTTGTACGTTGATGAGCAGTCTATCTAGTCTATGGTTATAACATCTTAGCATCATTATTTAATTCCGTTAATTATATAAATTAATACTTAATTTATAAGTTCAAACGTTTACAGTTGAAGTATCGTGAAAATTTAACAGATTTAAAAGATTTTGTTAATTTGAACTCGAAATGACAAATTGAAAAATATTTAAAGTCATCCAATCCTATACACTAGTTACCTTTTGCTACTTGAAACCAAAAAAAGCATAGCTTGCACACAAATTTCGTTTATATTCAAAAAATCATTTAAAAATAACTATGGTTTATAAAAATAATATATTATTCAAGGAGAAGTTCCTAAATTCTCATAAAGACTTACTGGCTAGACGAATAATCAAGTGTGTCTCCTAGTTATTATTTATGTATTTTTTAATCCAAGAATCACAACTAAATAATCCTCTATAATTACGTTAACAAATCTAATTTTACATTTAGCATAGATTACTTCGTTTCTGGATTAAGGGGCCCTAACAACCCATTGAAATCTGTAAATTAATTTTATCAAGCCCGGCTCAAGACCCAGGTTTTAAACCAAAAATTTAAATACCAAATTTTTACATTTATGCATTTTTAAACTAAAGTCATACATTTCCTTATTTTTCAAATTTTACAAATTTATATTTAAGTTTAAAACAAGTTAACAATGTTTGAATATTCCTTAAGATAAAGCGCATTAGCCAGGATTTTCTCAAGGGGAGAGGGAACTGTCGAAATTTTGTTCAGACAATTTTATTTGTAATTAAAATAAAGCTTAAAAACCACAGGGCCCTCTTGGCCTAGGGGGCTGAAAGGCAATTTAGATTTGTTCACTTGGGCACCATAACAAGGTTAGGTCTATGCGGGCCTAATAATATTTTTATATAGTTTACTAGTTTTTGTCACTTTTTTATTAAAAAAGTCCGAGATTAAAAACTTTCGAGAATATGACATATGCTTAAAATATTATGTTTTTTCTTTTTTTAAACCATTAGATTTTGAGATAAATCAATGTAAAGGTGTATAAATACAAGTTTTTAGCGTTCTTTGATGAATTTACTTCTCATAGTGTTTATTTAATTTTCTAAGCCATTGATTAATAGAGTGATTACCTTGTTTTTTCATTATGGAACGCTTTCTCTCATCAAATTTCTCCTAATATATCTGGGAAAATAGATTACATTAAAATAAATCGGTCATAAGCAATGTTTACCAACATTTTATTCGCCCTCCTTAATTACTCACTGTTCAACTTCTCTACACTTCTCCTCCCGCCCCTATATCCAGTGAAGCACATAAATAGTGAGCAGGAGTGGAAGAGATAAAGAAAGAGAGTAGAGAGAGAGAGAGGGGGGGGGGGGAATGGTGTTTTGTTTTATATATTAAAAGATAGTAAATCTGCATCATTATCCGCGCTTAAATTTTAATTAAGTTCAAAAAATCCTTTTGCGGGGAGAAAAAGAACTAGGAAAATATGAGCAAGGGAAATTATTTCTCACATTGTTTATTGATATATTCATATTAATTTGAAGATAATGGAAATATCAGACAATGGCATTGAACTTAAGGTAAAAAGGATTACACTTGTCATTTACATATTGTCGAGGGAGGTAATATTATATTTATCATTTGACATACTTAAAATTTAGGTATTATTTCCCACATACATATAGTTCCATAATATCATTTGAGTGTCATTAGTCTATGGTTACACTCTTATTTGAATATCGTTACTTAGGAAAGAAAACCTTCTAGGTAATTAGAATAAAGCAACTTGCACGTCCGAAGAACTTAACCATTCACACCCATCACTATTCATAAATCTTAACTTTATTATTTTACCACTCACCTCGCTACTATATAAACAAGAAGTTTTAACTAAATATTATTCATTTTGAATCATTTTTATTTTGGGTTATAATAAAAAGCAAAAGTAGAGAACATATTTCTCTACAAATTTACTAGATATATCTTAGCATGGCGGAAGACATCTTATATTATAAATATAGAATTTTGTTATTACAATTTATAAATGTGTTTATATCTGTTATGTATGTACTTATGTTATGTTTTATAATATTGATATACACGTTATTATTAATATCGTTTATTTTCTATATTCATAGTGGACATGTTTTTATGTTGATATCATATGTTGTATTTTGATTCGTGTTACAAATTTGAATAAAGCATTCTTAATTCGATTCCATGATTCCATATCAGTGGCGAGTCAAGCTGGAACTTAGCAGGTTAATGCATGCAGGTATTATAGAAAAGGTAGATCCTGGGGTTAGCAAAATTACATGGAGCACTCCTATAGTAAATGTAAGGAAGAAAAATGGTAAAATAAGAATTTGCGCCGATTTCAAAGTAACTTTAAATCCTTTCATTCATAACGATTATCATATCATTCCAACTTTTGACGATATCGCAGCAAAAATTCGAGATGGATACTTATATACCAAAATCGACATGCGAGATGCATATTTGCAGCTACCTATAGCTGAAGAATGTCAGGAATTACTAACTATTTCAACACACATCGGTTTTTTTTAGATACAAACGGATGCCATTTGGGTTATCTTGTGCGCCTTTGATTTTTCAAAGATACATGGAAAGTATACTGAGTGATTGCAATCAAACGGCAATTTATTTAGTTGATATCATTATCACGGGCAAAAACTACCAGGATCATGTATATAATGTAAGAAAGGTGCTTAATAAATTACAATCGGTGGGTATGAAGGCGCAATTTTCTAAGGTTGAATTTTTAAAAGAATCTCTAACCTTTCTTGGGCATACTTTTGATTGTCACGGTATTCATCCTTCTACGGATAAAGTGCGAGCTATTAAAAATAGCCCCTCTCCAAAGAATATTAAAGAATTGCGATCTTTTTTAGGCTTAATCAACTACCACGAAAAATTTATTCCACATTTACATGGTATAATGGCACCATTACACAAATTGACGAGCGTCAAAGCCAAATGGGTGTGGTCTCAAACGGAAGAGTCAGTTTTCAAAAGGTCAAAGCTTTGTTATCAGACCAATCGACCTTAGTACCCTACTCGAATGAACTTCCATTAATTCTTGCGATGCTTCAGAAATGGGGTTTGGAGCTGTACTCTATCATTTAATTAAAAATAATAAAAGACCAATCGCATATGCGTCAAGAACGCTAATTGATGGAGAGAAACAATATTCACCAATTGACAGAGAAGCAAAAGCCTTAGTCTTTGGTATGGAAAAATTTCATACATACTTACTAGGCCGTATATTTATTCTAAGGACCGATCATAAACCTCTGGAAAGGATATTTGGAGCCACACGAGATTTACCGAAGATAAGCAACAATCGGTTAGTCAGATGGGCATGGAAGATGTCTGCTTATGACTATACTATTGAATACATTCCCGGCAAGGAGAATGTATGTGCTTATGCATTATCACGCTTACCGGTACCAGCGTCTGATGCGGATAAAGTCAATTTTTATAAAAGAAATTCAACTTATTATATCCGTCTTCTTAATTTGCAAGATTTGCACCTGACGGAAGAAGTGTTAATTAGGGAGTCACATAATGATTCGAATTTAAGAATATTAAAAAGATTTATAGACAAAGGTTGGCCAACGGACAAAAATGCGGTTAGCAAGGAATTGCAGGTATTTTTCGATAGAAAGAATGAAATGGAACAAGACAAGGGAGTCATTTACATTAACGGATTGATAGTTGTCCCATCGCGGCTTAGGCAACAAGTTTTGACTATTATTCATAGGGGTCATTCGGGGATAAACTCCATGAAATCCATCGCCAGGTTATACGTATATTGGCCACACTTGGATAAAGATATCGAAACACACGTTCGGACATGTGTTGGGTGTCAGAAGAATAGATGTAATCGACCTGAAATTCCCCTTTATTCTTGGAACGTAACAGAACATCCGTGGGAAAGGATACACATAGATTATGCGGGGCCAGTGGATGGTTATTATTGGCTGGTGGTTATAGATTCTTATTCCAAATGGATCGAATCGGCGTTACTGCGAAGTTCGACAATTGAAGTTACGTTGAAGAAACTGCGAGATTGGTTTGCTAGGTGGGGAGTTCCTAAGCAAATAGTGACAGACAACGGGCCGCAGTTTCGAAGCTGGGAAATGAAGGGTTTTTGCGATAAATACCAGATCAAACACATTTACGCAACACCATATCACCCCAAAACCAATGGCCTCGCCGAAAGAGCCATTAGGACTCTAAAATCACGGTATGCAGCTGCACGCGATTACAGCTCGGATCCGGAAGATTGCATGATTGATGTTCTCATCAGCTAACGAATCAGCGAACACTCTCCTACAGGAAGATCACCGTCAAAAGCGTTAATTGGACGAAATCTCAAAACTTCGTTGGACTGGATACGTCCAACTCAAAACAAATTTATGGAACAAAAAATCGATGAACAGGAAACGAGACATGATGCGCAGACGGAGAATAGAGAATTCATTCCTGGCCAATTAGTATGGGTGAAAAATGAAGTTAATAAAGGTTGGAGAACGGGGAAGATAATAAAACGCACCGGCCCATGTTCGTATTTAGTGGAAACACTAAGTAAAAACATGCGTAAACATAGCGACCAGTTGAGAGATCGTTCGAGTGCCATGGATACACACAGGCCCGAGGACACTGAAGATAGTTCGGACGACAGCACATCAACTCCGACCTCTAACGTGGAAGATCCAGAATGGCAGATCAGTCAAAGGAAATCAACCAGGAATAGGAAACCCCCGAGACGGTTGATAGAAGAAATTTAGTTCTAATAGACGGCGAGGGGAAATGTTATGTTTGTACCTATGTTATGTTTTATAATATTGATATACACGTTATTATTAATATCGTTTATTTTCTATATTCCTAGTGGACATGTTTTTATGTTGATATCATATGTTGTATTTTGATTCGTGTTAAAAATTTGAATAAAGCATTCTTAATTCGATTCCATGATTCCATATCAATATGTATCACTTAATAACAATTTATCATTAATCTTTAGTATGGCGTTTTTATCATATAATAGTTAATATAAAACTTTATAATGTTATTTATTTAACGCATCTTTATGTATAGCTTAATAACATGCTTATTTTTATTTATTAGTTATACAGAAGCTCTTGTGCTTGTATTACGTTTAAAATATACGTACAAATATATATTTATATATAATTGATATTTTTTAATTTAATTTTAGTTTTTGCGTCTAGTTGGTGAATGCATTAGTTTTTATGGCCTTTAGTGATTATGGGTCCGAATCATCTTTTTCCCACTATATTGTATTTAGGTAGTTGAGCTGCAAGTGCAAATTAGAGAAAAAGTATGGAAAGTAAACTTGCAGTCACTAATATAGCTGCAGATGAATATAAAGTGGAACTTGATGAAAATGGTATAACATAGAAATTTGAAATTCATTAATTTCAAATAGATAATATTACAACTTGTGCAACTTTTAAATATACACTAAGAAATATTAGCAAGCTACATACGGAAATTTCACCTGTTTGCCTCATTGGCGGCTTACCATGGTTACATTATAAATTATATATTTTTTTTATTTATATAGGAGAATAATAACACAATTGGAAAACACAAGCACACTCGGCTATTATCTCCAATGCAAGACCATTTCAAAATCTGAGTAATGAATATATCTTTCATGTGTAGGTTAACTAACTATATTAAATTATTATAATCAGATGACTAACTGATATTGGTTAAGTGTTTATTATTTCACTATATAAATTAAATGTTTTTCTAAAGTAAATCATATCTGAAAAATTAATTTAATAAATTTGCTGATTTGGTAACTATTTGTGTACTCTCAGTAATTCTGACATGCCTTTGCAATGTACACTAATAGAGCTTTATAATTATTTGTAAAAAAGTTGGTCATGTCAAGCCTCTGTCACTTTGAAGTTGTTAGCTCAAGCTGAAGGATGTGGAAATTTATGCAGAAGTATATTTTAAATTCCTAAACACATATATATCTTGATAAGGTTTTTCCCATGTGTTCAGCTATAAAAGCTATCAAATTGGCTACGATTTATTTATCACAATGAAAGTATGAGAATATATATGAATTAAAATTTTTATAAATTTAAAACTATTGTTCAACACTAATATATGACTATTAAATAATTAATGATTGTATTATTTAGGACCTTATGGATCCTGAAAAGGGCTACTCTAAAGATAATTCAATATTCTCGAGGTGGCAGTTCAAGCTAAAGAACCACATGGTGTTGTTGTTGATACTCATACATCTGCATGTAATAGCAACCTTTATACAAACAATAAAAATATTTTTATTTCAGAAATAAATGATTTGTATAGCGGGTTTGGGTGTGGCCAGGGGTGTAAACGAGATTTAAAATTTTTTACTAAAGAAAATTATGTTCAAAATTTCATAAAAATGAGTTTTTTGTGTCTCTAAATAATTTTAATGATTTTGCTCCTACTTGTACTTCATATCCTGGCATTGCTCATAATATTGTTAAAAAATATAAGTATAGGCATTCTCTATCTAAAGAATTTTTTGCGAAATTAATTTTGTAATTGTAAAAATTTGTATTAATATAAATTTTTGCAAATAGGCCATTTTTTTAATTAAAGTATATTATCATTCAGATGAATTATGCATATAAACTGTATTTGTAATTACCTATATAAGGTTAATTAATGCATTTTTTTTATTTAAAAAGTTCAACATTATGATTAAATACCCCTATTTTTCTATAAATAATGCAGTTAAAAAATTTGAGTCACGTTGATAATTTTCTTTGTTCTATGCAATCATTAAAAAGCTTATTGGGTCTTTATGTTTTAAGGAACACAATTTTATTTTGTTTTTTAAGATATGATAAAAGAGATGCTGAGAAATCAGCTAAAATGGGAGAAAATAATACAAAATTTGATAAAAGATAAAGTTCAGGATGACGCATCAGAAAATGCAGAAATTATGAAAGGTTCAACAGAATTCGCCCAAATGCTTAAAAACGTTTTAAAATAGTCTACTTTTGAGAGTGATGGGTTCAATGTTGTTTTAGAAAAAGCCTTACAATCTATTGTTGACTCGCACATCATCCCAGGTAATTTATGAATATGGATGGACTTTTATTATATTCAACTTAATCCCCAGAACTCATCTTATTAATTGTTTTTCGTACTTTTCTATCCAAATATTTGTACATAATAATGAATTGACAAATTATTATGATACATTTTTTAAATTATTTTAACCAATTTTACTTACTTATTTAGAAATATCTAAATCATTTAATCATTTGGAACAAAAAATTGGTGACATTACTAGTCAAACTCTCAAATTGCAATGCGACAAAGAGCTAATTACCCCTGGTTTAGGGGATGCACTTCAACTAGAACAGGTAACTTTGAAGCTAATAATTTTTTAAAAAATATCAAAAATTTGTTTTTCTATCAAATTTATTTTTTTTATAAGTACAATAAGAATAACTGTTTAATGTTAAGTAAAATGAAAATATTAATTTGAATACATATTAAAACTTTGAAGATATAAATCTACTGTCTGTGAGAATAAATTGAGATTAGCTTTATAGCCATATTATGTAAAAATTCTATGTAAAAATAAAATTTAATGATCTTTTTAAATGTTAATTTTCATAAATCTAGTAATTAAAATTTTAGACAAAAATGAAACATGTGACAAATGCTTCCCCGGTTAGTGGTCTTTTAGACAAGACGATTGGTGACATCTTTAAGTCTTGCTTTCGGTCAATAGTCATGCCCGAGATGCTTTTAAAGTTTGGTAAAATGTCTAAACAAGTGAAAGATAAGAATATTGAAGGTGATATTCTAGCTTTTTTCAAATTTCGACTAAGCTTAGAAGTCGACCAAGAAAAACAGACCAAAAAAACTTTGGTCTGTTTGTCTGTTTAGTCACTACAACCAAAGGTCGACCAAACAAAACCCACCCAGCCGTTTTTACACACTAGTTTGATTATAGCACTTTAAATATGTGCATTTTGTTGTTTTGAAATAGGATCAAGATTTTTAGTATAATTTCATTACTATATCTGTCACTTTGATAATTTATAAATACTATGAGTTGTTTGTTGACATTGTTTTTTTTGCCGTTATCTGTATTAAACACATTCTTTAAAGTTATGTTCAATTTTTTTATTAAATATTTAATTATATTAACTTGTGTCAATATAAAAATTTTGTACTCCAAAAATTATTGTAAACAGAAGTTGCCTTACTACAAAATATGGGACAAAGTCTGCATTCTACTAGTGAACGAATGAATGAGTATGTGGATCAGCTGATGACTGGGTTCAACGAAGTCGAAAAGAAAGGCGAAACTTTTTGTATCCAATTGACGGAACGTATGAGTCGGCTTGAAACTGCCGTTCTACAAACAGTGAAGGGCGACGATGAAATTATCAGTAAAGATATTAAAGAAAAAACATCAGAAGATAAAAGACAAGTGACTCGTGATGATTTGGACCATTTACTCAAGCGAGACCAAATAAAAGAAGCTTTTACTAAGGTTTTATTATAAGTTTTTAAAAAATATTTAAGGGCATTCTATGTCAAATCAATCATAATAACGCCTTTTTTGGCCGACATTTTCAGATTATTATGAAATTTGTTTTTATGTGTTCTTAAAGTTTTAGCTCTTTTGGACCATTACTCCAAATATTACATGGAGCCATTATTAGAGCCCTGCACGGGCAGCCCGGGCCTAAACTCTTTGGGCGGGCTCGGGCAGATTTAAAAAAATAATCGGGTTTTTGTCGGGCTTGATTTATTAACCATAGGGATTATCAATTTTGAGTTAAATTTGAGCATAGATAGAATTGAAAACTCAATTTTAAAAGAAAAGTTATTTTAAAGTAAGTTTGCATAACGCTTTAGCAAATAATCTCTGAGTATTAATTATTTGTATTAATTATTATTCTTTTTTTTAGAATAGTATTAACACTGGCATTTTAAAAAAGGCATACAACGTTACATATGGCTAAAAATTTTAATTATTAAGTTTCATTACTGAAATTAGACTTGTGTTGGCATATTCCTCTTCTATTTTTGAGATAGCTTTTTCAAAACAATTAACTTAAATTTATTTTCGTTTTAAAGCACCCACTAGTGACAAATAAATGTTGTACATTGTTTTAAAATTAGTAGATTTTTACCTGAAAGGTAATTAATTTTATATATTTGCGCAACACTAACAAGAATCATTTCAATACTGAGATTTTTCACGAATCAAAAAACAATAATTGTTATTGGAGGGGAGGCCCTACATCATTCATAGGTATGCTAAGCCGCTTTTAATTGCGAATCTAGTGACCAAAAAAAGACGTTTTTACTTGCTAGTGTTTTAAAAATCTATTTTGCAGGCTATAGCAAAAGAAGATTTACTAACTCACGCGTGCTCCAGATTGGATCCTATTAATGTATTTAAAAGGAAATGTTTGTCACCAAATGTCACTATAAGTGTCTTATCCAAGCTCGAAGAACAATTAGACTCCTTTGATTTTGCGGAACTGGAAAAAAAATGCGCGTAAATATACTTTTTGATGATTTTAAATATTATTCATTAGGTTTATGGAAGAAGGCATTATTTCATTAGACGATAGTGACTCTGAATTTATGCTGGACGGTGATCAGGATATAGCTCATGCGAATTTGAAACACTATACCAAAGTAGGCTATAATTTTTAACAAAATTGATCTTTTATTTTCCTCATAGAATCCTTATCAATTAAGAACATTTCGAAAGAAACTCAGGAAGTTGAATGTGTTAGTGGATAGTCTTAAGGAAACAATAAGCAGCTCAAAAATTAGTAATTTATAAATTTGTTGAAGAATTAAATTACATAATGCTCAGTCAAATGATGCAATAACCAATCGTTTTATACCCTTTTTTATAAGAAATCAGATCATATATTCAATACTAGTCATATCATGCAATATGCAATCATTTTATACCCATTTTTTTTATTAAAAGTTAGATTATATATTTAAAACTGAGTTAAATCATGCAATAAGCAATCATTTATAACCATTTTTTATAAAAAAAATTAGATTATATATTCTATACTCAGTCATATCATGCAATGAGCAATCATTTTATATCCCTTTTTGTACTGTTCATATTTCACTCAATTTATTGCAAATAAATTTTAGCATTTGTTTTTGTGTAAGGGAGTTTGATCAACGAATGGAGTTAAAATGATGTTTGCAATATTAACCTATTAACTAAGATACAATGCTCATCAACTTAAAATAAATATACCATTTTTACATCATTTTGAAATGTGCTCAAATGAGGAAATTATAGTAAGGAGGACCGAAAGGGGACGATGTAAATAAAATTGAAGGACTACTAATAGCTAACTTTATTCCAGTTTGCAAATATTATATATACGAGTTTAAAAACTAGGGGGTTATACCAAAATTACAAATAAGGGGGTTTTACAAAGGAGTTTTGCGATGGGGTGAGAATATGATATAGTTGCTATTTTCTCCCCTGGGTGGTGGGCCTGATTAAACTATCAATGGTCCGAAGATTTTCAGGCAGGGCTGAGGAATTAATAGCACATGTTAATGGCGTACAAAAAAAAGTAATTTAAAAATGGCGTCAAAAAAATTTAACCGCTTCCGCGTTGCAGAACCATTCTTAACCCCTTTTTACGTTACATATTATTAAAAATATCTTACTCTACTGCACGATAGTTATAAACATCTTGGTATTCCACATGTATACCATAGTAATTTTGGGTTATTAACGTCTTTTAAAAACGTAATAAAAAAATTGAACTAGTTAAACATTAAAAATAGCATTTAAAATATATATCATTTACAAAATTCATAAAAATGAAAATAATGTGATGATGTGATGTTTAAACAACATAATGCCATCTGCATTCCAATAATCATTTATCAACTAACTAGCTGACCCGGCAAACGTTGTTTTGCTATATACATTATTTCTAGAAAATACTATAAGTGATGTGCATGCTCATCGTTATGCCTCGAAGTTAGAATATAAGTAAAAATATGTATTATTAATTGCTATGCAATTTATGGGCTCGTTTTTTGTTGTCCGTCCGTTGTCTGTCCGTCCGTTGTCTGTCCGTCCGTCCGTTACCCTCCTATCTATTTGCATTGGGTATATTAGGTTATCGATTTTTTAAATTAATGCATGAGAAAGAGGTGCCCCACCCCTCATCTGTATCTCCCTCGCTGTGTTATTTTTTAAATTAATGCATAAGAGGTGCCCCACCCCTCATCTCTATCTCCCTCGGTGTGTTATATATAAGATTTGTTAAATTATCTATTATATAATAAACATAGATAAAAGTTGTTTACTTTAATGCTATGCAATTTAACTAGTTATATAATAAACATAAATAAAAATTGTTTACTTTTTAATTGCTATGCAATTTAACTAGTTTTGGGGTTAGAATCCCGGAGTTTTTTTGACTCTTATGATTGTTCTTGTTACCATCATTGATAATAAGAATTTTTGGCCGTCCGCTGGCTGCTGACCAATGAAAAAAATGACCATTGGCCAAAATGTGAATCGAAATTATTTTTTTCGTTTTTTTTGACTATTATGATTGTTCCTGTTTCTACCATTGCTATTATGACTTTTTGGCCGACCGCTGGCTGCTGACCAATGTTATATAATAAACATAAATAAAAGGTGTTTACTTTTAATTGCTATGCAATTTAATTAGTTTTTAGGTTAGAATCCCGGAGTTTTTTTGACTCTTATGATTGTTCTTGTTACTATCATTGATAATAAGACTTTTTGGCCGTCCGTTGGCTGCTGACCAATGAAAAAAATGACCATTGGCCAAAATGTGAATCCGAGTTTATTTTTTCGTTTTTTTTTTGACTATTATGATTGTTCCTGTTACTACCATTGCTATTATGACTTTTGGGCCGTCCGCTGGCTCCTGACCGATGGAAAAAATGACCAATGGCCAAAATGTGAATCGAAATTATTTTTTCGTTTTTTTTGACTATTATGATTGTTCCTGTTCCTACCATTGCTATTATGACTTTTTGGCCGTCCGCTGGCTGCTGACCAATGGAATAAAATGACCATTGGCCAAAATGTGATTCGAAAACTTTTTTTTCGTTTTTTTTCGACTATTATGAATTTATATCCACTTTTACCGTGTCCTGGCTGCTGACCAATGGAAAAAAATGACCATTGGCCAAAATGTGATTCGAAAATTTTTTTTTCGTTTTTTTACTCTTATGAATTTATATCCACTTTTACCGTGTGCTGGCTGCTGACCAATGGAAAAAAATGACCATTGGCCAAAGTGAGCATCAAAATTTTTTTTCCGTTTTTTTGGCTATCATTGACTTATAGAGTATCTGTTGGTACTGACCAATAGAGAAAAAGTGACCATTGGCCAAATTTTTGATTTCTTTAAAAATTGTTCAAATTCAACAAAAAATTTCTCCCAACAATTCTGCAAATTCTTAACATTGTGTTGTTTTATAATATAATGTTTGTTAGACCCATAATCAATAAAAACTAATGTAATACGCAACTAGATGCAAACACTAAATCTAACCCTAACCCTTGCCTATATTACATTTTGCCTATATTACATTTTGCCTATAATGGAAAATTTGTATAAATAATTAATTAATCATTAGGCATTTAATACCCCCCCCCCTATAGGCATTCTCGCCCCTTCCCACCTTTCTCGCCCATAAATTGCATAGCAAATATGATACATTTATACGAAGTACAGATGAGTCGTCCCCCCTTCCCTTCCCCTCTTCCCTTCCCTTCTCCCCCTTCCCACGAGGGCCGAAGGCCCGAGTTTTTTATTTATAGGATTAATTTAATAGATTATAAATAAATATTAGACTTATACATTTTATATATTGAAATGGGGCATGAATTTTATCACGTCATGGATTTTATGAACCCACTATTTTTAGTATATGTAAAATAAGACAAACCAAATGCAAATTCTGTTTTAGCCATCAAAGACTAAAATTAAATGTTTTTAAAAAAATAGTTGATTAATGCTGTTAATACAATAATACCATTATTTTATTTTTCTAGTTAGCTGATTTATTTGAAATACAATTTTCTTTAATTTAATAAAATAATTAATTGAAGGGTGGATAATTATTAAAAATATACTTCTATGATCGACCACGTGATAATAATGGCCAAAATTGCATAATATAAATTTTATTTATTTAATTTAAATAGTTTGTTAAACCCCAATAATTTTCACCGTATACTGTAACATTTTTATTATACTTTTAAATATCTAATTCGAGAAAACTTCAGCCTTGTATGTATGACGTCAGTATTGTATATGATGCTATAAATGAAACTGGCCTGGAAATGTCCGATATTTTTAAAACTAAAAGGAATTTTAGGATTTTGAAAAGGCTATTTTGCCCCTGGCCGCCCTGGGAACCTACGGGTAAAGTTTCGCGCGAAACGGGCCGGTAGTTTCAGAATTTAGCCCTTACATGCATACCTACACTTTACTTTATATATATAGGTAAGAAACGTGAAACGTGAATTCACTTTTTCTTTTTTAACAATGGGGTACACTGCAGAAAGACATTAATATAGTTAAATTCAAATTAATTTAACGGTACACATTTTACCATATGACATGAGCAGTCTGTGAGTCATCTACCACTTAAGGCTATTTTAAACCTATAATTTGAAATAACTCAACTCTTTCCTGACGACTTAAAATTAGTCAAGTAGGCCGCTTAAATTTACCAGTGCTGATACAATTTAAATAAATCATACTACTTTACCCATGCTGTTATAAGAGTTCAACATCAAGCATAAGGAATTTTCATCCGAGTTGC
Organism: Gordius sp. MW1; assembly: GCA_964036665.1. Lineage (NCBI taxonomy): Eukaryota > Metazoa > Nematomorpha > Gordioida > Gordea > Gordiidae > Gordius > Gordius sp. MW1. Next base: position 23,105,940 of record OZ038531.1, read on the forward strand.
ATGATGCAATAACTGGCAGAGGTCAGCAGTGATGCGGAAAAACGAAGACGAGATTGTATTTCTGTTTTGTAAAATTCACATAATATTAATTTATATCCGCTTGTTTGTAAATAATTATTTAATATACTTATTACATATATTTATTCTGATCATGAGTATAATACATAGCATAGACTAATAGTCTATGGTATAATATGAACATACAAACATGAGTTATGACAAAGTAGGAAAACATCCTCAAATTTCGCAACAGTTACATAATCCTGTTTTATGTGATGATATTTTATAAACTTTTAACCCCTAGCGATTTCTGTGCCTGTGATTAATTTCGAGAGCATCCCTCTTTCTTTGAAAAGACCATTGAGTCTGCCAAGATTTATGATTGCAGTCATCATGGCAGACCTCTCACTTTCTCACGCTAGAAATTACATTATGCATTTGTTTTGCCATTTACATTACCTTTAAGTAGAGTTGTTTGGTTGATAGTTACTTTTCATCAAAATCAATTACTTTTATTTCAGAGGAACTCTAACTTTATATAGTTTCATTAATTAAGTTACTATTCAACTAAATTTACAGTTGCTTTTTATAATTAAAAATCATTAATTAAATAATATAATAGTTACACGTCTGTGTGTTTTACGTTTTAAATTTGAATTTTCTTATTAAATTTAAATAGTATTTTGAATAGATAATCCATCCTATTAGAAAATTACAAGTATCATAATTTATTATTTTCGTAAATATGAATTTACTGAATATATTATCTCAAAAAGAATAATAATAATGATGCGTCTTTAAAATATATGAAATTTTTCTTCCCATTCAGGACTATCGTCATATTTATCATACGCAAAATATACCATTTTCAGTCGATTAATTTTAAACCTCAGAGGCCTTATTATATTATCAAACGTAGTTTTTATTAAAGCTTAAATTGAGTTCTACCTTCCTGGGGGATCATTATTATTTTGTTTCCTTATTAAATGGCTTCTATAACCAATAAAAGAAAGCGTACTTTTGAAAATTTGAAAATTCAGACTCTTTGTAAGTATATGTTAATAAACTTCTATATAATAAATATTTAACTAATTACATTTGCATATTCTTAATCTATAAAAAATGCTTTTTAAACTGATATATAATTTATACAATATTAAGCATATTTTCATATTTATATAAGCTTTTAAAAATTGATGTAGTAATTTTCACACAATAGGCTTTTAAATACAGAAGAAGTCCTTACACTTTTAAAATCAGATAGTACTTTATTGAGCAACGTTCAAGCCATTGATTTAGCCCTTATTCCACCTGTTGATGGTTATGATACAGATTATGAAGAAATTTCAGAAGATGAAACTGAAGTTTTTATTAATGATCCTCATAAATTAGGACCTGGTGTGTTATCAAAGAAAGCTGAGGTGCTTATAACAAACAATGATAATGAAATAAATCACCTTGACACTGAAATGCTGTTACCATCTATAAACAAAGTGTCCATATCTAAAAAAGAAAATCCTTATAAAAAGCAAAAACTCTTAACATGGAAATCAATTAAACTTGTGCCAGAAACAAAGGAACATGCAAAACTTAAATTAAAGAATTTACAAGAGAATGCTCCTAACATTGCAACTGAAATACAAAAATGTTCTCTCAATTGATTTGGGATACTGACTTAATTGAGCTCATATGCAAAGAGAGTGAAAAATATGCCAAATATAAATATAGTGATGAAACCTTTGAAGTGACTTGTGAGGAAATGTATGAATTGCTTGGTGTTTTACTAGTATCAGGCTACTCTAAACTACCTAAAAAACGTCTGTATTGGGAAACGCAAGCAGATGTTAATAACATAGCATTGCTAATTGTATTTCCAGAGATCGCTTTCAAGCGATCTTCAAATATCTTCATTTTTCGGATAACACTTGCGACCTGGAAAATGGAAGCTTGAAAAAGGTCAATGTTTTGATCAATTATGAACAAAAAATTCGAAAAATATATTGAACCTAATCCCACAATCTATTCTTTAGATGAAGCCATGGAACCATACTATGGTAGGTTTCATTTAAAGCAATTTATACGTGGTAAGCCCATAAGATTTTGGTATAAGTTTTGGTGCTTGAACAAGCCCAATGGTTATTGTTGTCGTTTCAAATTATATGAAGGACATGAGGAACGAGAACCAGGAGTACCCCTTGGTTCCGCCGTTGTAAAAAAGCTGTTTACAGGGTTTGTCCCATCAAATAATCACAGATTTATTGATAACTTTTTTAATTCTTTACCATTATTGGAAGAGTTTGCGAAAGATTCAATTTAATTAACAGGAACAATACGAGCCGACAGGATTCAAACCCTCTCCAAGATCTAAAAAGAGCGCCTAGGGGAGCCTGGCGAGTTCTTAGGGCAAAGGATACAATTGTATAGATGGAATGATAATAGCCAGGTGACCCTGGCAACATATCGAACAGATAGCCTAGCAAGTACACTCACGAAGTGCACTAGGTATAGCAGATCAGCCAAGAGTAGGATTACCATTCCTCAACCAACCCTGATCAGCGAATACAAAAAGGGAAGGGGGGGGGGGTGTTGACCTTTTCCACCAGTTTCGTGGCTCATATCGTGTCGGAATACGATCAAATAAATGGTATTGGCCCCTAATACGTTTTTGTCTTAACGCTGCAGTCGTTAATTCGTGGCTGTTATACCGGGAAGTTCATAGAGGGATTCCCCTTTTAAATTTTTTGCGGAAATTACAGTCCCTTTGCTATCTGTTCCGAACATTCCGCGATTGAGGACCGTATATCCAGGCGTACAAGCAATGTTTATGCCGAGGTGCGGTTTGATAATTAGGAGCATTGGCCCGCAAAGAACCCTACACAAAGGAGGTGTGGCCTTTGCCATAAATCCGCGAAAATCATATGCACAAAATGCAACATCTCATATTAATTGTTTTATTCAATATCATACTCCGTAACTTGTTAACACTATATTTTCATATTTTTGTGATTTAAAATTTTGCAATAAATTTTTAAATATATGACTTAAAATTAACTTGTCAATAAAATTTATATTATAATCAGTTTTATTTAATAATTAAATAATTTTTGCTTGAGCTATTGCTTAAAATTTGCATTTTTTATTGTAATATAAACAGCGAATTCCTATCGTATGAAATAAGCGACACCTTAAAAATGGCAGTAATATATTTTTTTTTCAAATTTTTTTCTCAATATTTTCTTTTGGTGCAAAATCACGCGAGAATTCCAAATTTTACAAAAATCTGTCGAAGTTCATATATCGCAATTTTTTGAAGCAAGGGACAAATCAAAATGTTTTTATTAAATTTCCTGCTTTAAAAAATTTGTTTATTAAGGATAATACTCCAATCACCTCATCTGCTTCTGTGGAGCGGGTTTTTGGTATAGCTAATGCTGTATTAACTGCTAAGCGTTCCTGCTTATCAGACGACAATTTTGAAAAACAATTATTATTAAAAATCAATAAGAAATTTTTTTTTATAAATAAATAATCTTTATATTCGCCTTATTAGATTAATTTATAATTATAGTGTCAAAATAAAACTATTATTACTTATCATTATTGTATTAAAAATTATAAGACATTTATTTATATTAATTTAAATTTTAAAAAAATTTATCATAAAATTTTGAATGAACGTCGTTCATGAACGTGAACGCGTTCCTTTTTTTGAAACAAGCGTGAAACGCGTTCGATTTTTTTAAAAATGTTTACAGCACTATTCTCTAGTAATAATATTATAAGAAACACATTTTGAATATGTTTATAGAATATAAACCATACCTATTTTTAATGTTGGTTGACAATATTTTCTTATTATTTATTGTAATATTATCCTTTATAAAAACTGATAAACTATTTGATATTATTGCAATTACTTTAAGAGGGTTTCTCTTAGTCAAACCTTTATTTTTTTCAATGATTGAACTATTGAAGAACATTTTACAACTTTTTGTGGTTTAAAACTATGAATGCGGTTAGACACCGCTAAAAACTATTTTAATATTTGTTCTTTATTTTAAATCTGTGGCAAAAGAAATTGTGCTTCAGGCAAAATATCTATAAAAAAATGCAACTAGGTACATTAGAAAATTACAAATGTTACACACAGACACACGTTATCTCACAACCTTTCAACTCTTAACAGAAAAAAACCCAAACAAGTCAGTGCGATATATTGGTCTATGTATAGAATCTTTTTTGACACAATTATTATTTTTAAAAGGGTTTGAATGAAATTGTTATAAAATAATCTCTAATTAATTTAAACTATGGTATGCATTGTCGTAGGGAGGGCACCTTTGATTTTAAATTTATATAATTTTTATATTGTATTTGCAGTTGCACACAAATATTCCTGTTAATAAATTATTTTGGAAGTGTTACTAAGTTTTTCGCTGCTTTTATTATACTTTTTTAATGTTTAAAATTTATAAATTTATTCGAAGTTTGAATTTAAATTTTAGATAGATAGCTCCTATCCCAATTCCGAAATTTTTGTATGAAACGATAGGAAACAATTAGAAGATGAACAAACACTTACAGTCAGTGATCAGGGTAATTCACTATTTGTTCAATGCAAACTCACCCTAGATTCTAGAATTTAGTTTAGAAAATGATAGTACTAATTCAGTAAGAGAAGAAGAGGAAGAGGTTAACCAAACACTAACGATTAGAGATCAGGGTGATAAATAAATTATATAAACTTAACTAGCTGTGCCCCCCGGCCAAGCGTTGCTTTGGCTTATATCTTATTTGGCTAGATAATTGGTACCTAGTAATAGGAAATATATGAAAGAATTTGGGTCAGCTTATTTCTAGAAAATACTATCAGTGTATGGGTATGTGGTTATGATTGAAATAAGAATGGAGCGTTGTGACAATGTTGGCCTATAAAATAACAATACACTAATCATATATTAATTTCATTATTTATACTACATTAAATCATTTTCGATACCTATATATACATCAAATTATGACGATCAAAAATAATGCATCATCAATCTCTAAGTGCGATGCAGTATATAATATCTTTGGGTAGTCCGTCTTTAGTCAACACAAACAAACCGGATGGTTTACAAACGCGAGAACATGCCACATATAGCTGTCCGTGAGAAAATCATGGTGTGGCAAAATTTCAGCTACAATAGACATCGTTTGGCCTTGCGCCTTATTGATTGTCATTGCGAATGCCAACCTAATTGGAAAAATGAGTTTGAATTCAATCGGCACATATGGGGAATCATAAGGATTCGTGGCAGCATACATGTTCACCTCGGAACTTGTTATTTAAAATGCGGACTTCGAATTTCCATTAATATTTTAATGACACGGCCAATGCGATGCCATTTTTGTATACTATCTCTGCAAGAATTATCGAAATGAAATGTTTTGCCAGTTCCACCTGATGCACCCAAAAAAAACCTTGTCCTGCCGAAACTATCACTATCAGCATAATGCGGTCGTAAATGGTTTTTTGTTCATGAGTTAGTGGTGAAACATTGCGAGTAAAAATCGCTGTCATTTCTAAAGTATTGTACTGCAGTTCAAGACTCATATCATTGTTGAGTAAATCGTCAGATGTATATCGATTTGGTTAACTCATACCAAAGTTATTATTTTTAAAATTGGCAAATGCAAAGATCCTATAGCTATCAATGCTTCATTATACATTGCGTCGCTAAATGATAACGTTAGATCGTTGCACCTTGAAGGATGTCGATATGATCAGTCATTGAATCTTTGCTTATACCACAACGTTTGTGCTCGGGGTGGGAAACATGCAGTCAACACTACAGCGAATAGTAGACGAATTTATGTTCCTGTACATTTTAATGCTGCCCCGATGGTTGTCGCCTTCTAGCAAGCCTAATGTAATGCATGCATCTTTATACGTTAAATATTGCTGTCCATTTCTTTACATATATCGTGAAATGACAATGATCCGGTGACATTAACCAACAACAGTCGCAGTTGAAAGCACTCAGTCTCCCTTGGATTATACACGACCCAAATTGTTTGATTTGAATAAATCGGGCCATTCATCAATTGGTGTGCCTTGCTTGTGGGGCATCCATTTTTTCGATTGAGTGCACATTAAATAGCCTGGTACTTCTGAGTAGAGTAGTGCCTGTGAGAAGGCACCATAACCATCGGCACGATACACAATTAAAAAATTGGTGAGTGTAGTTTTAGATGGATTTATAGCTAGATCAAGCGTTGTTTGGTGAAAAATACGCGCTGGCCTTTTTCAAGATAAACAGCTAATGAATAACTATTGTGACCCTTTCATGAATTGTGAACCCGAATATACGCTAAACGATTGACATTTTATTAAGTGATTGCCACATTTACAGCCCTGTATGACGACTTTATTGTGTCAAAACGTATAAAACAAAAAAACTTGACCGTCTTATTATTTAGATATAAAGTAAATATAAACCATCTAGGATGCTAAGGCAATGATCTGGCCAAATTTGGTGGCAATCGGTCGAGAACTTCAAGAGTTATTAGAGGACAAAGAAAATCTAGTTTTTTAGAAAATGATATACTAATCCAGGATAATCAAACACTAACGATTATTAAGCTTAGTTATTAAGAGTTTGTGAAGGAAAATGCTTTATATAACTTACTATGATTCTAATTATTTTTCTAGATACTGCCAGTGTGAAGTCTAAAATAGATAATAGTAAGGATAACATTCAAAAAATATTCAATACTTATGGTATGGTATACTGATTAATTTTTATCCAAAAAAATAGTTACAAAAAAATTTAACCTTGAAAATTTTCTATCTCCACTACATGTATTCGATTCGGATTCGAATTTTTTTTCAAGAAAATATTCGATTCAAGATTCGTCGAATATTAAAATGAAGATTTGAAAAAAATTTAAGGATTCGAAATCGATTCAAATCTATATTAATTTTTTTTATTATTTAAACACTTTAACAGATTGCATATACATTTAAATAATTTAATTGAAAGATATTAATAAAATACACACATTGAAAATAAAAATATTAGGCGAACAAAACTATGGCAGTATGTGTAAAGAAATCAGAGCCGTTTTTAGTCAACTTTTAAGGCAAATTAACTTCCTAACACTTTCTTCCTTAAAAGAATGCTTGTGTTTGGTCAATTAATTGGTTCCGGTTGAAAATAATCTTTTGCACGGGGTAAATGATCCAGGTATAAAGAGATGATTTTCTGCCAATTTTTGGATTGGCTGGAAAACGACGTTGATTCGATTTTCACCATTGTAAAGGCTCAAAGGCCACACGTGGTTTGTCAAAAATGTCTCTAATGGAGACTTCGCCATGTTGCTCTTAATAGACAATCCAGTGTTGATACCTCGCTTTGAAACAAAATATGGCTGTTGTCCTCTAGCAGTTTCCAAGTCATTTAAAATTTTTCTATAGGATATGCCATGTGCTGGTGATAAACATTCAAATTTTGAGCCTTAAATCGACGACACTCGCTAATAAGACTATCCACTTATTGAATGCGATATATCTTCTATTCCTGTTTGGCCCTTTTGACAGCATAATTTTCTATGCCTGGTTGATAATATACCGGTAATACCAATTTCAGTGTCGGATTTTCCCTTCAGATATTAAATAAGTTGCACTGTAAAAGAAAAATTATCCATTTAACCTTTGCAATTTGTTCCATTCAATGTTAAATTAAAGGCCGAATCCAATGCCTGCCTTACTAAAATAGCTTTTTCTATCATTACTAGCTGACCCGGCAAACGTGGTTTTGCTATATACATTGAAAATACTATAAGTGATGTGCATGCTCATCGTTATGCTTTGATCATATAATGAGCGATTAAAATATAATTTTCCTATGGAAAATACTTCACAAACTTAATGTAGGAAGAATTAACACGTTAAATCTTATATATAAAAATGAAACTATGTGTGTATGCCGACACCAATTTTGTAAAACTAGCAGACCGATTTAGCTCAAAATTTCACAGTTTATTCCCCACACTCCGGAGCATGTTTTAAGGTTTGTTCCAGCCTAATCGGTCCAGTAGTTTTCGAGAGGTCAAGTTTTATACGTTTTATAAGTTTTGGCACTTAATAAAGACGTCATATGACGTCATTTTGTGACAACAATCAAATTTAATAATGATAAGATGTTTATTTTTATTCAGAAACAATACAAATAATCAGAATTGTTTTAAAAGTAAATTTTTTTCCATCCCGATAATCTACAAATAATCGGAGCCTTTTTTTCCATCCCGACAATCTACAAATAATCGGAGCCGCCAACAATTTTGGAAAACTCCTAGACCTATTTGGTTCAAAATTTTACACTTTATTCCTGACACTCCGGAATGCCAAAAATAATTTTTTCCATCCCGGTAATCTACAAATAATCGGAGCCTTTTTTTCCATCCCGACAATCTACAAATAATCGGAGACGCCAACAATTTTGGAAATCTACCAGACCGATTTGGTTCAAAATTCTACACTTCATTCCTGACACTCTGGAATGCGATAAAAATATGCACAATCATCATTTATAAAAAAGCACTCGAGGCGCTGGATTGTATACTCCGAGATTTGAGACAGATTGCACGTATGGGAGGAGCTCTCTTGCTGCTAGCCGGTGACTTCCGGCAAACCTTGCCATTCATCCCAAAGTCAACACCCTCAGATGAGCTTAATGCTTGCCTGAAAGCGTCATATCTTTGGAGAAGTGTGAAGATAATCACGCTAACCACCAACATGCGTGTTTATTTACTTCAAGATGATTCGGCGCAACCATTTGCTAACCAATTGTTGGACTTGGGAGACGGTAAATTTCCAATTGAACCTACAACGCACGAAATATCATTTCAATCGCACTTTTGCAAAATACAGTCATCAATTGAAGATGTCGTAAATATGGTGTTCTCGGAAATTCTTATTGACTTCACAAATCACGACTGTCTTTATGAACGGGCTTGGCTCCGAAGAATGACGACGTGAACAAAATAAATAATCGCATTCTATTGAACATTTCCGGTGAACCATTTACTTACACATCTGTTGACACAGTTATCGATGCAGATCAGGCGGTGAATTATCCAACTGAATTTCTAAATTCATTGGAACCATCGGGAATGCCACCTCACAAATTGATTCTGAATTGGTTCACCCAGAATGATCCTTCGCAATTTAAATCCACCTAAGTTGTGTAACGGAACCAGCATCGGGAACGCGGGTAAATGGCAAAACAACGTTTGCCGGGTTCATCTAGTACAAAATATAAACAAATAAAGCAAAGTACTTAACATCAAATTTTTTATTGCTTTGCTTTACACATTTTGCCTATATAAATATACTGTCAAATAAATTAATACATGTCTAAAAAATTGTTTAATTTGTAAATTGCCACAGGTTTTTTTTTATTAAAGGTGCTAAAAACATTTTTTGGTCCTACCGCAAAATCACGATTCTGGCAAATGGCCGTTTTTGGACTTCAATTGAAAACCCCAACCCGCTTTGAAAATCTGTTTTATTTTTGCGCCTGAACATATTTTAGCGCGTCCAGATTTTCACTTATTTGGGCAAACTACAATTCTGCTTACATCAGCTTAGAAACTTTAGGCATATCATTGGCCGCCAACCGAGCTTTATTGCAATAGGATCTCATTGTTATCATGTTTTGCTGATATATTGTGTAGTTTAAGCCAACAGATACCAGTATAGGCGTAGCCCGACTTTCTACCCTCAATTTGCCCTCCGTTAATTTTTACTATTGCTTAAATTGCATAGCAAATGAATGCTCCCATACGAATTTAGAAGAGCCTAATAGGGCCACACAAAGACAGCAAGTAGACAGGAGTTTAAGGGTCGGAGCCCCTTGAGTAGGGTTTAGAGGGGAAGCCCCAGCCGGGGTACAGGGGTGAAGCCCTTTGTTTGAATCTTCTTCTTCTTTATCAGTTTTTGGTCCCACGGTCGTGGGGTTTGTTTTGATAATGTCTTGACAACTCTTTAGTTTTCAGAACTTTATCGCCTTGTCCGTTCCACGTGACACGTGGTCGTCCTCTTCCTCTCTTCTCCGACACCTCCATTTTCAGTGATTTTTGATTTAGGTCATTCGTGTTCCCCTTAGTATATCTTCATACCACCTTAACCGATTTTCGTTAATCATGTCCGCCATAGGTTGAATATTCATTTTAACATGAGAAAGTCATTCGTCATATGGTCGAGCTTAGTTTACATGCCAAGCTCCACCGTATAATTATCATCTCTGTGGCTTTTATCCTTCCCTGGTGTTAAATCCCGATGCTTATTAATCAATTTTTAATTCCTTAGTTAATTTATTATCATAATGTCAAGTTCGACAAAAAATAAGGGTTTTTTAAACTCACTTTGTTGTTCACATGTATTCTATATTATTTAATTATTTTAATAATCCACAGTCCAGGTTTAAAATGCTCCACAAAATGACCACTGTCTTACGTCAATTTGAATGAGTAGTCCGGCACGAGGCGAAAAGCCATTTCTATTTTTGCACCCGAATCGAGCCCGGAGCAACATCATTAATCTCGGTTATTTCCGAAACATGCGAATATCCTCTAACTTCCTAAACAAACCCTCCTTTTTGTTTAAAATATGCCTAGATATAAGCATTAAAAACTGAGATATAATGAGGGGTCGTAAAAAAGCATTGCCCACAAACCTTACTTTGGTCAATAAGCTATCAGTGTACTCAGATAATAAATAAAAACTTAAAGCAACGGTATAAGCATGGACGTAGCCAAGACCTCAAACATTAAGGACCGTTTTCCTCCCCTGCTTAAATTTCACAGCAAATGAAATGTATTTCAACGAAATGTGGAAGAGCTTCGGTTAAAGGCTCAACAAAAAACAACACGGGAACCGGGGGCGCTAACACCAAAGAATCGAGGACAACAACCTTGTTAGGAGTTAGGGGTGGAGCCCTTCTTAGAGGTCCGAAGACTGAGATATATCAACATTTATTGGCACTTTGTTAAAAGTATTTTCACCTTTCTCCTTATTTAACGCGCAAAAAATGATAAAATTAGATTTTTTAATTTATTTAGCCACGCAGGAGGGGACACGACGGTCCTATAATAATAATTGACGTAAAAAAAAGCAAAAAATGACTTGGATTTAATGTTTAAAATTGTAAAAAGTTTCGCATTTTCCGCAGCACATGCCTACATTTATCACACTACACTACTTACACGCATGACGGTCTAGAAAATACTATAAGTGATGATACACTTTTCCTAAAGAACTGTATATTCAAATTTTCAAAGAACACGATAGATACGAAGTATACGTCATGAGGTTGCGTTTGATTGACATTTTATTAAACGTCAAAACATATAAAACTATATAACTTGACCGTCTTATGACTTAGAGATTTGGAATATAGAAAACCTAGGCTCAGACCTACCAATCATTCGCATAGATTTTCATCTAAATCGGTCTAGCCGTTTCGGAGGAGTTTAATAACCCACGTTTACGAGAATTTATATATCCGATATAGGTGCTGTTCCACATGACTACTATGTCAAATTTTGCCTTATTGTCATTAATTGTGGGTCAAATTCTTTACATATAGCCTTTAATTGTAAAATATTGGACTATCTTGCGATTTTTATTAAAGTCCATAGATTTTGATCCACGTTCCCGATAACTTATTTAAGTTTACAAAATTTTAAATTAAATTTTTCAAATTGTAGTAGGAAATATAACAAACTCCGGTAAGATGAAAACAGCTAAATATTTGAGTCTCGTCTATATAAATTAAACTTTGATTTTTTCAAGGATTCGATTCGGATTTTCAAATCTTAGCAGCATAAATATTCAATTCAAAGTTACACATATGGATTCGATTCGAACGAATTCGAATAGAATCTCGAATCGAATCTCGAATATCTCCCACAGGCGTAATCTTTACCCATGAGTAAATCCTAGTTACGCCGATGATGATATGTCTCAATCATTAGGAAATATTAAGATAGTCATTATAAATATGATATTTATTTGACATAGTATAAATATCTTGTTAAACACTTTATACCATTCCAAAAAATTTACATAACTTCTTTTTTCTCAGAACTTTAATTGTATATTTTTTCAAGTACATTAGCCTTCATTAATGCAATTTATTATTAAATTGTTGACGTATTTTAATTATTGCAAAGTTAGTGACTTCTTACAGTAAAAATTAATATATATTCTATAACATTTGCATAATTCTATTAGTTTCAATTGAAAAAAAAAGTATTTGGATAATTATAATGATATTTATAATTTAATTAATTAAAATCTATATATATAAAAATCTAAGTCCCTTTTTTTGAACGCTAATAACTTTTAGAGTTCTCAACCGATTGCGACCAAATTTGGCCAGATTATTGCCTTAGCATTGTAGATGGTTTATAGATAATTTTTATCAACCTGCGACAGCGGGAATTCTGTTTTTTGGTAGTCTATACCGCCATCTAGCGGATTATTTATACTACGTTTTTTATACTTATTCATCGTTATGAGATACTAATTCCTTAAACTTTTTTCCACGCTTGCTTTGTCATTTGTATCTCAATTTTTAACTCAACTACGCCCGTTTTTATTACAATATATAAAGCTGTAAAAAATAAATATTCTCGATACCGTAAAACATCACCATTTTCTTAAATAAAAATAACGCGCGCTTTTAGAAACATTCCCACATTTCGTGCTTTTTTGCTATTTTTATCAAGTTCGGTTATTAATATTAAAAGTAGAAAAAGATTACCTTAACGGTAAGTTGATAAATGCAGACAATGGTTAACCGACAAACTTGAAATGCAATTATATGATTATTCATACAGAATAATGCTTCGAGAGCACGAATCGGAACGTTTGCTCTACATTAGTTAGATTATGGACAGTGATGGGTATCCTTTATAAAAAAATAAGATCAACAGAGGATGGTGGTAGCGTGGCGACCATTCAACTGCGGAACGCGATTGTCTACGTAGATAGCCCTTGGGTTTATACCCCCCCCCCCCTTTAAATAACAAAAGAAAATTCAATACAAAAACCCTTAAAAATTCAAAAAAAATTTTTGCCCCCCCTCCTCCTAATTTAGCTTAAAACGTTTTCGACCCCCCCCCCTTACAATAAGATTTTGCTTGCTGTTAATAAAGGTTAAGGAGAGGAGAAGTCTTCTTCTTAGATGCTTGAGGAGAAACTGGTAAAACTTTCCTACTGACATTGCTCTGGCAACTATTCGTTCCCAAATTAATATAGCCGTGGTTCTAGCGTCTTCCGGAAGGGCTGTCACATATTTACCCGATAGAAAAACTCTCATTCAGCATAAAAATTGCCTTTAAACGCTTATTATTGTGAAACTCTAATGTGCAACATTACCAGAACATATGGAATGGGTAAAGTTTTACAGAAGTGCAAACTTATCGTTTGGGATGAATGCACAATGGCTTATGAAAAACCGCTCTAAGTTCTAATCGGTAATCGCAAGATTTACAAAGAACCATCAAACCTATTGGTTTTCATTATACTAGCAGAAATTTGTATTTTTCTAATTATTTCTCATTCCAACCAAATATTATAAAAGACTTCATTTAACCAAATTTGAAAAAGATCTTTTAATATCTCTTCATTTTGATACTATAGATTTTAGGCTATGACATTAAACTACTATAAACGCTCTACTAAACTATTTTCTATACATTGTCTAACATTAAAACTAACTTTTATACACCAGTGCAGTGGTTTATAAATTTTTGTTACCCAACTATGCCCATTATCGTTAACATCGCACTTTTCAATATATAAAATTAACACCTTTTAAGTATTTTAAACTATTACAAATCTATTTAATCATGAATAAGTATGCCTTTTCCTATGTTTTTTTATATCATAAACGATTGACCCTAAATTTTTTATAAATGTTATATTAATTCATACTAATTATTTAGCTAATTAAGGACTAAGCCAAAGCAACGCTTGGCGGGGCACAGCTAGTTGTATATAAGTTTATATAATTAATTTAAAAATTTAAATATACAGATTGTTTTTTTGTGATGCGGAAAATCCAAGAAAAGGCTAGATCGCGTCTTGTCTCGATTATAATAATTAAGATTCCATTTGTATTAGATTTTTTAAACGCCCAAGTTTAATTAATGTTAGATCTAAATCCACGTAAAATTTAAATTTTTGTAATTTAACTTGTTCAATATAATATGAGTGGCCTTTAGGGCTTGTAATCAAATAATTAATATATCACATTTATATCCTAAGCTTTAATATAATATACAAACATGGGTTTTGATAAAGTAATAACTATTACTATAACATCTTCATATTTCGAAACAATTACATTATCTTGTCTGATGTGATGATAAAATCGCTAAATTAACATAATAATGAACTTGGCTAAAATAGCTAAAGATTTTTTCAGCACCCCAGTGACTTTTGTGTCTGCTGAACAATTGATTTTTAAAGCAACTATTACTATTCAAAAAAAGCATATTAAATTCAATCAAGAGTCTGCCAAGATTTATAATTAAACTCCCCTAGTGTTTCGCTATCGTCTCTGTCTCGAAAGCAAAATCTCGTCTCGTCTCAGTGCGATTAATAGAACCTTGATAACGTCTCATCTCGGGTTAGGAAAATCTTTGTCTCGTGTAGTCTTGACGAGAATTCTCGTCATGTCTCGATAAATTTTTTATACTATATAGATTTTACCCTGATTTTTTTAAATTATAACATATGAAAATTAAAAAATTAGATGGTTAACAATTTTTTTATTTAAAATTTTATGAATGTGTTTAATATCGCTTGTGCTACCTTACCCAATATCATCCGTTTTATATTTTCTATTTGTTTTTGGAATGTTTATAACATCAAATAAAATTTAATAAAATTAAAACGTGTTGTTAATACGCTTGTACACTATGTTACAAAATAGAGTTACTTACCAATTAATACAAATACCAGTTTCTATAGTATGGGCAGATTTAAAAAAATAATAAATTGGAAGAGCTATCCTGTCTGCCACGACATGCCAAAATTTTTTATCAGGCAAAAGATCACAATGGAAATTATCGTTAAATCCAACACAATTTCCATACACGGATCAATGCCATCCGTTTAATTATAGTGCGTTTTTATATTTTTTTTAGTCGTGAATGTAATTTTCGTATGTCATTTAGTAGATAAATATATATCTTCAATAATAAAAGTTTTTATAATCTTAGACCCAATAAATTATGGGTTTACTTAGATTTAACTTAAGTGCTTATTGAACTGGTTGGGACCCTTAGTTAGCATCGACAAAAATAAGTAGACCCTGTATATCTATGTTTAAATCATTAAATATAACTCTTATCGTTTGTTTCTTAAGAATTTATTGCATTATCATTATTATTCTATTTTCATACAAACTACAAAAGTGCGTGTGGATAATTCTCGTCATTATTTTTACTCAAGTAATTAGTTGCACACATTATAAGTTGTAATAAAACCAGGCGCGTAGTCAAGGGGGCGGAAAGCGGGATTTTTCTACCCCCTTGACCAAAATTTGAAATTTTTTTTGATTAATAACAGATTAAATGGGTTAAAATATTGTAGTTTAGTTGCATAAAAGATTTTGAGACACTTATAAAAGCCTGGAAGCATAATATAGACATTCACTTTTTCGAATTTAATTTTGGGTGTTATTTAACTGCTAAGTAAAAAATTACAAATTGCTAAGAAATTTATGCTAAGTATTTTAATTAAAGTGCTACGTATTTTAAAAAATGCTAATTATTTTATGCTAATTATTTTAAAGGAAATGCTAAGTTTTTATTTTTAAATGGTAAGTTTTTTATTCTAAATGCTAATTTTTTTTTTATAAAATTGCTAAGTTTTAATTTTGATATGCTAAGTTTTTTTATTAAAATGCTAAGTATTTTATTTAAAAAAATGTAAGCTATGAATTTTAATCAAAATGCTGAGTACTAAAAAATATAGAATATTAATGTTTTAAAAGCTAAAAAGGGCAAAGTTTTAATGATAATAATTTCAAATAAAATGTTTAATTTTTAAAAATGCAAGGTTTTTAATTTTAAAATGTTAGGTTTTCTATTTTGAAGTGCTATGTTATTACTTTAAAAATACAAAGTTTTTTTAAATCAAAGTTTATTTATGACACAAAAATAAGATGAAAATTTGAAGGTAAGTTTTAATGGGAATCATTTAATTGACCAAAATTTATAGTTGAAAATTATTTCGGTACCAAAAGCCCCATATATTTTCGGCTTTAAGCGCCCTTTGTCTTACACTCATTATCATAGGTTGCTTTTTTTAACCATTCAATCGATCTGTACACCACTGGGATGAATTTCAACTCCTGAACTTCCTGCTTCTTCCTCTTCGTCTGATAAATAAGGCGAGATTTGTTGGACTTTCATAATTAAGCAATTAATAAATGAATGTATGTCAAATTGGTGTGGGATCTTGGCGCCAAAGAACGCCAGTTATAGTCCGGTTACAATTTCATATTAAATGTTATATAAAAAACAGACAGCTTAATTTTTTTTTAAATTTATAAAATCTTTTGAATACTTGGCATAATCTATATATATAAAGTAAAGTGTATGTATATATGTATGTATATATGTATATATGTAAGAGCTAAATTCTGAAACTACCGGTCCGATTCGCGCAAAAATTTACCCCTAGGTTCCCAGGGCGGCCAGGGATAAAATAGCTTTTTCAGAATCCTAAAATTCCTTTTAGTTTTCGAGATATTGGGTTTTATGCGTTTTGACGTTCAATAAAATGTCAATCAAACGCACCTCCTCGCGTTCGTTGAAAATTTGAATATACAGACAGTTCTGTAGTAAAAGTGTATCACTTATAGTAGTTTGTAAAACGTAATCTTTTCTTAACGGTGACAACATAAAATTTATGAACTAAATTTCTTAAACGTCATCTTTTCTTAGCGGTGACAAGACAACATAAAATTTATGAATTAAATTTCTTAAACGTCATCTTTTCTTAACGGTGACAAGACAACATAAAATTTATGAATTAAATTTCTTAAACGTCTTTTCTTAACGGTGACAACATAAAATTTATGAATTAACCTGAAATAAATAAAATTATAGATTATTTGAGAAAATATATAGGTGAAGAAGATGAATTTTTCTCATTATCATTAAATGAGATATTTTAAATGAGAAAGATGAAAGTATATATAATTTAAATGTAATATAAAATAGTCCAACGTTGATTATTCTGAGTAAATGCTATTTATATATAAACGTCATTATTTATCGATCATTAATTTTTATTAAATGAGATATTTAAATGAGAATAAATTCTGAAACTACCGGCCCGATTCGCGCGAAACTTTACCCGTAGGTTCTCAGGGCGGCCAGGTGTAAAATAGCTTTTTCATTGCTAAAATTCCTTTTAGTTTTAAAAATATCGGACATTTCTCGGCCTTTTGGTTTTAAAAAAGGGCTAAATTCTGAAACTTCAGATCCGATTCGAGCGAAAATTTAGCCGTAGATGCCCAGATAGGCCAGGGGTAAAATAGCTTTTCAGATTCCTAAAATACCTTTTTGTTTTAAAAATATCTGACATTTCCCGTCCTGTTTCATTTATAGCAGCATATACAATAATGACGTCATACATACAAAGCTGAAGTTTTCTCGAATTAGATATTTAAAAGTATAATAAAAATGTTACAGTATACGGTTAAAATTATTGGGGTTTAACAGACAATTTAAATTAAATAAATAAAATTTAAATTATGCAGTTTTTGTCATTATTATCACGTGGTCGATCATAGAAGCATATTTTTAATAATTATCCATCCTTCAATTAATTATTTTAATATATTAAAGAAAATTGTATTTCAAATAAATCAGCTAACTAGAAAAATAAAATAATGGTATTATTGTATAATAAGTAACAGCAAAGCAATTTTTTCAAAAACATAATTTTAGTCGGATTTGATGACTAAAACAGAATTTGCATTTGGTTTGTCTTATTATATAAATATATACTAAAAATAGTGGGTTCATAAAATCATTCGGACCTTTCACATTATAAATTATTTCATATATGACCCCATTTTAGATAAGTCTTATTAATAGCTTATACTTATTTAACCACTTAAGGACTGAGCCAAAGCAACGCTTGGCCGGGCACAGCTAGTTTATTTATAAGAGGAGGCCGCGATTTCGTATAGGTACTAATTGCATTTTTGATATATATTAAAAAGTTAAAAATCGGGGGAAAAATCATTTTTCAATGTTTTACCATAAGTTGGTTCTACCACTTAGAGGTTTAAAAAAAAATTTAGCCATTCAATATCAGAGCATCAAAAAGAGTCAAAAACGGTCATTTTCGCAACTTTGACTCGAAATCACTAAAAAAACTTGACGTATAGGAAAAAAAAACTCTATCGGAATATGTTGACCGTTTCCCCGTTATTAACACAAGACCATTATTTGTTGACTAGTGTAATGTGGCAATTTTATGCGGAAATGAAAGGAGAAAATTTGATATTTTTTTCAAAAACTCTAATTTATAAATAATGTTTGTAAAATAATGTTTTTTATACATTTTAATCATTCATAAACAACCATTATAATTTTATTTTATTCTAATGTATATGTTGGGCGGTAAAACAAGTTGAGACATTAATAATTAAAAAATGGGAGTTCAAAATCGTTAATAAGTTTTGTGAAATCAAGTATATGTCATAATTTATAGCATCAATCAAGATATTCTACCTTTCTGAGTTAAAAATTGCGCAAATCCAAACATCAGATATAACTTAAAAGAAATTGATTCAAATGAATGTATGAGATAATTTTCATACATTTAACATAAAATATTATATATAATAGCATTAATTTATAAGATATGTCTATTATGCAATATAAGATTCTTAATCTTAAACCCGACTCGAATCCGACCCGAGTTTAAAATTTTTCAACCCGAGCCCGACCCGAAAGCATTTTAAAATTTTCAAACCGAACCCGACCCCATCCGAAGGCATTTTAAAATTTTAAACCCAAACCCGACCCGACCCAATTGTGTTGGATAAATTTGACAACAACATGGCCAGCATATTGGCAATTTGTGCAAGCGATCAAACTTTAATCAAGCTGGCTGGAACAGCGGATAAAATCGCGGAAACATACCATCCCCTCACACATCCAACCTCGCTCCTGCCACACACAAATCAAACGATGATATCGAGACGCTCGAGACATGGTAAACAAAGTGAGTGTAAGCATCGACACATTGCGGCATGAAGTCAGTCGACAAAAACCTTTTACGTCGAGAAGTAGGCCTTCATCAAGGCGATTTCGATCCCTTTCCAAACCCGCGCAGACGTTCCCCAGGATTGGTGTTGGTATCACCAAAGATATAAGGAAAAGGCCACTAAATGCCAACAGCCTTGCAACTTTATTCCGCTTTCCTCGTCAAACCCATAGGCCTGCCAGAATCCGCGACACCTGATTCAGGCCATAACACCAGTCGCTTATTTTTTATTTATGATAGTTCCACTAAACTTCGTTTTCTAATTGATACCGGGGCGGAACTCAGTGTCATACCACCCCCGCGTAATCATCGTCTCACCCCCTCGCACATCCTCCTCCAAGCTGCAAATAACAGTTCCATACTGACCTATGGCCAGAAATCATTGGAACTAGACCTTAGCTTGCGGAGAAGCTTTCAATGGGTTTTTACAATCGCGGACGTTAAAACAACTATCATCGGGGCTGATTTTTTAAATCACAAGAACCTCCTCTTAGGTATACTACTTTAAAGTCTTATGGGCGATATATTGATTCAAATTTGTATAATTTGCAACTCGCAATAAAGATAGATTCACCCTATTTTAAAAATGTGTTGAAAGAGTTCCCCGATATTTATGCCCCTCCAAATTAAAGATAGTCCACCACATACGTACACAAGGACCACCCGTTTATACCAGACCTAGACGCTTAGACTAGCCAAACAAGAGTTTGCTCACATGCTCAAACTCGGCATAATTCAACCCTCAGAAAGTCCTTGGAGTTCCTGCACATGTTTCGAAAAAAACTTCAGGAGATTGGCGACCGTGGAGATTACCGAGCCCTTAACGTTCTAACAATACCGGATCGATATCCCTTACAACACCTGCACGATTTCTCTCTCAACCTAGCCGGCACAACTATACAAAAATAGATCTAGTCAGAGCTTATCATCAAATACCCGTAGGCTTGGAAGACATCGCAAAGACCGCAATAAATAAACCTTTCGGTCTTCAAAAATTTTTTGCACATGCCTTTTGGGTTACGTAATGCTGCTTAAACATTCCAACGCTTCATTGACCAAGCTCTCCATGGTCTCAATTTTACCTACGCATATTTGTACGATATTCGCAAGTATAACTAGCGAACATTTAGACCATTTATGTCAAGTTTTTACACGATTAAGAGAATTTGATATAAAAATTAATTTAAACAAATGCGAGTGGGGATGTTCTTCTATAGATTTCCTAGGACACCTCGTTTCCCCACAAGGTTTAAGGCCAATACCGGAAGAAGATCTCGGCAATCAAAAATTCGCCACAACACGTCGTTTCGTTGGAATGGTAAATTTTTACAGACGTTTTATACCTAACTGTGCACTCCTTCTACAACCACTGACTGATCTCCTCAATAACGCAAAAGGACCCTTGGACTTGACGCAGAACGCACACGGCGCAATTTACAAGATTAAGAGAATGCTCAATGAAATCTCGACCCTTTATCAATTCGTGGATGGTGTCAACATCTCTATTACCACTGACGCGTCAAACACTGCATCAGAGCCCTTTTATTACATCAAATCGTAAAAAAGGAAATCAGTCCTTTATCCCTAAAATCAAGCTAAACACAAACTCGATACAGCACATTCTGGAAAGGACTGCTAGCAATTTACCTTTCATTTAAACGCCACATTTTAGATGGTCGGGATTTTACAAATTTTACTGATCACAAAACCGTTAACTTACGCTCCCGCCTTTAAATCCGATCGCCGCGTGAAATACGACAACTAGGCTATATCTCCCAATATACGTCAGGTATACAGTTTATTAAAGATAATGCGAATATAGTAGTAGACACTTTGTCACGAATCAATATCCACACCATATAACAGCCAAACACATCAATCACAAAAAATGCTATGACACAAAAACAAGAACAATCAACTAAAGAGCTCGATAGCCTTAAATTGGAACAATGCTTAATGCCAGGTACAAATTTAACTTGCAATTAGAGACCTCCAAAATCGATTTTTCTTAGGCCCGGCCCGAGCCCGGAATTTAAAATGAAACAAGGCCCGGGCCCAGAATTTTAATAATTGCAAAAATTTAATCAAAATTAATTTTGGTAAATTTTTTTATTAAAAAATAAAACGTATATGAAAAAAACACAGGCATCAAAAATTTCCGCGTTTAAATTTGTTCTCCGCTCTTCATATATGCGGCCCGCTGACGAAAAACACCTCTCACTTGAGGCAGATGAAGCAAGTGTCGAAAAAATCTTACAAACAAGGGAGCTAAGAGCTGGAAATTGACCATGGGGTCTTTCCACTATTCCATTAATTCTATTTTTTTCTTGTTGATCTTTAACTTTATGTAGATGTCCTTTCTAAATTTGTTTCATACTCAATTGTAATGAATTAATGTTTAACAGATTCATTAATTAGTTTTTTGAAATTTTATAGATTGTTATAAACAGAAGAAAAGATTACCTGGGCTACTACTTCTAAATTATTCCGGGTCGTGCCTATAATTTATAAATTAGACCCGGCTCGGCCCAAAGCCTCAAAGTTTAAGGCCCGAGGCCGGGCGCCTGGACCCGGGCTTTTCCAAGCCTCGGGCCGCCCGTGCATGTCTCTATGTGCAATACATCTACAATGATTTTAAGACCTTTTGTACCTAGGACGCTTCGACGCATAGTTTTTGATCGACTATATGGTCTTTCACACCCAGCTTTACACCCAACACTTAAACTAATTTCCTAGCGTTTTGTCTGGCCAGGAAGAACAAGCATGTACGCGAATGGACAAAGCAACACATTGCACGTCAAAAATGTAAGGTAAATAAACACTTAATATCAACCCCAGGCACGTTCGCTGAACTATAGCCACGTACATGTAGATCTCGTCGGATTCTTGCCAACTTCTAACGGGCATTTACATTTTTACGGCCGTTGATCGTTTCACCAGATGGCCAATTGCAATTCCCATTAATGACGCAACAGCCGAAACCGTTGCCCGCACATTTTTGACAAACTGGATAGCCAACTTTGAAGTTCCAGCTACATTTACCACAGATGGGCCGCAATTCCAATCAGACCTATTTAAAAAACACTATCTATTTTATTAGAATTCCATCATATAATTGCGACAGCTTCCCATTCACAAGGTTCTGCGATGATGGAGTGTTTTGACCGACAGCTCAAAAGTTTGATTACCACAAAAGATGACGTTACCCGTTGGTTCATCTTATCCCCTTGTATTTCTAGAGATTCGCAACACCAAGGAAGACCTCGCCTATTCAAGCTTTGAGCTGATATACGGCACTTCTTTAAGACTCCCAGGAGATTTTTTATAACCATCGCATTGCGACATAAACGCCGCCAATTACATCCAACCCCTTTGAGTATTCGATTAAGTCCGCTTTACCCTTTACACACCGTCAAACAACAAATAACCGACATTTACAACAACCCACGTATTTATAACTAACCGGCTACGCAGAGCTTTGGTTCCTCCCTACCATGGATCATTCAAACTGGTCAAAAAGCACACTAAATTTTTTTAATATAACACAATGTAAGAAAAGTCACTGTCTCGATTAATCTTTTAAAAATAGCTTTCCTCGAGCTTAAAGCTATAACCCGAATTTACCAAAACCAAACAGGCACTCGCCAAACCAACCTAATTTAAGCCAGCCTACCATTGTTTCTTCTATAAAACCTAGCACATCACTTCCTAACTCAACCATCACCTAGTCTGGTCGTCGAGTTCATTGGCTTAAAGTTTTTTTTTTAATTTTGCAGAAATTCCATTTTTTCCCCAAAGGACTATTTGTAGAAACTAATCGTTAATTGACTTAATCGTATTTTTCCGCAAATAGCTCGCGGTATACTACATTAAAATCACTTAAGCAAATTAGCTTAAATCGTTTGCGCTTACTTAATTACTGACTCGCTGACACTCCTATCTCCATTATACTAAATAAAGTATTAATAACCATATCTTATAAATAAATTCTTTAAGCCTAAAAATATATTGTATTTAAAAGATCGGCAGAACAATGCATATAAATTATTTTCAGCTGTTATATATATTCCTGCATAATGTAGAATAGTTTTTAAAGATTTGGCCATCGAGTGTATGACCGATACTTAAAACTATAACTATTATGGCAGGTTCCAGCTGACGATATATTACGGATTACAAGGCCGAGAGATCTGATTGCATGAATTGATATATACAAATCCAAATTGATAACATGTACATTCAAAAACATTTGAGAAGAAGTAAACTGCAGCTTCTTAAATTTGTTAAAGAAATAATTTATGTTGCCTAAAGTAATGTGCCTAAATTATTTTTTACAAGTAACATATGCAATTTGAAATTAAATTATTTTTTTTTAAACTATAGGACCAAGGAGCTTATGCCTTTTAAGCTAAATTTAATAAAAACCTTGTCACTTTTCATTAAAATCAGATCGAATTTTGTTTAATTTTGTGAGAGTTATACTCACTTCAGCCCGACCATAAGTCCTTATTAGCAGTAGATTCAAAGTCGTTCATAGTGCATGTACCCGTGGGTGAGTAGAGTTCATAAATTGCTCGCTCGAACAATGCTCCCTATGTGCTTTGCTCGAGCACGCACACTGAGTTGTTTAATATGCGCGTTAGCACAGTCTATGCTCGCTGTTTGGTGCACTAGGCAGAACAGTAGAATATAAAAGTGCTCGAGCAGCGAGTAAAAACAGCAAAATCTGTTCATGCATTGAGCAGATTGCTCGAGTCGAGCAGATAGCGGATTTATTAGAAGCAATTGCACAAGTTAGAAACTTTAAATATCTCATATTATATATCTGTTGTGGTTGCACATGCGCAGCCACTTATGCACAGCCAAAGCTCTTATGCGCATGCGCGCGCAAGTCTTTAATGCGCAGCCTCCTGCGCAGTTTACCATACGCGTCTCCCCTCTCTCCCTTTCGCTTTGTTATACGCGTGCTAATGCCAGCTGCGCTGGCAAGTCATGTGTAAATTATTAAGTCATTGTACTTTAATACACAGTTGATATTTTCCGATATATGTAAAAACTCAAAATATAATATTATTCGCGCACTTATATATTTTTATCCCGCGAATACGCGGAATTTATGAATTAAATATTCAGATAAAATATAATGAAATAAGATCTATAAAATGTTATTATTTTTTAGTTAGTTTTTATTAACCAGAAATTAGTTGTGAACTTAGACTGTTTAAACTTTCTTTTAATATCAAAAATAAATTAAGGTCTTTGCCCCCCCCCCTTTAGCCCGGTGATTTGCCCCCCCCCACCCCCGTTTTTTATCCTCAGCAGATTTACAAGAACCTAATTTCTCAATTAGTTTATAACCTAAGGACAAAGTATAATATATAGTTCTAACAGCACAATGCATAAAAAAATGGAATATCAAAAGTTATTGATTTATAATTCCCCGACATTGTTTTTTAAGTCTGACCGTTATAAATTATAACACAAAATACAAAAATTATAGTAACATTACCTTTATTAAAGCATTTAAGCGTACTGAACTTACTCTTACCCAAAACAATCATGCCAAATATTAGAAAAAAACCTTATTAATCAATTTACCTATAAATTTTATAACATTGTTAGCGCCACGCTAGAACTCTAGCGCCTTATGTGACAATGTGCTACACCTCTAGCGCCTCCAAGTGACTATGTGCTATAGCTTTAGCGCCTCTAAGTGACTATGTGCTATAGCTTTGACGCCTCCAAGTGACTATGTGCTATAACTTTAGCGTCTCCAAGTGACTATGTGCTATAGCTTTAGCGCCTATCAAACGCTATTTCACCATCACTAGGCAGGGTACGGACCCATCAAAACAATTAATCATAGACTCGGCTGGCTAAAAAGTCTGTGGGACCGCATATAAAAACTTTTAATTTGCATATTTTAAGAAGTGTAATGTTTTTTAGTGAAAACACAATGTATATATATTGCAGACGTTCATATTTACGATAAAAACACAAAATTATCTAATTTCTAATTAGCCACTTTTAGGTTTATATATTCAAAAGATATTCTTTGGAGTGGACCACGTCCCTTATAGTATATAACTAACAGTCTTCAATTTAAAATGCGCATTAAAATATATATGAATGAATGAGTAACGTTAATTTAATAAACATTAAATTATTATAAAACATTATTAAAACACACTTATGTTTATAAATAATTATATTAAGGTTTAAGCCCTAAATGAAACGGGTACATTGACAAGACAAATGTTAAACTATTGTAAAACTATATAGCGTCTGTCTTTATAACAATTTGGTATTAAACCAATTTTAAATTTTGTATAATATACATATATAATTTAAGCTGTTATTTTTAGCTTTTAAAAAAGAGTTAATAATATATAAATAACAAAGCGAAATTTTAATATATCAGTCACTCAACTTAATTAGGGTAAAGTCTTTTCCCCTTGGGGAGGGGGCCGAAGGGGCCAGGATTTTGCTGTTGGGTGACCCCCCCCCCCCACCCCCCGCTATTTACGCTACTGATTATTTAACGAAACACAATGAGGTAGTATGTAATTTGCTGAAGTATTGAATCATAACCTTTTCGAAAAAAGGTCTCTAATTTGTATAAATTAGGGTTATAATTAATATTTGATCCTTGGTACCACTCGTCATAAATCGAGTCCCTTTTTATTATAATATTTATAACGGAATCGTTTTATCCTTATTTTAAAATTACAAAAAAAATAATTATACTATATTTGTGATCTTTTTCTCCTGACCAATCAGAACGTTGTTAAGCATTCCCACGCCTTTTAAAATTTTAAAGTGTGAGTGATATACAATATATTAACCTATCTCAATACAATATATGTGCATTAAAGATGGATAATTTGTTAGCAAAGGGTAATATTGTAAATGGAATTAAAGATGAAGGACTTGGTAAAAATGGTATGCTATGTAAGATAGAACTACTAATATTAAAAAGATTATAGCATTACTCATGCTACATTTAGATTTAAAATAAGGAGTTTTAGCAAACTTAAAAAGTCATTTTCACCTGTTTGCTACATAAGGGGCTTACCATGGTTAGATTATAAACTATAAATTTTATGTTTCATAGGAGTGTATATGCAAAAGTGGATGCGGACAGTTTAGGCTTATTTCTCCAATGCAATATTACATCAAAATCAAAGTTATATGCATTTCTGCATAATATTGTTATTTATCAAAATTTGAATTATAACAATTATTGACTATTAGGCAAACTATTCTTTGTAGTATTTTAATTTGGATATCTAAGCCAAGACCTAAATATTTGTTAAAATGTATTTATATAACTTGAATTGGCATAGCCAGGAAGGGGTAGCCAACCTCTCTAAATCCAAAATTTGCAATAAAAATTATTTTGTCCCTCCTTAAATCATAATTGCCCTCCCTTAATTCCAATCCTGGCTATGCCCTTTCAACTTGTTTTATAGGAATAAAGGACACAATACTCCTTCTAATTAGAATGATCCTAATAATATATATTTTTTTAAGACTTTGGTCATGCCAGGCAACAGCTACTTTGAGGTTATTAACCCAATTTAATGGACATGAAAATTTGTGTAAAAGTAAGTTTAAACTAAAAAATGCTATATTATACATATTTAACAAGATTTTTCACATCTTTTCTCCTTTGAGGAAAATGACTGGGGCTATTATAAATTTTCTTCATTGAAAGTATAAATAAGCAAAAGTCATTATATACATTTATCTATAAATGTTATTTTTTAGTAATATATTGTTTGTATAAAATAATAATAATTGCATTACTTTAGGATATTATGGACCCTGCAAATGGCTATTATAAAGATGATTCAATAATGCTTGAGGTCACAGTTGATGCTGATGAACCACATGGTGTCAGCTTAGATGCCCATATGTCTGTGTGTAATAGCTACTTACAAAAGCAAGGTGAATTTGTCATGTTTACAATATAAGAAATCCTTTTTGATATTACAATTTTTGAAAGAATAATATATTAACCTTAATACTATATAGTATGGGATATTATGGTTTAAGTTTATCTCAAAAATTGCCCATGCACAGTTTATTATATTTATCAGTACATGTATAGTGGAAAGCTAATAATTTATTTGCCTCACCCTACATACGTGACTTTCTCTAACAATTTAAAAAAACTTACAATTGTTTTTACAGCTGTGCCCATTTTTTATTGTGACTTATATTAAAATTTGCTTTATAAAGGTGCTCAACAATTTAAAACATAATCAAATTGAAAAAATGCTTATTTCTTTAGGCTAACATATGTTATCAGATATTAATTACTTTCTAACTTACTAATTTAACCACTTTGCCAACAATTTATGACAATAAATTTTATTCATTTAAACTGATCTTCATTAATTCAATAAAAAAATTTAATTAACAATCCTAATGTTTTATCATTTCACATTATAATTTTATTAATATTAGCATAAAAAATAAAGAGATATTCAATGGGTATAGAGAAATTTGATTAATTGCCCTTCTTTCAACCACTTAGGGCATTGCATTAAACTGCCAAGCTTGATGATTGGCTTGGGAAAATATAAATTGCAAAATACATTTTATGAAAATCTATTTAAAAATATTCTTTTTTTTGGAGGGGGGGGGGGTCAAACATCTATTTTGTTTTTTGAAAAAGTTGCTAGGATATACTGATTTTAAACATTTTTTTGAGTTGCTGAAAATATAAATTTTATTTTTCTCGTTCTAGACCAGCTAAAAAAGATTATTAAAAATCAGCTTCAATTTGAAAAACAACTAAAAGCTTTGGTAGATGATAAAATCAAAATAAAGAATGACACATTTAAAAATGTAGGTATCACAGAAAATCAGGAAAAAGAGGTAACTTATTTATACAAAAAAGGTAGATAAGTATATATTTTTTACTTTAATGAAATACCCACATGTATAATTAAAATAAGGTTAAAAGTTGGGAAATTGTTCAATGATTTTTTGATAGGTGTGCAATCGCTTTTATCTTCTTTTTCTGGTCTATTTTTATATTTTGTATGTTAAAATATTATCAAAATCATTTCTAACGTTTATTTACCATATTTTTGGTATTAAATTACATAATGAATTCAGAAACTCGAGGAGACAGGCATAGAAGTTGGTAAGACAGATTTCAATGGGAATGGCCTATTAGACAAGGTGGTTGGTAACATTTTTAAGACATCTTTACGATCCGTAATTATGCCAGAATTGCGACTTTTGTTGGGCGAACTATCTAAAGAAGTTAAAGATAACCAAATCCAAGGCACTAGTGAAAATAAATAAATTCATATTATTAATATGTGTTTTCATAAATTTTCCATTTATTCTTAATCAATAATTAATTTTTTGGCGTTGAGCCTGCTCAATATTAGAGAATAATTAAGCCTTGCCTTTTAAGCATAATTGAAAGTTATATCGGTTCATCCACACTTTTAATGTGAAGCTGTTTTTAATATTTTTGTAATCTTGAATATATTTTAAATTTAACCAACGAAGTCGAAAGGAAAGGCGAAACTTTTTGTACCAAATTGATGAAACGTGTGGGTCAGCTGGAAGATGCGGTGCTACCAAAGGTTAAGGGCGATGATGTAATTAACAGTGAGGATGTTGAAGAAAAAACATCGGAAGATATAAGTCACGTGACTTGTGATGATTTGGACGATTTATTCAACCGAGACAAGATAGAAGAAGCTTTTACCAAGGTGCTATTGTGAATTTAGGAAATATATATGGGACATTTATATAGTAACCTAGGCAGGGTTAAGGGCCCTACTCCCTTTGTTAAATATTTTTTGTAAAATTTTTTGAGACTCCCCTTCCAATCTTGCCTATGCCACTGCATTTTTTGTTCGATTAAAAGCTTATTCTCGGGGGAAAAATTTTTTCAATGCAAAAACATTGAAAAATTAAAAATTTATGTTTTGCCCCCCTCTAAACAAACTTTTAAACGTTTTGCCCCCCCCCCCTTAATTCAAAACTTGGGTACGCCCATGATAGGACCTCTGTTTACTGTAATAAAGTTGAAAGCTATATTATTTAATTAATCTCCAATGTTCTCATAGTATTAAATTTATGCTATACCAATCTAAGTGCGAGATTTTTTAGAAACCATAAAGTCATTTAAAGGACTAATATGAGTGTTAAGTCTATTTTTGATTGTTTGTTTTCCAGGCTATAGAAAGAGAAGATTTATTCACCCACGCGTGCTCCAGATTGAATCCGATGGATTTAGTCAAAAAGAAATGTCTGTCACCAAATGTCACTAAATGTGTCATATCCAAGTTAGAAGAACAATGGCACGCCTTTGATTATGCTCAATTAGAAAAAAAGCTCGCGTAAGAAAATTAATTATGTAATAAATGTTTTTAATGTTTCGTTGACATAACATAGGATTTTGGTACAAGCCATTCTTTCATTAGACGATCAAGACTCGAATTTAATGCTGGGCATTAATTCGGATAGAGCTAATGAAAATTTTAACAATTGTCCCAAAGTAAATTCTAGTGTTTTTAAAATGATCTTTTACTTTCTCATAGAATCCTCGTATACTAAAAAAGTTCCGGAAGAATCTCAGGATGTTAAAGGTGTCAGTGGATAATCTTTTTATATAATGGAAATTATCAGTGCCCCAAAATATTAGTCATTTTATTAAATTGAAGAAATTAAATATTACCTCAATACTCAGTCATATCATGCAATAAGCTAACATTTATATCCCTTTTTATATTTTTCATAAAGGCGTTTTATTTGTTGCAAATAAATTCTAGCATTTTATTATTTGTTGAAGGAAATCTTAAAAATAATTACCAAAAAGGTAGTGATTAATTACGTTCTATTGAATTTGCGTTACCCGATACATAACCTCAAGGTGGATAGTCGATAATGTAAAAATTGTTTATACATATACTTCATTCTTGACCATTTTCAATGAATTCCGGTGGTGTGAAAAACATGATGTTAGGTTAAAAGGTTATATGTTTAAAAAATCCTAAGGCCGTACAATCTGTTAATTTGTAACTTTATATAAATCCCAACCCTATATTTTGGGCTAAATATATGCCCTGAGGTTGAAACTAGTTTCAAATCTGTCTAGTTGTATCTATTAGTAAAATAGTAGAGCAAATATCGTCAAAATATCGTCTCGGGTGCGATTATGAGAATCTCGTCTAGCTCTAGAAAAATCTCGGTCTTTTGACTAGGATTCTGGACTTGTCTTGACTTAAAAAAAAAATAATACAGATGAAAAATTGTCCTGATTATCAAATTCGTAAATAAGTATATAAATTTAAAAAATCAAAATGACAATTGTTTATTTTAGAAAGCTATAATACACAAACTTTTCTAATAATTTGGTAAAATATGTCATTGACATTTGACAATATTAAGATATGAACCAATTAGCAAATATAGCATTATCTATAAAATTAAAACACTTTAAATAAAAGATATTAAAGATTAGTGTGAAAGGGATAAAGATATGATGGCTGAAATTTTAGGGAATACTATAAATTTATTTTTAATGTTTGTGAGCACATCAAAGGGTTAATTTAGCTCTAAAAATCTTTGTGTTATATTTTAAATTTCAAGGTCTCTAGCCGGGGGTGGCTGTGCCATGGTATAAATTGAGAAGAGTTAGTAGGTTTACGATAAATTTGTGATAATCTTGTCTACGCCTATGGGAAATTTTCGAGATTTTGAATCCTTATGTGTAAATTTCGAACGAATCTTAACTTACTGAGATTCTACATATCTTCTAAAGATTCGAAATTTAACTTTTAATTTATTTTAAATAAACGAGACGCATAAAATAAAGCTGATTTTATCTTACCGCTAGTTATGACTCCGCTATCATTATTTAATTTTTTTTGACACATAATAAATAATGATGTCCAATGCTATTGTCAACATTTGATTTTTGATTTAAAATAAATTTTTGAAATGTATTCGTAGTGTCATAGAAAACTTAAAACACGTTCAAATTCGAATCTTTAAATTTCTTTCGAATCCCTTCAGTTTATTATTCGACGTATATCGAATCGAATATTTTTTAAAACAATTTAATCTCGACGCCTAATTTTGTCATCTAAGTTGTGGAGGGTTACATCTAAATATGGTAACTCTTTTTTGGTTTCTGGATGATGGACTATAACAGCCCGAGATATCGCTTTCCATTTCCCTCTACCTATGTTATCAATTCAGAGCCACCGATTTTATAGGATGACATATACATTAATGGATTCAATATATTATAAAACGTATATTATTTTATAACAAAAATTATAATAATCAAATTAATATTGCTAATTATTACTTTATAACTAATTTTGCCATTAAATATTTATTTATCCAATACATTATATGTTCATGTATTTCTATTGTACAATTTTCACATTTAGTTACAATCTTAAAAATAATGCATGTGACTGTCGTATGCACGGGACCCTAAATAATTCGCCCCGCTCCCAATCGCCCCTGCCTTAGTAGTCCCTTTCGGGTTAGTGTTCTACGTATCGAGTTTTTGTTCTACTTATAGCTGACGCTCCGCCCTAATAATTTATTATAGGTGTTTTTAAGGTTTGGAATGATCTTTAACCATTAAGATTAATGGGTGTATATAAGGGTTGGAATGTTCTCGTTGGGGTTGATCGTTAAGATTAATGGGCTTATTTAAGGTTTGGAATGTTCTAGTT
Source organism: Gordius sp. MW1 (assembly GCA_964036665.1). Taxonomy (NCBI): domain Eukaryota; kingdom Metazoa; phylum Nematomorpha; class Gordioida; order Gordea; family Gordiidae; genus Gordius; species Gordius sp. MW1. Next base: position 23,138,022 of record OZ038531.1, read on the forward strand.
AGGTTAAACGTTAAGATTAATGGGCTAGAAAATAAGCTTGGATAAGTTTGAAATGAGGCCGCGGTTGGTTTAATAGCTATTCCTTTTTAGGATAGGTAAGGATAATAGAAAATAGGAAAGTAGAGCGATAACCGCATGGGTTGAAAGAACCTTGTGGTAAAATGAATCCCGTTAAAATTCAATATACTCCTTTTACTTTACTTTTTATTCTCCCCAAAAAGCTACCTCACCTTCCCCCGATTTATGGTTAAGTTGTCCCCACTCTTCCTCAACTAATTCTACTTCTCTCATTTTCTCGATTGTTTTATTTTTCATTACTCGTATTCTGTGGCCTAACGAATCCCTACAAAACTCTCGTCCCTTCGAAAAACTCTACTACATATTTTTATCGTTAGACATTGGACACACTGTCCCCCGCTGACGTGACATATATTCATAATACTTAAAAATATAAAATTCTTGAACGTGCTTATTGTCAATTCTGATATAAATATAATAAATTCTAGACTACGCCTATTGTCAATCTAACAACAGACACATGAGAAATTAGTAAGTAATCACGCAAACTCAATCCTAAGAACCCCTTACTCCATACCCGATTGTTTACGACTAAGGACCCGAACCAAACCACAACGTAACATTGTCCACGACCTTTTACCCTTCACCTTTTCTCTCAAAATATAACAATGACAAAACAACATAACGTCTTTATAGGGTTTAAAAATTTATTTGGTAAATTATGAGTTAGAGCATAAGAACTTCTAGTGAATTCAGAATTAATTTATTACTGTTTCACTAAATACTCAAATGTACGCTAGAAAATAATTGTTGGGCAGACACAGATGTAAGGTGCTTAAAAATCTCGAGCCACCTTACTTAACTCGTACAATTTAAATAGAGTGATTACCAATTTAATATTACCACATCATGAAGGATGAGAAATTGCTAAATTTAAATATGCTTTAATTACTCCACCTGATCTCAGAGTGATTACCAATTTAATATTACCACATCATGAAGGATGAGAAATTGCTAAATTTAAATATGCTTTAATTACTCCACCTGATCTCATTCTAAGTCTTATAATGGCATTAGTGTTTCGATCTCGTCTCGGTCTCGAAAACAAAATCTCGTCTCGTCTCGGGAGCGATTCTGAAAATCTCGATCTCGTCTCGGTCTAAAAAAATCTCGGTCTCGTCTCGACGAGAATTCTCGTCTCGTCTCGACATTTAAAAAAAAATATATACGGAATAAAAATTTCTCCTCTTTTATTAAAAATATTAAATAAGTGTTCAAAAATCCAAATGGCAAACTTTTATATTTTTGGAAAAATTCTAATACACAAACTTTTTAAAGATTTAGCGGGACACGACATCTCATTGACAATATAAAGGTATGAATTAACTCATAAAGATAACATTTTCTATAAAAAGTGCAGACTAAAAAAACTATAAATAAATTTGAAATATAGAAAATTAAATTTTATTGTTCTGGCAAATTATAACATTTGTATCAAAACTGTGTCTGTCAACTATAAATGGACTTCGAAAATTATAAGTTCGCTTATAGTTGACTTAGTTGCATAATTGAGCAAATTGAGACTCTTTATTAATCCTTGCTAAAGCTTCAAAGTAGACCTTAACATATTTAAGGCAAACGTTTAAGTCCATTTAAATAACCATCATCAATTATAGCCCATAGTATTTATTGCGTGTTTACTATAGCGTTATAAACCACAAAGTGGGAGTGACATTTAATGATGTTATTATTATTTACAGAATTGATAACTAGTTGGACAAATTAAAACGTTGTAAAAACAACAATAAAAGCAGCATTATTATAGGATTAAGAACATAAAGTTTTAAACTTTAAATTAAAGAGTACGTATTTGAATGTATGACAAAAATCAAACATACTCAGGTAAATGATTGCCAAATTTTAATTTTTTTGAAAAAATATATAATATTTACTACTCTTAGGAATTTTTTTATTATCAAATATATTCCAAACATATTGATTTATACTTAATATACCTTAAATGTAAATCCTGTAAATTAAAATACACAATAATTTACTAAAGTCTAACGATCAATAAAAGTCGAGATCTCGCCGAGAAAATCTCGTATCGTCTCGTCTCGACATCAAAATTCTCGTCTCGATCTCGACTCCATTTTTCGAATTCTCGTCTCGTCTCGTCTCGGGTTTTCGAGACGAGACGAGACCGAGATTTTTCTCGGTTTTTCCGCATCACTAAATGGCATGGATACAAATATGTGATAATCATATTTCTAATTTATTCACATAGCCTAAGGGCTACTCACAATTAGGTAAAGAACTGAAATTAAATTTGAATTTTTTGCAAAGATGTATAATATTTACCATATGTGACTGTTTTTTTAATATTAATGAAATTTTAATCATATTTAATACCTTAAATGTGACTCATACAAAATAAAATACACAATGAATTTACCCATAGTTTTACGATCAATGAAAAAATTTCGAGATCTGGCTGAAAAAATCTCGTATCGTCTCGATCTTGGGTCAGTTTTTAAAATTCTCGTCTCGTCTCGGTGCATACCAAATGTTCTACATTTATAGGAAGATTAGATGAGTTTTGTAATAGGCGCATGTCCCAAGGTAGAAAAATGGGTTCCTCGCGTCGCCCCTTTTATTTGATAATTAAACCTGCACCTTATACATTTTAGTAACTGTATGGTGTCCTTGACAAAATTAAAAAAATGCATTTCGATTTTAATAACTATTTATAATTAATGATTTTATATACAAACCTAGAGGAGGCTTTAATAAATTCATTGGAAGTTTAGCATACGCAAAAAAAATTGCAAAAAAAGTGGGAACGCTTCACGATTTTGCGTGTCATCCTTGCGCAGGGGCCATGCTAATCTTCTCTGTATCGTTCCAATTTTATTATATGCACCACCGAAGTATTACATTTATAACCTCTTTGCGATTGCTATATATAAGGCTTAAAAGTCTTAGATTATCGAGTTTTTTTATAAAGTTGGCAACTGTTTAAGAAATTTTAAAATTAATATTTGATTCTACAATCTTAGCATAATAGCAGACAATTCTGCACAATATATGTTTGGTATAAATTTAAACAGGTAATAAAGCTTATGACGCACACTACCCATTGTATTTCATAAATGTTTATACCACCATCTATAATTTGTTTTCTTGATTAATAAATGTTTTTCTGTTAAATAAAGCTGTAAAACCTTAAAAATTTTAAGCAGTGAGGGACAAGCCCCTGCCCCCCCCCAGAAAAAATCTTAGCCCCTTTAGGCTCCTCAAGCAAATTTATAAAATTTAACTAATAGACTTTTAAAAATTATTTTTTACTTATCCGTTTCATTTTTTATCAAACGCAATAAGATTGAGAATTGCAAGCCATTAAAAGCTTAACTTGTTTCCAACCGTTACCTCCAAAATGGCTTTAATCGAATAAATATGGTATATTATAATATATTAATAAGCTATTTTATAGTATTTATAAAGTGGCGAAAAGAGTAATCCAGAAGGCTATAAAAAGCTAACTAGAATTGATTAAACTTATGTAATTTGCCTTTCAAAGGTCTCAATTTTAAAGAGGCTTTTAAAATGTTGCCACGGTGAACCTGAATAAATAGAGATCGCTGCCTTTAAGGGCATAAAGTGTGAGAATTCGTTTTTAGAGCACTTGTTATGGTTGTGGCTAGATATTCTTAAGGAGGGATGCAATACCCAATGATTACAAAAAACGTCATTTTTTAGTTTTATTAATTGTATAATTGTACGTAAATCAAATATTTTAGTCAGAGCACAGATTTCATTTTCTCTTTTACAGATTGTTTTTGGAAACTTAGTATACACTAAAGCTGTTGGCATTGCCATTTTTATTATACAATATGTTATATTCATTTAAAATACAAAACTTTTGCTAAGGATAAATTTTAAAAAAGTGGGATAATGTGTAGCATTAAAAAGGATTAAAAAGATATGAGTCAATACTATGAAATTACATAAAAAATAATTTGACCACTTAGACAATTATATGAAAAAATTACAGCCACCAAATACCCCCCTCGCTTATTGATTAAAATTAATACTCGTTCGCCGCAAGTGTGAAATTCTAGCTACGCCATTGCCTATCATCATTCCAATATTGCTTTTGTTAATAACTTTATTTTAAAAAACATCGAAGCAAACAAAATTTTAAATTTTCAAAAAGCTCTTCTGCGTTTTTTAAATAAGTTAACCAAGGCCATTCTTTGAATTAGTGACCTGCAGCGGGCCTTTCAAGCTTGTCCTTATAAAGCCATTTATGCCAAATATAAATTATTCGAATTGTATGCAAGTGGATTTTTTATAACATTGCCCTTTTTTAGCCATATTAAAAAATCAAAACTTCCGGGATCCATTCATTTAAAAAAAGGAAATTTTATGAACAATGAGTAAAAATTAATATGATTAACTCATTATCGCCAAAATAAAATTACAAAATTAGAAAACATCAAAAAACATAAAAACACATCATCTTCTTTACATTCAATGAATTTTTTAAAAAAATAACATTAAGTCGGAGTCGAGTATTCACCTAAGCCTGGTCTAAGCTCGCTAAATAGCCTTATAAACCGCCCATGTCCAGCCCTTTATTTTTTTACAAAGCCCATCCATCTTGCTCCCTGGTCGGGCCGTGTTGGTCTTATTTTAAACCAGTGATGTTAAATCAAAAAATTAATATAATCAAGCAATCTAAACTTTTGCGAGCAATTAACAGCAAAATATCATTTACATGCACGTATGGCAATTACTAGCAGTTTTTTGTTTAAGGTTTCTATATTATTAAATTAGAATTTTGGAATAAAAAAATAAACTATTTCTCTATGCGTAATGCTGGCTGCGTGCGATCTTTTTTAATTTATCACTAAATCTAAGATATTATCGTAATATACACATATTTCGAAAGTGGCACACTAGTGAGCTAACTTAGTAGGGAAAACGTTAAATATTTATTTTTATCCATATTACACATTCGAAAGGCCTGAAGAGAGAATATAAAATTTTGTCAAATTTAAATGGCTTCTAGATGGCGGTAATCAATCTATTGCAAATTATAAATAATGGTCTTTTTTAATTTAACTAATTACCGTCTAGCGGATTTCTTAAAAATCTTTATTGACAATAATAAATTTTTTGCATATGGTTTTTCGTTTCTTCCGATACGTTATGTTTTTTAAGGTGGAATAATTGATTAAAATAAAAGGTATAGAGGACAAGATAAAATGAGTGTATATTATACACTCCTCATATAAACCTTTAATGTTCATGACCAAGCTAGGTCTTGATATTACTTTTATTGTGGCGTTGATACGCTCAAATATATGTTTAAAATTTTTCCACAAGACGGGTGGAAAGGCCTTCTTAGCATGGTAATTAATTGATTCATTTCAACATTTTCCTCCCTAGACCTAACTCCCTTTAATATTGATTTGTTGGATGGGCTTGAAAATTAGGATGGCACGTTGAATAATGATATTTCAAATTACCTAGAATATATCGCTTTAGATTAAAATCATAAATCTAAAAAAAATTAATAAAAATGTTATTTTAAGGAGATTGGTGTCTAGTTAGAAACGGTTACTTAAAGGGGGGAGGCCATATTGTTTATTAATTAGTACTTGTTGAAGTTTTTCCACTATATATCTTGTCACAAAGAAGACATTTTCTCCTGGTTTTTGACGGCGTCCAAATGTACCTACGTGAATCAGAGGGAGGTAAAGGGGAATCAGGACTGGTGATTGTGGGGATCGGGGTGAAATTACTAGGTACATAAACCATCTATATAAATAAAGGTAGATTCCATATATGTATATTTCGAAACAATTTTTTTTGCTAAGATTTGAAAAACGATATAGACTTATTACAAAACTTTGCAATTAAGTATAAAATATTTTGCAATTTAATATAAATTTAGCCAATAATTTGTTGTGATAAGTAAGAATTATACCTCATCATTCTCATTTAATGAATATTCCAAATTTTCGTAACTAGACACGAATAAATACGAATTATGAATCAGTGAAAAAATAGAAAATGAATGGAATTATTTTTTAGTTAGGTTGGTAAAGTTTAACAAATAAATAATTAATGGTGGGGAGGTGCTTGCCAGGAAAGTTAAACTATAAAATTTAATCGAGAGGGATAAGGGGAAGGAGAAAATTGAAATCGGGGTTGGGGGGGGGGGGGGGGGGGGAGGGGCAATGCTATGATGGAAGTTAAAAAGTAATTTTAAAAATATAATCGAGAGAGATAGAGGGGGAAAGATTGAAATCGGGGGGGGGGGGGGGTGGCAATGCTATAGATATGGAAGTTAAAAATTATTAAAATATAAACTAGAGTCCTACATGGGCCAGTAAATCCATCAACCCGCCCAGCCCATGATGGGTTGGGCTGAGCTGGGTCGAGGAAAATAGATATTTTAATGGGCTGGGCTGGGTTAGTAAAAACATATTATATGGGCTGGGCTGGGTTGGGCCTAAATAATTTGATGGGCTGGGCTGAGAATTGTTGAATAATAAAAATTAAATTTTAAAATTAATATATTAATTCAAATTCTAATTAAGTTTTGTGCTTCTAAATTTTAATTAACATCCGTCGCTGCATTTTACTAATGCCAACTTTTAAACATATTGATAGCAACAATGCTAAAAGCACCTCAAATATATGGAAAGTATTTATGTTGGAAGTAGAAGATAGCAACAAACCAACAGGAAAAAGTTAAAAGCAGGCTCTGTAATGCTATCTATAGTCATAACGTCAAAATAGATAAAAACAAGATTGACTATTATCATAATCTAAAACCTGAGGGTATTTAAAAATTGTATAAGCTATATAATTTTAATTATTTTAAAGGTGAACAAATGGAAATTGAATTACTAAAAGATGATATTGGCACAGATGATTAATTTATATCATTTTATTGTAATTTAACATATATCTAATATGAAAATTAATATATTTATACATTGTAAAGTGTGAATTAAATTTAGGAAGAAAAAATATTTAAGATGGGCTGGGCTGGGTTTTGTTAGGCATGGGCTGGAAAAAAAGTTTGTGAGCATGGGTTGGGCTGGGTCGACCTGAACATGGGTTGGGCTGGGCCGGCAAAAACGGGCCCATGCAGGACTCTAATATAAACCCATAAAGTGCCTAGCACTTAAAAATAAAATCGAGAGAGAGAAGGGGAAGGAGAAGATTGAAATCGGGGTTAAAATATAAATTATATAAAAAGAGGTCTACTTACAAAATCCATTTTAAATTAATTGCTATGCAAAGGTGGAAATTAAAAAATAACATAAATTATAAAATGGGGAGATAAGTAAATTTTTGGGCCGTATTTTTTTCAGGCAAAAAAAGATATTGGTTAACTAGATATTAAATATAGATTTCAAAAGGTTAGATTTTACAACATGCCTAAAGTTTAATTAAAATATTCGAATGGGTCGAGTCATAAGTAACCCAAGACGTTTATTTACATAGTCGTATTTAAACCAATTAAAAAGACTTAGACACTTTTCACCTGTAGGATCTACAAATTTTATACGTTTATAATGAGTAGGACTTAATTAAGTCTTAAAAGATGGAAACGTAAAAGAAATATATTTAGACTTAAAAGATTAAGATTTTTTACCTGTATGATTATATATTTAGAATAAGCCAACAAAAATAATTATCTTATAAGTTATTGTAGATTAAACCTAAAACTCAAAACATTTTTTTTGAGTATAAAACTTTTTTTAGTCATATAACAAACTAATTTCCAAAAAAAATTTTCATTTCAATAGATATTAAAGATTTTGACATTTGACACCTGTGTCACCGTGAAAAGGTGAAAAAATATTTTTTTGAGTTTAAAACTAGTTTTAGTCATATAACAAACCAATTTTCAAAAAAAAGATTTCATTTCAATAAATATTAAAGATTATGACATTTGTCACCTGTTTCACCTTAAAAAGGTGAAAATATATTTTTTTCGAGTTTAAAACTTGTTTTGGTCATATAACAAACCAATTTCCAAAAGAAAATATTCATTTCAATATATATTAAAGATTATGACATTTGTCACCTGTTTCACCTTAAAAAGGTGAAAAAATATTTTTTTCGAGTTTAAAACTTGTTTTAGTCATATAACAAACCAATCTTCAAAAAAAAAATTATTTCAATAGATATTAAAGATTATGACATTTGTATAATACACCTTTAATGATCTGCATGAATGATGAAAAGCATACCAATTGTAACAAATTATAGATTGATTCTAACTAGCAAGTATGATACTTTCCACTTAGTGACGTCATTTCATATTTCCGATCAATAAAAGTTCAGTACATAAATAAATAAATTAAATAAAGAAATTATAAACCATATTTCCATACACAACCCAAAACGACCGAAACCAAACCAAAAGGTTACTAAAATAATTCACCTAAACGCTAAGGGTGTTTTTTTTGTAAAAACGCCAAACGCCAAGGGTCGACCAAAATAATTCACCCAACACCCTTTGGGTGTTTTTTAACAAAAACGCCAAACGCCAAGCGCGAACCAAAAAAATTCACATAACACTGAAAGGGTTTGGGTGAAAAAAACGCTAACCCTTGCAGGCGACCAATTTAAAACCTTGGTTTTTTACAATACTAGTGTATATTAACTGGCGGAGATATTTGAACAGATTGTTAATAAATAATAATAAACAAAATAAATTTTTTAATATTCATATTCAAATAATAAAAGAACCCGATTTACAACGACCCCTAATCCTAACTTATAAGTAGAGCTGTTAAAGTTTATCTTAGATATGAACTAGTTCAAGTTCATAGTTCAGTTTGAAAAAAAATATTTTTATTCAAGTTCATATTTTTCAAAAGTAACTAGTTCAAGTTCATTTTGAAAAAAAACGAACTAGTTCAGTTCTTAGTTCTACAAAATGAACTAGTTCAAGTTCAGTTCATTTTTTTTAATATTATAGAATTTTAATCCGATCCGAGGGGTCTTTGAAAAAGGTTTTATCTGATCCAAAATCAGTTTAAATCTAAGCGCAATCCGCAATTTTAAAAGTCTATGAAACAAATTTTTATGGATGATTGAGTTTAATTATTTAAACTTAATATAGATTAGATATTTATTAAATGGTATACAAAACATTAAATACACGACTAAAAAAATATAAAAACGCGCTATAACTAAACGGATGGTATCGATCTGTGTATGGAAATCGTGTTGGATTTAACAATTTCCATTGTGATCTTTTGCCTGATATAAAAGTACTCTTTCAAATCTAAAGAGACGCTGGAGATCGTTTTCCAATTCGTTTCAGGAGAGCGAGAGCTTAACGCCTAAATTTCCAATTGTGGTTGCCACTCGGGAATGAATATTGTGTCCGCGAGGGAAGAATATTTGGCTGTCTTTCTATTCTCTGCATTGACTAAAAGGTCGGGAAGGAGTTGGATGGGGCAAATATGTCGACCGTGGTGAAACCCCAAGTGAGATTCAGTCCACGGGACCATGGGATGAGTGTGACCCCATTAGTTCTTTTCCCATCAATGGTGCTAAGGCCAACGGGCTCCAAGGTGTTTGGGTAGCCAGCCTTCTTAAGGTACTGGCCGATGATAATCGCCGTGTGGGGTTGCGGCTTTTGCTGTATTTGCAATGGAGGGGATGATGACCATTGTTAGACCGGCTGTTTGCAGAGATCGCATACGAAAGGGGATACTCTGGCACATCCGAGACGGAGGCCTATTGCTATGCGTAACTCCTTCCCAGACATATGGAGCCCAAATTCCTGCTCGGGATTGCTTCGAGCCATTCGTAACCGCTCTTGGAAGAGGCCCAATTGAAAAGGAGTTTTCCCTGAGAAAGTTCGTTTGAAGAAAGAAAAGCTACGGAACGTGCTATTAGGGGAAGATCCCATTCCTTTTGGGTCACACCGAGTGGTCGTTCTGCTGACTCGAGCTTGTCCGCGTCCCAACTGTGGATAGCCTCCTGGAGGTGCGGGTCTGGGAGGGATGTCATGGCAGAGATAAGGGGGTCGGTACTCATGCGCGAGGATATAAAACCCGCTAATGCTGTCTATTGCGGAGATATACTAATTCCCTCAAAGGGAGGGATGCTTGGAGCCATTGGACTGGAGTAAACTTTATATTTAAGCAGGTTTCAAAAAGAGTCTGAATGTTTTGTTCAATTAAATTTAAATGCTCCAGCCAAAGATAGGTGAAGCATGCAAGGCGTGATTTATTTTCGTAGCAGAAAAATTTTAGCCAAAAAAAAGCATGGTGTGGGGTTAGTTTCTGCACGGTAGGTTTGACAGCTTCTATGAAAGTTAAAAATTTGGCCAGAAAGCGTTGGGAAGATATGGGCCCACCCAGCGGTGCGCCTAGGTGGCTAAACTGGTCGAGAGTGATGACGGGAAAGGGGAGTGTTGAGGGATCTATTGAAGGATCCCTGCTGTATACGTCATTAATTTAAATTAGAAATAGTCCATTATAAAATCTAATCTAATAAACATTTTACAAAGCTGAATCAGCTATATAATTTTTAAAAACAATTCAATGTGTAAAACTTTTATTTTATTTCAAACAATATAATATATATAATTACAATTAATAATATAAATCAGGGGGAAGTAGATGGGAATTGGACTTGAATAAAGTATTATTTTCAAAATTATCATTTTATAAAGATGAACTTATAAAATAGGGTTGGCAGGTGTTCAACAAAAATTTTTATGGAAATTCTGCAAATTGAATAGACGATATATACTTTATTAGAAAATAAATAGTTAACGGCAAAGTTAGTTAGAATTGAGAGGCAATTGGTATATAAAATGGGACCTTCAACATTAATATCATAGTTTACTTTCCATTTTAATGATTTTTGTTATAAGTGTATTTACATTTAACAAATTTGATATAAATGTTATAATTCGCTAAAACAAAAAAATTTATATTCTATACTTTAGGCTTATTTATAGTCTTTTTTCATATTGCACTTTCTACTTTAATTTAATAATTGGCTCATATCTTTATAATGTCAATGACATGTCGCATTAGATCTTTATCAAGTTTGTGTATTACAATTTTAAAAAATAAAATAGTTTGCCATTTTTGATTTTTCACTTATTTTCTAATTTTATAAATCAAGAGACTATTTAGCATAACATTGAGATCGAGATTCTCATAATCGCTCCCGAGACGAGATTTTGCTTTCAAAACCGAGACGAGATTGAAACACTAAAAACAATCAAACTCGGCTTATAAAAGCATTTCAAATAATAAATTTGTGATGAACTAGTTCATTTATATTGTAAGTTCAAGTTCAGATCATTGAAAAAAGAACTAGTTCAAGTTCATAGTTCAACTTTTAAAAAACGAACTAGTTCAAGTTCATAGTTCAATTTTTGAAAAGGTAACTAGTTCAGTTCAAGTTCAGAAAAAAGTCAACTAGTTAAAAATGAACTAGTCTATTTATAATTAATGATTTTTTACATAAACCTATAGGAGGCTTTAATAAATTTATTGGAAGTTTAGAATACGCAAAAAAATATTTGCAAAAAAAGTGGGAACGCTTCACGATTTTGCGTGTCATCCTTGCGCAGGGGCCATGCTAATCTTCTCTGTATCGTTCCAATCTTATTATATGCAGTGCATCAAGATATAATAGTAACCCCGGGCTACGACTAGCCCCGGTCTCCCCCACAGCAAATCAGGATAACTCTAATCTCCCTAACGCTCATATACGTCCATCTTCGAACAATGTCTACAGCTATACGAATAATCCCTTCTAGCCGCCTACTTAAACTCACCAATTTTGTTACAATTATCAGCAGCCTAGCGTCCCACTTAACTATCATACTTATCCACAACCCAATATTGTCATGCCATGTCATTCAACTCCACTACCTTGTCAAAGGATCTTAAACTTACCGCCTAACTCTGTACTCGATTTACCGCCTGCAAAAAAATAATAATCTTTGTGATCTACAATTCCAAATATAATAGGGCCCAACATAAACTATCAACCATCTTTAATAAAGCCTCTTGCGACCCAAACAGCCAAGGTTCAACCAGGTACCGCCATCTATAATTTAGTTACACCAATGTTAGTCACAATCATGGGGAATTCGCGAATAAGTAGTACATCTTTACCATCTTTAGGATTGATTGCTATATATAAGGCAGAAAAATCAAAGTTTTACTTTTTTATATAAAATTGGCAACTGTTCAAGAAATTTTAAATTATTATTGGATTCTATAATCTTGACATAATGGCAGAAATTTGATCTGGTATTAAGGCATATAACGCACACTGCCCATTGTATTTCACAAACGTTTAGACCGCCATCTATAATTTGATTTCATTCTGAATAAAGGGTTTTTTTGTTTAATAAAGATGTAGGACTTTAAAATGTCTAGGCAGTGGCGTGACTAAGAACTCCGAGTCACTCTCCCCACAAAAAAAACATTGGCCCCTTTGGCCCCCTCAAGCAAATTCTTAAAATTTAACTAGTAGACTTCTTTATTTAATTTTTTACTTATCCGTTACATTTTTTATCATATGCAATTTAAAGCTTGTTTCTAAAACGTTACCTCCAAAATAGCTTTAATCAAATAAAATGGTATCAGTATATTAATAAGGTAAATCATTGTATAAATAAAGTAGGGAGAAGAATATTCCATAAGGCTATTAAAAAGCTACCCAAAATTCATTAAACTTTTCGCCCTTCAAGGGTCTCAATTTTGAAGAGGATTTTAAAATGTTGCCACGGTGAACCTGAAATAAATAGGGATCGCTGCCTTTAAGGGCATAAATTAGTGTGAGGATTCGTTTTTTGAGCCTAACTTGTTAAGGTTGTGGCTAGATGTTGTAGATGGCCAATTGAATTTTGGAAGTAATCTAATTAAGCGTGAGAAACTAGTTATCGTCTGCGAGAGATTCCTAATTAAACGTGAGAATTAATGATTTGTTTAAGGCACTTATGAAGCAGACGAATTAAAGGGCATGCCTTGTTGAGATGTGCAGTACATGGACCTGTCGTAAAGTTAAAGGCATCCCTCATGCAAATTGAGAAGTGCATCGACAGGGTTTATAAGGCTGGATTATTACACTGCATGTTAATCATTTTTTCTACCTAGGAATCGTTTGTTCCGCTGCAATTATCCACGAAAAATCAAACGGCTTCCTAACCCAATACGTTCATTAATCCTTACTATTGTAGGTGTTTTACCTACTTTTTTCTAACTAAAGAAACTTTATTAATATCGAACTAAAAGATATAATATATTCATGTTCGATGGCACGCATTAGTTTATATATCATACTATCGAGGTTAATATGCATAACTCGTACGTTAGTTGGGGGTTATTCAAATTATAATGATTGTGAATAGAATACGGCGGAGTCTGAATAGTGTGTATGCAAATCGAGTAAGAAGGGTGTTCCAAGGTAACCATAATTTCCCTACACTATCACCCATTCTAGCCTAGTTGTTGCACGGATATTTCCCTCCGCTCATCTTCCTTTTTTTCAAAATATCATTATCCTATCGATAACTAATTAATTGATTATAACTCACATTCGTTCATTGGAAAGATATATATATATATTGGATGTCTTCAAAAACCTTTACCAATATTAAAATTTAACACATCAGTTACAGATAGTGGTAGCTCGAACTAGATATTTTTAAGGTTGGATGAAACACCCATAATTACAAAAAACGTCATTTTTTAGTTTTATTAATTGTATAATTCTACATAAATCAAATATTTTGATCATAAGGCCGATTTCTTGTATTTTACAAATAACCTTTATAAACTTACTATACACTTAATAATCTTTTGAATGCCGTTGTTATTTTTCAATATATTAAATTCATAAAATTTTGCTAAGGATAAATTTAAAAAAAGTGTGAGGACCTAATTTACATAATCAAAAATTATTTCAACATTTAAAGAATAATTATTGTTTTCGCTCATCTGGTGCATTTTTACACCCAGACGTTTTAAAGTCGTACAAAGGCTTTTTAAAAACTTTATTAGAAACAATTTTAAATTTAATACTAACAATTGGCTTCAAGCATCCCTCCAAACCGAATCTGGAGGATTAGGAGTTCCTCGTCCCGGCAGCATATCGCTAGCTGCTTTTATTTCCTCTTTTAAATCGGTACAAAATTTAAATTTTAATCTCACAACACATGATTCCGACCCTCTGCTAACTTAAGCCTTGAAGCTTTGGAATTTGAATGTCACACCCGAGGCCATTCAACTTCAAAGTACGAGACAAAAGGATTGGGATTCTGGACTGGTATTGCCCTCCGTTGATTACCCTTTATCGAGCAGCGATGATAGCCAGCATTACAACCTTAGGTCACTCGCTTTTAATGGTTCCGGTCACGAGTGGCTTAAAGCCTATCCCAGCAAACTTTTGGGAATGCTTCCATAGCTTTAAGGTTGGGGATTAGTTACATCAGAGAATTCAATGGTCAAAATTGTCTTATCATAGTAGACGAATATGCTATGCACCCTCTACACTGCCTAGTAAACAAATATAAATATATAGTCAATAATTTTCAATCCGTTTATATAAATTTCATTGTATAAATACGGTGGATTTGGACTGATAGCGTAGGTAGAGGGAAATGGAACGCCATATTTTGGACACTTATGGTCCATCTTCAGGGGAAAAAAAAGGAGAAGATGAAGTCTCAAAAAATAAAAATGAAGTATAGTGATTATAACAACGATGATATAGATACAAAAAAAAAATTACAAAACCTGGTTATAGCGAGAAATAACAATAGCGATTGTTCCAATTTCATTACCACAAGCCCATACATCCACACATATTTTTATATTATTCACTATGTCTACCTACCCGTCCAATACTCAAAACTATAATTTGTTAAGCACAGTTATTATATTTATATATTAAATAACTCTGTTCCCCCTTTTCTCTTATTATTTAGCTATTTACTTTTTTCGCACCTTTTTCCTATCTCCATATGTATCTACTCTATTCTTATAAAAAACATCCATCCCTAATCGAAACATTTGGGATCCACTCATTTAAAAAAAGGCATATTTTATAAACACTGAGTAAAAAATTTATATTGATTAACTCTTATCGACAAAATTATAAAATTAGAAAACATCAAAAACACCTAAAAACACATCAACTTCTTTACATTTAATAAGAAAAAATAAAAATAAACATTTAAATAATAATACTAGCGGGAGTCGGGCCTTACCTAGGCCCGGCCCAAGCTCGCTTAGTAACCTTTCATCCCACCCATATCCAGCCTTATATATTTTATTCCATTGATGTTGAAATCAAAAACAAATATAATCATGTAATTAAAATTTTTGCGAACGTTTAACTGCAAAATATCATTTACACGCACCTATGGCAATTACTCGCAGTTTTTTTGTTTAAGGTTTTTATATTATTAAATTAGGATTTTGGAATGTAAAATAAACTATTACTCTATGCGTAATGCTGCGTACGACCTTTTTTTTATCACTGAATTTAAGATATTATCGTAATATACACACATAGACTAGATAGACTACTCATGCCATATGTTGCATATGGTCAATTGTGTGTGTGTCAAATTTTCCTCCATTTTGAAGAGTGCAACTGATGTATTTTAGGTATGTAATTTTGCCCTATAACAGTCAATTTACCTTCCTCATTATTTTAAAAATTAAAACGAACGTCAATAAATTATTATTATACAAAATATTGATGGCGCTATATGATTGAAAAAACTTTAATCTCAATTTTTACATTTTTAATTCTTATGTATTGTGTAAATGATATTTATTTTAAAATGCTGTTTTGACATCTACCCAATTTAATATTTTTTATTTACCTTTTTAAGATAATTTAATTTGCGAAAATTACTAATTTCTATATGATCACCACTTTACAATGTTCACATCAAAATGGTGGAAAAAAGGGTACACAATTTGTGCGTTCATGAGCAGTCTATCTAGTCTATGTATACCCATATTTCGAAAGTGGCACACTAGTGAGCTAACTTAGTAGGGAAAACGTTAAATATTTATTTTTATCCATATTACACATTCGAAAGGCATGAAGAGAGAATATAAAATTTTGTCTAAATTTAAATGGCTTCTAGATGGCGGTAATTAATATTTGCAAATTAGAAATAATGTCTTTTTTAATTTAAGTAATTACCGTCTAGAGGATTTCTTAAAAATCTTTATTGCCAATAATAGGTTTTTCGCATATGGTTTTTTGTTTCTTCCTATACGTTAAGTTTTTTAAGATAGAATAATTGATTTAAATAAAAGGTGTAGAGGATAAAATGAAAAGAGTGTATATTAACTGGCGGAGATAATTCACTAGATCGTGTCGTGATCAATAATAATATTCGAAAAAGATTTTTAATATTAATAAAAGAACCCGATTTACAACGACTCGTAATCCTAACTTATAAGTCATCAAATGGTACAATCTTTAAATTAGACACTAATTTGGTTAACTCAATACCTAACCTTTTTAGCATGTGACATGAAGATGATAATTAGTGATGGGGAAATAGCGTTTTTAAGGAGCTAAAGCTATAGCACATAGTCACTTTAAGTGCTTTAAGCTATAGGAGATGGGAGGTTTGAGATGCTATAAGCTATAGGAGATGGGAGGTTTGAGGCGCTAGAGCTATAGGAGATGGGAGGTTTGAGGCGCTAGAGCCATGGGAAATGGGAGGTTTGAGGTGCTATGGGAGATGGGAGGTTTGAGGCGCTAGAGCTATAGGAGATGGGAGGTTTGAGGCGCTAGAGCTATGGGAGGTTTGAGGTGCTATGAGCTATAGGAGATGGGAGGTTTGAGGCGCTATAGCTATAGCCGATAGCACTTAAATGCGCTACTCCTATAGCACGGCGCTAACACTGGGAATAATTTTTTTAATTGTTTATTTATTAGATATTAAATATGTAAAAATATAAGTTTTTTGCCCTATCTTACCATCTAACTACGACTTATTTTAATATAAATTTTATTAAGTGTATGACTTTAATTTAAATAATATTTTGCATTGTTTCTACATTTATTTTAATAATAACTCGCCCTTCCCCCCCCCCCCCTCTGATTGACGAGAAAAAAAAATTTCCAATGTAAAAAAACCCTTACAAATTAAAAAAATTTTTTTGTTTTGCCTCTCCCAAATTGAACTTTTAACCGTTTCGCCCCCCCTAATCCAAAGCCTGGTTATGCCCTACGCCCATGTATTTGAGAAAAAAATTAAAGTCCCCCCCCCCCTTAAGTTAATCCATATCCCATCAGGGCGATTATGTTTCAATGAAAAGGAAAACAATAGAGTGAACTTATGCGTACTCACTCATTATGTTATTTTATTCATTGATTAGTATAAAAAGAAAATTAATTTTTCGCTCTCTTCTTTAATGTCTTTATTTTTTTCTTCAACTGAACATAAAAAATATCATGAATTTTATGAAAAATAATTATTCCCTGGCTACGACTGCCCCGGTCACCTTAACATAAAACTTACTAATTAATAAACAATATAAATCCGACTTAAATAACAAATTTAATCTTTAAGTGTAATATTTTCCAATGTGTTTTATTTCAGCCGATTAAAGTACTTATTTTATACTAAATTTGGCAAATATTATAAAAGATTTCCCAAGTGAGATATCTTTATCAACTTCTATATGATAATACACTTGTTAAAAATCACAAACTACGATAATTTTATTTTCGACCATTTCGCATTATATATATATATATTAGTTATATATATAAATATACTAGCTGTGCCCGGCCAAGCGTTGCTTTGGCTCAGTCCTTAAGTGGTTAATTAAGTATAAGCTATTAATAAGACTTATCTAAAATGGGGTCATATATGAAATAATTTATAATGTGAAAGGTCCGAATGATTTTATGAACCAACTATTTTTAGTATATATTTATATAATAAGACAAACCAAATGCAAATTCTGTTTTAGTCATCAAATCCGACTAAAATTAAATGTTTTTGAAAAAAGTGCTTATTAATGCTGTTACTTATTATACAATAATACCATTATTTTATTTTTCTAGTTAGCTGATTTATTTGAAATACAATTTTCTTTTATAGAATAAAATAATTAATTGAAGGATGGATAATTATTAAAAAATATGCTTCTATAATCGACCACGTGATAATAATGACAAAAACTGCATAATTTAAATTTTATTTATTTAATTTAAATAGTCTGTTAACCCCAATAATTTTAACCGTATACTGTAACATTTTTATTATACTTTTAAATATCTAATTCGAGAAAACTTCAGCTTTGTATGTATGACGTCATTATTGTATATGCTGCTATAAATGAAACTGGACGGGAAATGTCAGATATTTTTAAAACAAAAAGGTATTTTAGGAATCTGAAAAAGCTATTTTACCCCTGGCCTATCTGGGCATCTACGGCTAAATTTTCGCTCGAACCGGATCTGAAGTTTCAGAGTTTAGCCCTTTTTTAAAACCAAAAGGCCGAGAAATGACCGATATTTTTAAAACTAAAAGGACTGAAAAAGCTATTTTACACCTGGCCGCCCTGAGAACCTACGGGTAAAGTTTCGCGCGAATCGGGCCGGTAGTTTCAGAATTTATTCTCATTTAAATATCTCATTTAATAAAAATTAATGATCGATAAATAATGACATTTATATATAAATAGCATTTACTCAGAATAATCAACGTTGGACTATTCTATATTACATTTAAATTATATATACTTTCATCTTTCTCATTTAAAATATCTCATTTAATGATAATGAGAAAAATTCATCTTCTTCACCTATATATTTTCTCAAATAATCTATAATTTTATTTATTTCAGGTTAATTCATAAATTATATGTTGTCACCGTTAAGAAAAGATGACGTTTAAGAAATTTAATTCATAAATTTTATGTTGTCTTGTCACCGTTAAGAAAAGATGACGTTTAAGAAATTTAATTCATAAATTTTATATTGTCACCGTTAAGGAAAGATGACGTTTAAGAAATTTAATTCATAAATTTTATGTTGTCACCGTTAAGAAAGGATTACGTTTTACTACAAACTACTATAAGTGATACACTTTTACTACAGAACTGTCTGTATATTCAAATTTTCGACGAACGCGAGGAGGTGCGTTTGATTGACATTTAATTTAACGTCAAAACGCATAAAACCCAATATCTCGAAAATTAAAAGGAATTTTAGAAATCTGAAAAAGCTATTTTACCCCTGGCCGCCCTGGGAACCTGGGGGTAAATTTTCGCGCGAATCGGGCCGGTAGTTTCAGAGATTAGCCCTTACATACATATATACACTTTACTTTATATATATAGATTAAAATAGGCAAATATTTTGTTAATTATTGATGTCGATTCCTAAGGCATAACCAGGTTTTGGATTAGGGGGGCAAAACGGTTAAAAGTTCAATTTGGGAGGGGCACAACAAAAAAAATTATTAATCTGTAAAGGTTTTTTTACATTGGAAATTTTTTTTTTCGTCATTCAGAGGGGGGGGGGGGGAAGGGCGAGTTATTAATAAAATAAATGTAGAAACAATGCAAAATATTTAAATTAAAGTCATACACTTAATAAAATTTATATTAAAATAAGTCGTAGTTAGATGGTAAGATGGGCAAAAAACTTATATTTTTACATATTTAATATCTAATAAATAAACAATTAAAAAAAATTATTCCCGGTCTTAGCGCCGTGCTATAGGAGTAGCGCATTTAAGTGCTATCGGCTATAGCTTTAGCGCCTCCAACCTCCCATCTCCTAAAGCTCATAGCACCTCAAACCTCCCATCGCTCTAGCGCCTCAAACCTCCCATCTCCCATAGCTCTAGCACCTCAAACCTCCCATAGCTCATAGCACCTCAAACCTCCCATTTCCCATAGCTTTAGCGCCTCAAACCTCCCATCTCCCATAGCTCTAGCACCTCAAACCTCCCATAGCTCTTAGCTTATAGCACTTAAAGTGACTATGTGCTAGTAGACATAGCGTATTCATTAGGCTATTCCCATCAGCGGGGAGGTGCTAAGCGCGCTAGTGCTAAGCGTTTTCCCATCACTAATGATAATAGACATATGATGCCCTATCAACTCGCCGAAAACCATCTTGCCGAATTCACCCTGGAACGACCATCTCCCCATTATCATAAAGAACGTCCTAAATTGAGTACCTTCTATAATAATTATCAATTTTATTTTAAAAAATGCCTAAATTTTAACTTTATTCCCAAATTTTTTTATTGGTGGACGTTTTCTAGTTGTAGGACATTTTTTAACATTGGGACATTCAATTTGGCAAGATGGTTCGTCGAGGGGTCTGCTAGAGTGATATTATAGTGTGCATAAGATAATCACACCCACATTGGTTTCCTTTTCTTTTAAACATAGACATTATATATATACACATCTATATTAAATTGGGTATGGTGGAAACCGATCACTCGTATATTCATTTGTCATATCTTAGATGTGCCAATTAGATATTAGGAAGCGTTAGCTTGTTATTGCCAACAACACGCGTATGCTGTGCTGCTGTGTAGTCATGTATAAATAATCTAAGCTTCAAAAGTGTAGCTAAAAAAATACGGCACATGTGGTGGTGCTATAAAATTAACAATCCTCCCCATAATAATTTTATCCAAGATTTAGGACAATAGAGGATGGGGTCAATAGGACCTTAAATTAGGGGCACGCTTCTCATGATAGACTCTTTTTATGGTAATAGTGCAAATATGTTACTCCTTTCAATAGCGTAGTCTAATAAGCAGCGCTAATAACATCACTAGCGTGTCTTCACAGTAAAAATAAAGGAGGTTGGTAGTTTGTTCTCAAAGCAATCTGACAGGCATTGCTCCTCGGGGTTATATTTGTTAGATTATTGATTGTTGTACATCGATCAGGGGCGTGGTCGTGTAGTGGGTATAAGTTTAGTCTAGGTTGCCGGTTCGATTCCACCTCTGGCCTTTATTTCAAAGTTTAAAAATATCTCACATCGTCAACACGGCTGTCAGGCCTGGATAGCCGAGCGTCACCCCTGATCCAAGTGCGATGAAAGTTAATAATAATGAAAGTAATGAAAGCGCTAGGGCGTCCTCCGTAATGTGAAAAGTCAACGAGGG
This sequence comes from Gordius sp. MW1, assembly GCA_964036665.1. Lineage (NCBI taxonomy): Eukaryota > Metazoa > Nematomorpha > Gordioida > Gordea > Gordiidae > Gordius > Gordius sp. MW1. The sequence continues at coordinate 23,159,242 of OZ038531.1, forward strand.
TCACTACCTCTTCCGCAAAGGGATGTAATTAAAGAAACTAGTTTGCAAAGGACGAGATTGAGAATGGGCTCGCTAAATGTTGGAACGATGACTGCAAATGCCGAGAAGTTGCTGACACCCTCAGCAAGCGACGGGTCGATATAGCGTGTATACATGAAACAAGATGGAAAGGCGCAAAAGCAAGGATGATAGGTGAATTACTTCAATGGCCTTGTAACGAATAAAAATAGCGTGGCAATCATACTAGCCTCACATCTGCAAGATAAAGTCATTGAGGTACAAATAATAAGTGGGTGACTCATGATGTTGAAACTATGCATAGAAGGTCAAATGATTAATGTATTTCCGAATATGCTCCGCAAACAGGATGCACAGATGAAGAAAAGGAGGAATTTCGGGAAGAATTAGACGAAATGCTGCGAATGATACCCAGAACCGAGATAGTTATAATTGGAGCAGATATGAATGGTCACGTAGGCAAAACAAGAGAAGGATTTGAACGATACCATGGTGAAAATGGCTACGGAGCGAGAAACGATGAAGGCGACGAAATATTGAAAATAGCGGTTGCATTTAATTTGGCCATCACAAACCTTCTTCAAAAAGAATGTAAATCATCTAATAACGTACAAAAGTGGAAATCGATCTTCGCAGATTGACTTTCTCCTAATATCAAGAAAGGAATTAAAGAATGTACGAGATTGTAAGGTGATACCAGGTGAGGCTCTTGCAGCCCAGCAAAGACTTGTTGTGATGGACTATACCATCTCCAAGGGGAGAAAACACAAAAGCCAAAGGGATTAAATGGGAAAATCAAATGGTTCCGGCTACCAAAATTGAAAGATATTTACAATGATCAAATAGTTGAACGGCTGCAAATAGATGATCAGTAACTATATGTGGAATAACATAGCTAACACGGTACGATCAGTAGCGAGGTGTGTTCTAGGAGAAGGTAAACCAGGTATACAAAAAGATAAGGAAGCATGGTGGTGGAACGAAGACGTGCAACGCCTGGTCAAATTGAAAAGAAAGCTTTACAAATTATGGTCAGGCAACAGAGATGAGGAAACACGTTTGGCATATGTGAAAGCTAAAAATGAGGCAAAACGTTGTGTAGCCAAGGCTAAAACAGAGGTCTACGAGAATTTGAATGCCAAGTTAACCAGTAAAGAAGGGGAAAGAATGATCTACAAAATCGCAAAGACCAGGGCAAGGAACTCAAAGGATGTGGTTGTCGTAAAAACCAGAAAGAGCCAAGATGGCATCACTCTTACTTTGGATCTTCAAATCATAGATCGTTGGGAAGAATACCATAAAGAATTATTAAACAGTGAAAATGGATTTTCGGACTACATAGCAAGAACTATGAATATTACCCAGAGTTAGAAGTGACAGAAGAAGAGGTTGACCAGGTGCTTAAAAAGATGACCATGGGTAGAGCGGTGGGACCTGATAATATACCTATGGAAGCTTTCAAAATGCTAGGACCCTTAGGTGTACATCTAACTTGCAAAGCTGTTTAACAAAATACTTGCAAGTGGTATGATGCCTGATGAGTGGAGAGAAAGCTACGTTATACCTATCTATAAAATGAAGGGAGATGTACAAGAATGCAACAACTATCGAGGAATAAAGTTAACGAGTCACGTAATGAAGGTGTGGGAAAAGGTATAGAAACTAGACTCCGAAAAATAATATCAATAGATGAACGACAATTTGGGGTCATGCCTGAAAAGTCGACTTTAGATGCAATACATTAGGAGACTTATATAAGTAAAGGAAAAACAAAAGGATCTTCATATCTGTTTCATCGATCTTGAGAAAGCTTTCGATAAAGTGCCAAGGCAGTTGATATGGGATAGCCTGAGTTCCAGGTTATATAATGTTAACAAAGGATATGTATAGAAACGCAAAGACCAAAGTACGGACATCCAGTGGTACATCAAAGAGTTTCAGTCTAAATATCGGTGTGCATCAAGGGTCGCCTTATGTCCATTGCTCTTCATAACATTAATGGATTCGATAACGAAGAACCTGAAACGCGAATCACCTTGGGCAATGCTCTTTGCGGATGATCGTCCTGTGCGCAGGCTCAAACGTGAAATTAGCAGAGCAGGTAAAAGTGTGATGGAACGAATTGAAAGCAAAGGCCTTAGGGTCAACCGAGATAAAACGGAAGTATGCTTGGAGTCGGGGAATGAATACAAGGAAACACACATGCAAATCGATGACTGGTGTTTAAGCAGAGGAAAGAATTCAAATATCTTGGTTCTAGGGTACAATGTGATAGAGGTGTGGAAAACGAAATTAAGGCAAGAGTAAACGCAGGCTGGCTAAAATTCAGGGAGTTGAGTGGTGTCCTATGTGACAAGCACATATTACTCAAATTGAAAGGACGGTTATAAAACACCGTTATTGTACCCACGGTATTGTATGAAGCCGAAACCTGGGCAATTAAGGCAAAGAGGAGCAAAGCTTGGCTATAATGTAGATGCGAATGTTGAGGTGGATCTTGGGAATAAGCAAAAAGGACCACATAAGCAATCAAGACATAAGGGATAAACTTAATGTAGTTCCGATTCAGAGAGTTGGTGGTAAGAAGATTGAGATGGTATGGCCATTTGGAGAGACGGGAGGAAAGTCACTTAACAAATCGTATCAAGAAAGTGCAAGTCGAAGGTAAGCGAAAGAGAGGGAGGCCTAAACTGACATGGAAGCATTAAATTGATAAGGACTTGAGAAGGCACGAGCTAAAGCGAAGCTGGTGTAAGTGCAGGAATACATAGAGAACCTACTTGAAGGAGCTGGCCACTAAATGTGACAAACAGCTATAGGAAAAAAAAATTGTTATACATCGATCATCGTTTTTTTCCAGTGACGTATTGGTGCTGGTTTGACAAAGCTGTGCTCAATCTGAGTTGCATTATTTTGAATAGAGCCATGACGTACTATAGGGAGTGTTTTGGGAAAGGTATGAAAAAATACGGCTTTCTCAAAATTTGGGATATAATTTAAAGGTAGAAAGGGGCGAGAAGAGCATCATTTGGTAAGCGTTAAGAGCTGTATATATATAAGTGGTGGAGAAGGGGTAATTAGCACACATTTGAATAAATCGCGACAAGAAACATTAAAATTAATGATACTCAATTAGCGTGTATTCGAATTCCTTTAAGACGTTATATATTTTCAAATTATACGCAAACTGTGATCTTCAATTAGACGCGAAATGATATAACTTGTCTTGACAATTATATAATCAAATGGTTGTTACTAGTTTTTGAAATAATTAGGTCCAAGATAATAACAACTGTTTTGGCCTTAACCTACAATGTTTATTATGAAAGCAAATCAATCTGGGTCATAAAGCACAACACAGATGGTGGTAAAAATAATTTTTACTCTACCTAATCAATTTTATTTATATTAAAGATTCATACACTTCGTCTATTTTTTTTTTTTTTTGAATTGACATGCTTTATCAAAAAAAAGTATTAAATATAAAGTGGATTTAATACAAAGATACAAGAGCGAAAATATTTATAAAAAGAATGATTAAAACACATTATCCGTTTCTTCATCTTTAAGAATGGGCATTGAATCCATCAAAGAATAAAAATTGGATTTAGCAATCGCAATGGCAATCGATTGTCTTAGTAAGAAACTATCGATATTTTAGAAGGGGGCGAGCGTTTATTGAGTTCTTTAAAAAATTTTAATGCGCTCTTTCCGAACGTCCCTGAGCACGACGAGACGATAGGAATAAAAACGGAGGATTCCGATAAAGCTGAGTATTTTAAGGATTTGCGATGCTCTGCCGATCCTAGGGGGTCGTGAGTATCGTTAGAGGGGGCAAACAGGTCAATACAGGTGTAGTCCCATTTTAAGAAAAGGCCTTTGTCCCATGGGATAAGTGATGAACCGTCAGGACGCATCCGCCCTTCGACAGAGGGATCTGACGGTTCAAGGATGGAAGGAACTTTTGCCCGTTTGAGGGCAGCTTGAAGCAGTGTATTTATTTTTTGGTGCCTACTATACCGGCTTTTGTTAAATTTACAATGCAGAGGGTGACGCGCTTCCTCATCTACAAGTGAATTACAAAGCCGGCAGGGGTATGGGGACGTGTATTTACAGCCCAAGCGGAGGGCTATGTTGAAGGACAGGGTAGGATTCTCTAAAAACATTCCCGAAAACTTACTAGGGTAAGCTTCAAGCCATTCATGACCAGATTGGTCGAAAGCCAATGACCTAAGATTGCAATGCTGTTTGGCGTCGCATGTCGAGAGAAGGTAAGCAACGGACCGCGACACCAAACTTGCATCCAAATCTTTTTGGGCATAGGATTGTGGAATGTCAACTCCTAAATTGACATTCTCATTCCATAGAGATAAGGCTTGATTGATAGAGGGGTTGAGTGAGAAAGGGACAAGGTCGTTAATAGATTGTTTAAAAGAAAGGGAGGAGGAAATAAAGGCGGCTAAGGAAATCGCGGTTGGGGAACGAATACCTAGACCGCCAGATTTTGTGGGAAGAGTGGCTTGAAGCCAAGTATTCGTGTTAAAAGAAATATTTAAAATTAATTCAAGTGTGGATTTAAAAAAGTGTTCATAATTGTGTAAGACATCTTTAAATAAAAAAGCTTGCGTGGAGCGGAAGCAGAATAAAATTTTGCTAATGTTGTAATAATTTTTTATAATGTAAAAGGAATGATGTGAGGGCATAGATTTAAAAATGTCTAATTTGGTTTTTAGAGAAGAAAGGTTTTTGTCTAAAAAATTTTTGAGGCACTCAGGGCCCCCGATAGGTGCGCCTAAAACACACATATTGTCTTTATTAATTTTGGCAAAGTCAAAAAACTTTGGGTGAATATTATCCAAGTCAGAATATATTTCACTTTTAGAGGCATTTAAACATAAGTTTAATGTGGGGAAAAAAGCATGTATTACATCTAGTGCTTGGACTAGGTTGTCAGGGGTGCCAACAAGAGTGGCGTCATCTAAATACCAGACATTGAGGGTGAGTTTACAATGTTTGTTAATTTCGTTAATTAGGTGATTTATAGCCAAGCAGAATAAAGGGGGGCCTAGGGGGTCACCTTGTTGGATCCCTTCTGCGGATTCAAGGAAGAATTCTCCAAATTTCAAAATCGAAGGACATCCGTAACTTGAAATGATGTAGTTGGTGTATTGGGGAAATATCTTGATAAAATCGTTAATGAAGGCTGTGCGGCGAATGCTATTGAAAGCATTTTTAAAATCCAGTTTTATAAAGGAGTCACCCAGAGGAAGGTGTACCAGGGCTAAGCGTGCGGCATGGGTAGCTATCTCGCACCCTCCTTTGACCCCAAAGCCTAGTTGATGCGGAATTAAAGTAGGGGACAATATGGGTTTGATCGCCGAACAAATTAATTTAGAAATAATTATTCGAAAGACACCGCCGATAGCGATAGGCCTGGCTGAATTGTCGGCCTTTCTTATAGCACGATTATTCCAGATTAGAACTGTTAAGTTACTAACATCTAACTAGTTATTTGATCTAATTCTTTTTTAGAAGAAGAAAAGTAACTATAAGTGACGGAAGTCCACAAGGAAAAAGCATCTCAATATTTTTTCTGATAGATAATTTTTTCCCTGAACAGTAATATGTTTTTGGTTGTTTACTAAGTAAAGATTGAAAAAGTCTATATTCCTATCCTATGCCATCATTGGTTAATCTACAGGACTATATATTATTTTGTTTCGCCTCCATACTTAATTTCCGTCTTTCTCTGAACCTTTTTTCTTCAGTAAAATTCCTCTTACTATGTATGGGAAAAAAGGTATATTAGAATAGCTACTTGAGGATACGATTTATTCAAGTTGCTTCTTTTTGTTGATATGTGTAATTAAGGCACAATACTTTTAGGGGTCGTGAATTGGTTCTTTAAGGCGTTCCATAATCTTTTTCGCAAATTTTATTGAGCGTATATGATTTGAATTTGTATTTCTAATTCTTCTTTGCAATCCGAAACCACATTTATTATTAATTTGATTTTAAGCAGCAAATAGTATACAGTTGATGATAAATGCTTTGTTATCTCATGTATATTTATTCTACCTTCTAAAATTATAGCATATGAAAAACAAAATTTTAATTTAAATAAGGAAATATTTTTGACATATTTTTTATGTATTTATTCAATTAACATTTTAGTCACGGTTGAAAGTGCCTTAAAGAGATTTTTTGACATGTTAGATGTTTGCCGCTAGGAAAACCTAATGGTATATTAGTATAAAAGTGAGTATTAGGATATAAAATTAATTTTCTAACTGTTATCCAAAAATGAAGCTCAATTGAATATAAAAAATTGGCGCCACTGAGATTCGAACTCAGGGTCTCCTGTTTACAAGACAGGCGCTTTAACCAACTAAGCCATGGCGCCGGTAATTTAATAAATTAAAAATTAAATCTTATTTGCATTTTTGGGTCAAAGAAGGTATATTTACACTATGAAATAGATCAAATGACAGCAGTAATATTGTTGACATAACTATATATAGAACAAATATGTCAGTGGCTTGTGATTTGCCATTAACATTTCTGTTAAGCTTTGAATAAATTAAGTATAATGCCTAATTGTGCACCATAAAAAGAGGCTATACGATAAAAAACTGTGAAAAGAAAGGCCTTGTGGGGTTCCTAGTAGACTGCTGGACTTCATTAAATTTTTGTGTCATGGATTCTCCATAAAACTTATAAAAACCAATGGTCTTTTAAAGCTCAACCTAATGTAGGGATAGACAAATATTTTATTAATAGATTTATAGCACGCCCAGGGTTAAATAAATTGGAGAGGGTGGTGCCCCTATGGTCAGCCTTATAACGTCGCAACCCAAACGAGTTAATGAGGTACTGTATAATATTATCAATCAGTATTTCGTTTGATTTATGTTTAGGATATCTGATACACCTTTATTTAATAGAATTTAAAATGATCCTCAAAAATAATTTTTTTTTACTTTTTACATTGGTTTTTATTAACATCATAAGTAAGCGTAATGTATTAAAAGTCCAGAATAACTTTTATGTTTCTTTTATTTCAATATTAAATACACCGTTGCTATAATAACGTTGTGGCAAACACATTTAATGAATTTAATTTATTATAATCAATATGCTTGTACATTTTTATAGAGGATAATAAGTAGTTCCCTCACAAGAGGGACCTTGTCAAAACTTTCTATCTTAAATCATCAAATCTTAGCACCTTTTTTATAAACTTAAATCGCTTATTGAACATAATACAGAATGATTTCAATCCCATATTTATCTTGCCCCCATAGGTCTAATAGGTCACGATGGTTTGATTTTAAAATACTTAGAAACAGTGCTCCTAACAAAGCCTTCAATTCTTCTGCATCCATCAAATTATTTTGCTCGTGTATATTGATTTAATTGTTACAATTCTCGGTTGGTATACTTTTATTAATGGGTTAAGACGTTGAGTTAAAAACAACATGAAACAGTCAAGAGCTGACAAGGCTACTTCCCCTATTCCTTTAAATGCTGGTTAACATAGAATGTTATGGGATCGGTTTTTTTTCGATAGAAGTTTTTACTTCATTTTGTCCCAACGTATAAATATTACGATTTGGTCAACTCTTTACTAGTTTTTCTATATCTTCGTCGGAATTACTTTCTTTGCCACTCTCAATTAAATCATCCTCTTCAGTTAATAAAAATCATCTTGTGGTATCCTCCACCCCCTTATGTCTCACCCCCTTACGCGTATATGTGTATGTGTGTGGGCGGGGGAACGTAAATATAAATTATCTGATACCACACACGTAAGGGGGTGGGACGTAAGGGGGTGGATGATACCATACCCTACGTGTGGGTATCAGGTAAATTATATATACGTCCCCCCCACACATACACATATACGCGTAATTTTTACTCCTATTTATGATGAGTCACGATTGTTAGTATCTTTAAGATAAAAATAGATACGATTTTTATTACCCCTCTATAACGATTTTTATTTACCCCACTTACTCAATATATATTTCTTTTTTGTTTAAGCAATGATTTACGGAAAAAGTGTGAGCGCGAATTAAAATATACTTTTCGCGATATTTGCGAGGACGTTTTATCGTTTTAAATCAAATAAATATTACTCGCAGACGTTTAAATAAATAAATAAAAACTTTCTGAGTTGGTTTTGAACTTTCGTTAATTTTAATTTATAATTAGCAAATAAATTCTTCGCCATCCTGACAGAACAGAATTCCCTTTTAACGCAATAAATCCTTTATTCCTTTTGAGGATTTATTTATTACATTTGACTAATTATAACAATATAATCTCATTATTACCATCGGAACTTAAACGTTTCATAAATTGAAGTATTCATAATAGCTGATTACAAAAATTACTAGAAATAGCTAAACAAGAATATCAATATCTATCAAAATATAAGTAGCGATATTCTAAGTGTTAAAAACATGCTTAAATTACTATTTTTTAAGTGAGAATATTTTTTTGACAAAAACAAGTAACCGTATGTGGTATAGAGAAGCCCAAAGGCTTATATTAACGCCTCTCAATGAAGAATATCTAGGAGAGGATTGGTCGCAAGCAGATTACTTATACCCTATATCTAACACGGCATTAAATCACAACCCACTTTGACGAAGAGCTGTAAGCCTCAGTCATGAACAGGGGCTGGATGGACAACCTCCATGGTGCCCTTCCATCACTGGATTCATTACAGATGTAGCATCAGTCTTCATATTTTATCATCCTACTTATTTGAGTTTGTTTGACTTTAGTAAAATTAAGAACTATTGTAGTAATATTAGTTTGTTAATTAAAACGTTATGCTAAATTTCTAAAACTAATGACTTACCTAACTTAAGGGCAAGATGGGGATTACATTTACTAAGAACATAAATGACTATCAAATATGTAGCTTTGTAAGTGCCCCTTAACAACAAAAATTTTTTTTGCCGGGCCAGATTATTTGTGTAACTGCAACTCAGGTCAAACAAAATTTTACCTACAAGACCAAGAAAAGACTTAATGAAATAGTAATTTGCCTAAAATTATAGCAACATTAACTTTACACAAACAATGTCTGTTAAAGCCGTTACTTATTCTAGGATTAAAATACTATACAGTTCCCCATTGATAATTTATAATTTAAATGTTCAAGATTTGCCGAAGTTGATATACAATCTCAATATTAGCTTGCGATAAATTTGGGTAGGAGTGGAGATTAAACAAGATTTAAGTTTTGAATAGGAATGATGAGTATGGTATCTTGCATGCGACACTTAAATTGGGATAATATTATACGTTTGCAAAGAATTACAAACATACCTTTTATCCTTTATCGCCTTCATCTGATTCATGTACAATATTGGTGTGTACCCCATTGTGTTGAATAAATGAAAATTCAAAAACTGTAATTAAAGAGTTGCACATTTTAAAATAATATTATAGGGTACTAAAAAATAGAAATGGAAGCTACGTAATAGATGGAGAAGAAGCAAATATTAAATGTGATGCAGTTTTGGATGCAACACAAGAAAATAAGGTTGCTTTATTAGAGTATATTTTTAATTTATACAGATAAAAGTTGAAAATCTTGCTAATTATTCCTGGGATACCATATGGCTTTTTGGAAATTTGGTGGATTATCAAAATGAATTAAATTTAATTGCCTATCCTCTAAAATGTAAAGATATTTTATATATAAAATCTTGAAATAATTATGATTGTTTGATATAGACTAATTTTTAATGTACTATATAGCAACTACTTGTGGAGTCAGAGTTATGCATAATAACACCAAAATAAAGCCTTTACTACAAAGTTCATCAAATTTTATTTATGATATTGCATTCTCAAAGAATATAACATCTAGAAATCTTCTCCAAGAAGGAACCCAAATTGGTTATAAACGTAGCTCTTTAGCTTATGTTGATGCTAATGCTCAAATATTTGTATATGAAATATTAGTTCCATTTAATTATGATATGTTGAATGGGGAGATTTCTTGCAAGTAAAAATTTTAATTTACTTAAAGTTGTTGTTATATAGTTAATTTTAATAATTTCATTTTTTATTTCAATTTTTAACTTTTATAATTATTTGATGAATTGATGTAATAATTATTAATTTAAATTAGATGCAACTCTTTGTTACATTTAGTTCCTTACTCAAGTGTAGAAACCAAATATTCAGATAATAAAATTATACCACCAGTCAGAGTAAAATGGTATTCTCATGTTAATGATCAAAAAAGTGAATATTTATTTGTTACTAATGGAAAAATGGTAAAGCCAATTAAAATTCTAAAATATATTTAGTTATGTGCCTTTAACATAAATTCACTATGCAATATTGAAAATATAAATTCTGATGGAAAAGCTCAAACTCTTATGTATGGTCATCCTGAAAATGATAATTCCAACATAATCACATTTTTTACTGATAAAGGAAGCATTTTAGACTGTTTGTTACTGAAAAATTTGTCAATTTTAGTCTTAGCTATAAGTGATGGCTCCCTTTTATTTTATGAAGTAAGTTATATACATGGTTAACGACAAATATTTTTTTAGAATTTTCTAGATAGAAAATTCAAACTTATTAAAACTTTGAAACCTCACTCAGATTGCTCAATAACTAGTTTGTACAATTTAAAATTTGGCAACAAAATCTTTCTCATAACAATGTCTTCTTTTAACTCGGAATTTAAGGTATATTTATTAATTAAATATTAAATTTAGAAATATTTAATGTGTAAAGATTTGGGACTATGAAAAAGAAAATTGTTTGCAAACTTTGAAAATCACTAAAGATCAATCAAATGATAACCCAACACTTCAATATAAATGTAGATTTGAAGGAGGTATTGGAGTTTTAGTTCTAAGTGACATCAATGGCAAAGCAATTTACATATTTACCATGGCAAACAATCAAAATGGTAAACTGCAATAATTATTTCTTTATCTCTTTCTATAAATATGATTTTAAAACATAAATTATATAAATATCTTTTGTTTTATGCTTACGTAGAACCTAAATTTGTTTCTCTGAGTTGCAAAATTTTGTCTCAAACCGTAATTAGTTTTGCAATTCAAGAAATCAATCATCATCCTATTGATTTGAACAAAGATAAAGGAGATAGTTTGAGTGCTATATTTGAAACATCAGAAACTACTCCAACTCCTGAGCTTGATGAGTCACCTTCTGATTCTCCTACTCAATCATTAACTGCAAATGATAAAAAGCTTCAAAACATATTCAATTTAAGGTATTATTTGCAATAAAACTTAATATTATTGTTTAATCATTATTGAGGGAAATTTTTTCCTTAAGCTATATAGTTTTGAATATATTGATATTAATAACTTATTTGGTTAAATAGTATAGAATAAGAAGTTTTAAGATGACATCAAAGCTAATTTTAAAACTTTTTTAATTTACAGTATATTAATTAATAAAATTATGGATTTTTTACAATTCTCGATGGCAATTTTTTCCTTAAGCTATATAGATTATAATATATATTGATATTCTTACCTTTTGGCTTAATAGTGTATAAAATAATATATTTTAATGTGACATCAAAGCTAATTTTAAATGTTTAATAATCACAGACTAGTTTCTTTGCATCCCAATAACCTGCAAAGGTTGGATATAGATTATAAGGCCACCCTAGCAGAAAATCAACAATTTTTAGATTCAACCAAGGCAGCCCTTGAAGAGAGCATCTGTTCACGTGATGAGCAGTATACTACTGACTTGGTGGATAGAGATTTTTTCGACTTTGCCCTCGTTACTAAAGATTATAATAGTTCAGAAGAATTAACGTGTCCTAAACGAGAAGTTGATTATACGTGTGAAGACATAGATGGTGGAAACTTGTTGAAAGATTCTATAATACCCGAAACATTGAGTGGGAAAGAAATTAAAGAGAGCAGAAGAGACTCTAAGGAAACTCAACAACCTAAAGATGATTTATTGGCTTTTCTATTGGGCCAAGACGAGGATAAATGTGCTGATAATTCCTTAAAGTCCGGTGAAAGCAAGTCTTCACCCTTTGACGTCAAAGATCTATTGAATGTAGATGATATCCCTAAGAAGTCTGATACTAGCAAAACAAAAACTTCAGCAGAAAATGTACTTTGCATTTCATTTGTACTAGTGTTGTAAAAATGGCTGGGTTTTGTTCGGTCAGCCTTTGCTTTACCTAAGAATAACAGTCCACTCTCTTCTGTTTTTTCAAATGACTAAGAAAACAGACCAAAAAACGTTTGGTTTGTTTTTGTTTAGTTGACTAAAATCAAAGGTCAACCAAACAATATTAGCCATTTACAACCCTACTACGTTACACATTCATAATTTTATGTGATAGGGGAGGTTTCACACTTACTTTTAAGTCTTCTTTTTTATCAAATGTTAATTTTTTTTGAAATAGTCTAAGGTTTTATAAACATCTTAATTAATTTTATACTTGAAATGGTCATCTTGAGATTAAAGCAGCTGATGGTTTTCTTTGAAAAGCTAATCAACTGACTATAATACATAAACTAGATAGACTGCTTATCAACGTTATATATGTGTGTACCGTTTATTTCCCATTCACAAATAAGAAAAGGTTATATGGATTATAGTAATTTTAGTTAATTAAAGTGTATTTAAACGTAATGCAAAAAATAATAAGCTAGTTAAACATTAAAAACAGCATTTTACAATATATATATATCATTTAGACAATTCATAAAAATAAAAATATTGTAATGATGTGATGTTAAAGCAATTTAGTACCATCTCCAGTTTTTTAATAATCACTAATTAACATTTATTTATTAACTAATGAGGGAGGTAAATTCACTTTTTTTGTTTAAAAATGGGGTACACTGCAGAAAGGCATGGGAGGTATTGTAGTTAAATTCAAAATGGTGGATTTAATGGTACATATTTTACCATTTGAAACATATGACATGAGCAGTCTATGTAGTCTATGATTATAAGTCTTTTAACCTTATTGATCACATCGTATTTACTTTATTTACGAGCTTAATTGGTTATTTCAGGTGGATCCTAAATCGCCTAGCCTCTTGATTTCACAAAGCAAAATGAGCAACAAAAATCCAACATCTAGTGGTGGTACGGTCTTTCCTCTCTCCCTAGACACCCTGTTTGCTAAGAAAGATCAAATATTTTCATCTAACGCAAACAAGCAACAACAGCCATCATTTCAAGGAAGCAAAGATTCCCAGGCACTAGGCCAGAAGGAGGAAAAAGATTATAAAAACGGGAAAACTAGGTTATTCCACTAATCTCAATTAAATATACCACACATTTTTCCATTTTTGTGTGTTTTTTGTAAGTGAGTTTTATGTTTGATGTTTTGCTTAAAATTATTCAGGGTTTTGAAATTTTAAAAACAAAGTCATCTTTATAGATTAGAATTATAAGAAATGACGCAACTCAGTTGTTAATCTAGCTCATGTTAAAGAGCTTTGTAACAACATTTGGTGTGTTGTGCCTATAGCCCTGCTCGGGCCGCCCGACCCGATCGGGCTTTGGGCCGGGCTCGGGCAAAATTTATAAAACAATCGGGGCTCGGGTCGGGCCTGATGAGGCGGCCCGACGGCACGGCCCGAATTAACTAAAGCAAACTAATCTTTTATTAAATATGATTTAAACAAACTCAACTCGATATTAGATAATTATCTTCGTACACCATACATACTATAGCTTCCGAGCTTCAGCTTTTTCCCCTGTCTATTATAATATTTTGACCTAAATTAGAAATCTTATTCAAGTCTTTAAATATATTCATAGTAGCTGTTAGTTTAGAAATAAAATAAGGAAATATTTTTGAATTTAACTTGGAACTGTTAAATAAAATACATTTTAAAAATAAATTTTTCTATTTTAAAAATCGGGTCGGGCTCGGGTAGTGCCAAAAATTATAAGTCATTCGGGCTCGGGCAAAATAAAAACTGAGACGTCGGGCTAGGGCCGGGCTCGGGCAGGAAAAATTTCATTTTGCAGGGCTCTAGTTGTGCCTAGTGGCTTAAAAATGGCTAGGTTTTGTTTGGTCGGCCTTTGGTTTTAGTCGATTAAACATAAACAGACCAAATGTGTTTGACCAAAACCAAAGATCAACCAAACAAAACCCAGCCGTTTTTAAAACACTAGTTTGCCTTGATGAGTGGCAATGTTAAAATTTAATAATAACATGCGAATGATCTTCTGTAGATAAATCAATATTTGAGTTATCATAAATTTTATTTTTCCTACTAAATTTTAGTCCTTTTATAATTAAATTTTGAAGATGTGCTAGCGAGAGCGAACCAATCGAAAAGGGTAGTGGCGAGAACCACAAGGAAAAGAAAAATGAAGTTTTAACGCGACAATTAAGTGGCAATAGCACTAATAATAATGGTGCTGCCTTCAATAAGCAAAGTGGTCAATCTTTTGCGAACAACAATAGCTATAATTATAATAGTCCCAAAAGGCAGTATAACAACAACAGCCAGAATCCATCATACTCCGGGGGTGGGAATATTAAAAATCCCTTCCCCCCTTCCAAGAATTATGTGGTCAACAAACCTCATTCACCCTCACCCCCCACCCATCAAGAGGGCGGGGCCATGACTCAAGATCAATATAAAAAAATAATGGATGCCCATAATAGGCTCTACCAAAAATTTGACACGGCCATGGGTTAGTTTTTATTACTTCATTTATAGCCTATCTTCGTGGAATTTTGTCGATACTAAGTACGTTTAATGAACTAGTTGTAAAAACGGGTGGGCTTTGTTTGGTCGACCTTTGTTGGTTCAAAAAACTAAGGGTCCACTCTGCTCTGTTTTTCAAATTTCGACCAAGCCTAGAGGTCGAATAAGAAGGTAAGACCAAAGTGGACTGCGGTCCGTTTATGTTCAGTCGACTATAACCACCGGTCGACCAAACAAACCCCGGCTCTTTTGACAACAATTAATACTACTTTTCACACATTGATAACCTCGATCAAATATGTCATTAGGCATTTTAATTTTTATGGTACCAATTGCAATTTTATATGCTTAGATATGTTGAAGGGGCTGTGTGAAAGTCAGGTAAAATTGGAAAAGCAAGTACAAACCTTGTTGGAAGAGAAGGCTAAAGTCCAGCCTCAAACTGTAGTTGAAACAACTTCGGACAAAGGATCAATGCACGAAAGTCATGCAGATTTGGCTAAAATGTTGGAAAACATTTTGAATAAACCTACCTTGTGGAATGGATTGAATCATAGGCTGGAAAAAACTTTGCAATACGTTTTCAATTCTCACGTCGTACCAGGTATTTTGCCAAAATTTCTAGAATTTTTGAGCTTTTTTAATATTATACAATTTATTGCTTTCTGTTTTTTAAAGGGTTTTGTATAGTATAATAACTTAATTGAATGCACGTTTTTGAGCTTAAGTAAAATTGTTGGTTAGTTGGGAAATTGAAGAGTGCTTGTTAGTGTTGTCTAAACGGCAGGGTTCTGTTTGATCGAACCAGACCATATGTTTTTTGGGCTGTTTTTTTAGTCGACCTCTAGGTTTAGTCGAAATTTGAAAAACAGAGCAGAGTGGATAGGTCGTCTTAGTTACACCAAAGGTTGACCAAACAAAACCCAGCCGTTTTTACAACACTGTGCTTATGATATAAAATCCAATGAATATGAGAAAAGATAAGGTTATTAAAATTAAATATCGAAAACATTTTTTTGCGCGTTAAATAAGGAGAAAAATGAAAATACTTTTAACAAAGTGCCAATAAATGTTGATATATCTCAGTTCTTCGGACATTATTAAGTTCAGAATTAAAAGTTTTATTCAGAAACAAATAATTATAATTATGATATTGTTTCTTAATTACAAAAAATTAAAAAAAATTGCTTGAAGGGCCAAAGATTTTTCCCTTGGGGGGGGGGGGGTATGGGGCCAGGTTTTCTCTCTTGGGTGGGCCTGGGCCTTGGACTCTCTTTACCTATTTGTTGCATAATAAACACTTACCAATTATATTTGATATATTCTTAATCAGTTGAAATTTATCTATAAGATGATATATATTCTGCTAATAAACCCGGGTAAATGGCAAAACAACGTTTGCCGGGTTCATCTAGTATAAATATATAATTTAAGTTTTATATGAAGGGATTACGTTATGTGTTTCGATATTTCATCCATTATTTAATTAATAATATTTTACTTTTTGTCATAGAAATATTCAAGTCTTTCAATCACTTGGAACAAAAATTTGGTGATACGTTAAACCACGCGCATAAAAGTCAGCACGAAGATCTAGTCAAAACTCTAGATCATTCCACCCAGTTAGTAATCAAAGGGTTCAAGAATAATACACTTAGCAGCGAGCATTTGTTAGAAAAGGTGAAGTTTTTATTTATACATGTTAAATATGAATTTTTTATTATCATATTCTTTAATATAAAAAGAGTTATTGTGAGTTTTGTGGAAAAGTTTGAATTGAAATTGTTGTATTTTTAATTTTTAAATTTTTCGTTTTTAATAGAAATTGGTGGTTGCGTTTGAAGAAAGTCTACGGAATTGTATGGGTGGTGGGAGTGGTGTTATGAGTAAGGTTGTTGGAGATTGTTTTAAAACCTCGTTTCAATCAGCTGTTATGCCTCGGCTGGAAGCCATTTTAGCTGAAATATTCAAACAGGTCGAAAATACGTTCAGCCAGGGCATGACCAAATGTAAGAGCTCCTCAGCTAGTCTTCTCTAACATTTGTCAATAAATACCATATTTATAATGATTTATTAATATATAATTTAAGAGACTTTTTATAAATGTTATTTAAATATTTATTAATACGGAGTTGAGAGCTCGTGATAGTTCCTTAGTCTATAATCTTGGTTTTTAAAGGCCCCACTCGGTCGAGTACTTTTGTTTTTTTTATTAGTCTTTCTTGACCTGCTTTTTTACAGTTATTTCAATTTGAGCTTTTAAAGCCAAAGGCTGATATTTTAATGATAGATTACAAGAGGCACGAGGTGTTTTTAATGAAATTTCATGTAAAAAGTTAATAGAAATTTTATTTTTATCCCAAGTTTTGACGGAATGGAGCATTTAACGAATGCGAATTGCATATAAAAAATTAAAGTCTTTTGCAAAAATAGGTTAGCTTAGCAAATAAAAGGCTAAGTTGGACAGGTCATTGCAGAGCAATTAAAACGATTAATAATTAAAAAAGTGACAAAATTTAATTTTAAATATATAATTTTTTATATGTATATACTAATCATTCATTATTTTTAAAAATACATACGTTATGAATATCAAAGAAATAAATAAACAAAAGTTAAGAATAAACATGGGCGTAGCCAGCATTGGAATTAGAGGGGGGGCAATAATGATTTAGGGAGGGGCAAAATGATCATTTTTTGAAATTTTAGCCATAATTTAAATAAATTTAACAAATTTTTGGATTTAGAGGGGGGCAACCGACCCTCCCTGCTCTCCCCCCTCCCCCTACTTGGCTACGCCCATGATTATAAATAACTTAAATATTTGGAATTTAGTCTGCGCCTCTTTGGAGAGCGCTAAAGGGCAAACGCTCGCTCAAAAAGATTCCTTGGTCCTGAAAAAAATGGAGTCGATTGGGGAACAAATGAAATGCCTCGTTGATCAGCTGATTACTAGATCACCGCAGCACGGTACGGTCAAGTCGAAGGAAGTCGAAGAGTTGTGTGGCAAGTTGACGGAACGCCTGAATCAGCTGGAAGTTGGGGTGTCGCCAAAAGCAAAGACGGGCTCGGATCATAAATTGCTCATCCAAAACTTTTCCGAAATACTAAAAATGTAAAGGGAGAGATAGAAAATAATATTTTTTACTTCTGGTTTAGATATTACTTTTTTCTATACTATTCTGCCAGTTAACTAAATTATTTTTTTGTTTCTTGATTAGTGTTGTAGTTTGGTCGATCTTTGGTTGTAGTCGACTAAACGACCTCTAAACTTAGTACATAATTGAAAACTAGAGTCGACCGTTATTGTAGTTGAACCAAAGTGGGTCGACCAAACAAAACCCAGCCGTTTTTACAACATTACTCTTGATTTGAAGCATGATTGAACTGATGTTTATCCTTTATATAAGAGCTCTTCATCATGGGCGTAGCCATAATTTGAATTAAAGAGGGGGGGGGGCAAAAATGATTTAGAGGGGGGCCAAAGGATTTTTAACGAGGGGTTGTAGCAATTAATATTTTTTGATATCGTTTTACCTTTATATTTTTTATGTCTGTTATCAGAGCCTTGTCTCAACTTCTGGAAAAATGTCAGAGCATCATACGTAAAGAACTGCAAAGCAGTCTAAACATTCAGAAGAAAGCTTTTGAGGAGGCCTTGCAAAGAGCTTTAAAAGATACGTTACTCACCCGACCCGAACCACAATCGCAGAGCGGAGTTGGTTTGGGTGCATCAAACTTGCCCCGAGATCATCCGTACCACAAGGCACCTTACACGGCCCCCATGATAACGCTGGATGATTTGTTTAAGCTGTTGGAGCAGGGCAAAATTGAGGAAGCTTTTAGAGAGGTTTAATAACTAAACCCTAGATTCAATAACGGATTTAATTGTTATTATTTTTTATTTTAACGTATTTTTTTTAAATAAAATGTCACATTTTTCTTATTTTTCTGGGTAAATATTTAAATATCCCTAGCTTTTAACGCATTTTACATATTTTATATGTTTGGGTTTTTCTGCAATCTTTTCCAAGCGGTTTTACCAAAAACTGAGTTTTTTAATGATTTTGGCGGTTGTACTTGCCATAAATATTTCTTTGTTTATTTACAACTTAAATGCAATTTTGTTTGATTATAATGCATAAACCAGAACTAACTCTCTGCCTAAGGAACATAATTTGTTTTTTTAATTTTAATCATAAGTAGATATTTTTATTTTGTAAATTTAAAATAGTTTGTACATTTCTACAATTATATCATCTGTGGATGGGGTTGCTGGATTATTTGATTCACATCCTAGGCTATAGATTATCACCTGTGCCCGATGAAAAAGGATGAACCTTCATTCCTCGCGGCTTTGTGTGATAAAGTTGATCCGATCGATTTGTTCGAAAGCAAATGTCTATCACAAAATGTAACTTTGGGGATTATATCCAAGATCGGGGAAGAATTAGATGTCGGAGATCTTGCTAAGTTGGAAGCAAAATGCGCGTAAGTCTTATAATAAATATATCTTGAATTTTTTAATTTTTCAATATTATTTTATTAATTTTTAGATTTTTAGAAGAAGCCATCATGTCTTTAGATGATAAGGATAATAACTTGATACAGGGCAAATTTAATTCAATCCTCTCCAAGATAAGTCAAAGCCTGAAAAATTGCACAAAAGTAACTAAAATCCTTTTGAAATGTTTGAAATACAATGTTTTTTTCTTTTTAGAATCCTCAGGTCTTACCAATTTTTCAGAGGAAAATAAGAAAACTGCACATGTTGGTGGACCGTCTTTTGATATGATTCATAAAGTTTTGCTCAAGCAGCCTACCCTTTATTTTTAAATAGATGAATACATTCTTTTACTTGTCTTTTATGCAATCATATGCACTCTTTTTGTAGCTCTTCGGTATTTAGATATTTTAGGTAATAAATTTGAAATTTGTTGGCCGTTTATGAAAAATGATTACTATATTATTTTAAATTTTATCGTCAGCTCTAAGATTATAAATTGTGTGGCCAAATGAAGTTTTAAAAGAATTCATAATTAGATGTATTATAAAGGATTAATTTAAAGATGCACAGCCCTTAATACGCCCATGCCTATATTTTGTAGTGATGGTGAAATAGCGTTTGATAGGCGCTCAAGCTATAGCACATTGCACTGGGAGGCGCTAAAGTTATAGCACATAGTCACTTGGAGGCGCTAAAGCTATAGCACATAGTCACTTAGAGGCGCTAAAGTTATAGCACATAGTCACTTGGAGGCGCTAGAGGTGTAGCACATAGTCACATAAGGCGCTAGAGCTATAGCGTGGCGCTAATATTGTTATAAAATTTATAGGTTAAATTGCATTAATATTTAATAATGCAATTTACCTATACATTTATAACAATGTTAGCGCCACGCTTATAGCTCTAGCGCCTCAAAGTGACTGTAGATGGGAGGCGCTACACGCGCGGTGCTAAGCGTTTCACCATCACTAATATTTTGTAATTATGATTTGCTGAGTTTGTTGTCATTTTTTAGTTTCATGATTTGAAATTGATTTGAACTTTAATCCAACGCCCCTCTGAAGTATTCATGTGCCATTGTATTTGAAAGTTGCTCGGACAGCACTAAGCCATCTTACCTTTTAAAGTTGCGTTTAGTTTTTAATTGAGATGTGAGGCAATGTATTTTCGGGAAAATCGTCAAGAATACGTACAGGAAAGTGGAAAGCACAAAGTTTTTTGATATGCTAAATCACTTTATTACGTATTGGGAGGTATAGAGTTAAGAAACAGAGCTTTTTTAATTATATCAAGCACCTTTGAATGTTACATCTTTTAAGTTATATAGAGAACTAGAGACCTGCAACGGGCCTGTTTAGGTAAGTCGGCCTACCCGTAATAAAAATTTCAAAGCCCGGGCCCGTCAAAATATTAAATTTTAAGCCCGAGCGCAGCCCGCTAGTTTTATACAAAGCCCGGCCCGGGTCCTTAAAATCTTTTTATTTTTTTTCTTTAATTTTTTTATTGATATGGTAAACAATATGTATATGTTAAAAATGTTGATAAAAAATATTGTAGTGATAATGAATAGGTAATTCCCAGTCAGTCGAGTTCTTCTATCATTTAAGAAACGACTTGCATGGAAAAAATTTTTTACAAGTGGCACTGGGATATACAAAACCATATAAGCCAAATACCCTTTTAAAACTCTTATTTAAGGTTATAATGTATAAAGTTACTTCGCTTCTTTGCTTTTCCACCATTTTAAATAAGTTATTGATAAAATGAAAAAATAGTAATATTTTACAAAAGTAACTTGAAGAAATAAATTTTAGAATGTTTAAATTTGTTAATGATAATAAATATATAAATTTTGGCATTCGGCCGGGGTCAGATAAAGTAGAGTTTCGCAATAATCCGATATGTAGCAACAACCTAGGCAAGTTGCCCAAAGAAATTTTTTTAATAAAGATAATCAGTCGGGCAAAAAACAATAATGGAATTTGAGGTCGGGCGAGGTCGAAAAAAGTAAAGCCAATCAGGGGTCATTAACTAATCTATTTGCGAAATAAAAATGAAAGTCATTTACAGAAGCATAAGTCCACAGCCATTAAAAACCCGTATAAGTTTCCACGGCAATTATTGAAAACTTAAAAGTTGGACAGGGCAGACGGACAATTAAAAGAAAGCTTATAAATTGGATAGCAATAAATATAAATAATATTAAATTAATTCACTAGAGGGTATAAATGGGGAGGCAAGAATGGGCGGCTGCCCCCTCCAAATCCAAAATTTCTTGATGTAAAAAACATTTTTTGCCCGTCTAAACTGCCCCATCTAATTTAAATTGGCTCCGCCCATGGGATCACGTGTATAAATTATCTTTAACATTTATAATGCGGGTTGAGAAATTGATGAATTTGAAGTGGTTTTTTCATTAATTAGAAGAGATATTTAGTAATTGAGTTTATTGGTAGTGTAATGTAAAGTATATGCGAAAAAATGAAATAATGATCCTGTTAGTTTTAAAGGTTGTGCTTATGTAGCTGCGCGAGCCCATTATCATTTGAATAATCAGGCAATGATTGAATACAAGCGAGGGGCTATTAAAATAAAAATAACGTGATGGTTAAGTACAAGCGAGGGGCTATTAAAATAAAAATAACGTGATGGTTAAGTACAAGCGAGGGGCTATTAAAATAAAAATAACGTGATGGTTAAGTACAAGCGAGGGGCTATTAAAAAAAATAACGTGATGGTTAAGTACAAGCGAGGGGCTATTAAATAAAGTAACGTGTTAGAATTCGCCTAGACGGGGTCAAGGGAAAGTAGCGTGCGAAAGAAGGTTTTTGATTCCAATTAGCGCGTTTAATTTAATTCGTAGCCTCTACAACTATCCTCGGGGCTCCACTCGACGAGTTGTGGCTAGTGTAGTAGTTTATAGCGCCAATGCACGTGCCTTCCTCTCGATGTGATGTATGGGTTTTCTTTTGATTAGGTCTGGGTCGAAGTTAGCTGGTCCGGCGATGTCGTCGGAGGGACAAACTTTGGTTGGATTTACATTTTCGGTATCCGTAAGCGGCTGAGTTGAAGTATCTAAATATGCAGGTTTCAATCACTCGATCGAAACTGAGTCAGCTTTTCCGTTTTTTTCAATAATGAAATATTTAGCATGTTTGGACTTTACTCTGAACGGGCCGTCATATGGTGGCACCAAACTTTTTCGAACGAAATCATTACGGATAAAAACGTATTTACAGTCCCTAAGAAGTGAAGTTGTACTCGCATTTGTCAATTGTGTCCTGACTTTTTTAAAAGGTAAATGGTAAAAATGTTGTTTTAGGCATTTAATAAATTCGAAGGCGTTATGAGGTGTTCTTGAGTTCGTCTAAAATTCGCCGGGAAGTCTAAGTGTAGTGCCATAACTAATTCGGCTGGAGTGCAACCTAAGTCTTCCTTGATTGTGGTTCGAATGCCAAGCAAAAATTAATGGTAAGAGCTCATCCCATTTGTTTGTGTCACCTTGTGCCATCAAGGAACTTTTCAACTGTCGATGAAATCTCTCAATCATGACGTTGGCTTGTGGATGATAGGCAGTGGTTGTGATGTGATTTACACCAAGGAGTTGCGTGAGATTCCGAAATAATTAGGACTCAAACTGGGGACCTCTATCTGTTGTGAGGCTTGATGGTACTCCGAGGTCAGCTATCCAATACTTGATCAGAGCTTTTGCAACCGTTTGGGCTGAGGTGTCACGGATCAGCATGGCCACAGGCCATCGTGTGAAACGGTCAATAATGGTGAGTAAGTGGGTATATCCATTCGACGGTGGTAGTGGACCAACGAGATCGACGTGGATGTGGCTAAATCGAGCGTCAGGTTCAGCAAATGTGCCTAAAGGGGCTTTTATGTGACGATGAATCTTCGATTTTTGACAAGCAACGCATGATTTGGCCCATTTCCTTACATCCATATTGATGGAGGGTCAAACGTATCGACGTGAAATCAGCTTAAGTGTTGCACGCGTACCAGGGTGTGATAAGTTGTGGAAGTTATCAAAAATTACGCGTCTGAGTGAAGTTGGAACGAGTGGTCGAGGTGAGGTTGTGGACATGTCGCATTGCACGGTCAAATCAGAGCCAGGTATAGGAAGTTGCGTTAATTTTAGGGACTTTAGGTCCTGAAATGCCGACTTTTCTTCCATCTGAGCCAAAGCTAACCTTTCTACTAGGGGCCTGTCTTTAAAATCAACGGAATCAATTTCAGACCTTGAGAGGCTGTCAGCGACTACATTTGATTTGCCAGCTATATATTGGAGATCGGTAGTATATTGCGAAATATAGTCTAACTGTCTAATCTCGGGGAGTATTTGTCGATAGGTGTACTGAAAGCATAAGTTAGTGGCTTGTGGTCTGTATAAATAGTGAATTCATGACCTTCTAAAAGATGGCGGTAATAGCGGATTGTTAAATATATTGCTAATAATTCGCGACCGAATGCACTGTATCGTTGTTGAGTTTTTGTTAGCTTTTGGGGAAAAAGGCCAAAGGCAGCGTATTACCGTTAGTTGTTTGATGTAATACGGCTCCTACAGCTGAGTTGGAGGCGTCGGTGGTGATTGAGAGTTGAGCGTCTTTTTGAAGATGGGAGAGAGGCACGACATTGCTTAAAGCGAGTTTGGCGTTGTTAAAAGCAGTCGAAGCTTCCGGGGTGCAGGAAATTGTCTTCTTTGAACCGTCGAGCAAATCGGTGAGAGGTTTGAGTAAATCGGCACACATCGGAATAAACCGTCTATAAAAATTAATCATCCCTAAGAAGCGTCTCAACTGAGTCATCGAAGTAGGCTGTGGGAAATTGAGGATTGCTTCCACCTTGTCCTGAAGGGGTGACAAACCTTGAGGGGTGATTTTGTGTCCCAAAAAATTAATTTCGTTTTGGCACCATACGCATTTATCCTGACTGATTTTAATACCGAAAGACTTGAGTCTTTCAAAAACCAGTCTAATATGATTGTGGTGTTCATCAATGGAAGAACTCGCGATGAGTACGTCGTCAAGGTAAACAAAAACAAAGTCAAGTTCTCGAAAAACTTGGTCCATAAAGCGTTGAAACGTCTGGGCAGCGTTGCGAAGGCCAAATGGCATGCGAAGAAATTCAAAAAGACTGAACGGGGTTGTGATGGCGGTTTTAGAAATATCCTCGGGGGCCATTGGAATTGGTGGTATGCCCTGACTAAGTCGATTTTTGAGAATACCGTTTTATTGCAAAGGGTCAGCGCAAAATCATGGAGGTGGGGAAGGGGATAACAGTCGGGAATTGTACGACTAACTAGCATGCGATAGTCGCCACCAGGTCTCTAATCTCCCGCGGCTTTCTTGGGTACCATGTGCAGGGGTGAGGACCAGTCACTGTTAGAGGGACGGATTATACCAAGTTCGAGCATGTGAGTAAATTCGTCTCGGGCAATCTTAAGCTTGTCCGGGAAGAGTCTCCTTGTTTTTGAGCGAACCGGGGGGCCGTTGGTGTGGATATGGTGTTGAGTGCTATGAGTTACTTGAGCCTTATAATCAGAAGGGGACACTATGGAGGCATACTTCTGAAGTAGTGATTTGATGGGGGAGGTGCCAATTATCCCAACTTGTATGTTGATTGACGTAGCGAGTGTAGCCTTGCCTGCAGATGTTAATGTCGTTTGAGTGTCGAAGAGCTGCTTCATTTTATATCAACTACTGGATGGTAGTGATTAAGAAAATCGGCTCCGATAATTGGCTGTTTAACGTCTGCTATTGTAAAAATCCATCTAAATTCTTTGCGTAGGCCGAGGTCCAAAGTGAAAAGCTTTTGGCCATATGTTTTGATAGGGGTAGAATTAGCGGCCTAAAGTTGCACATATGAAGGGGTCAAGGAATGTTCTCGAGAAGGCGGAATAATGGAAATCTCCGCGCCTGTGTCAATGAGAAATCGCTGACCCGTGGATTTGTCGAATATGTAAAATAAGCGACTAAGTTTTAGACCAAGTCCAGGCGTCGCCATCCCTGGGTGGTCTACTAGTTTGTCGAGGGAGGATGCGCAAGGTTGCACGCATTTGAGCGCCTTGTCTTTAAAGCGGTAATGGTACCAACAAAGTATATTAGGTTGAATATGCGCGCTAGGGTGGCGAACGGTAGAGGGATTGCGGCGTCTCGAGTTGGAACGATCACGTGGCCTATTGATTGAGATTTTTAAATTTTGTACCTCCTGTGGGAGTTTTGCAATCATCTCCCTAAGCCGAGTCAATTCATCTTCCGTGACTACATTTACAATTGGACATGTGGAGTTGTGGTAGGTCTCTACTTTTTTCCGCAGTTTCGGCCAATTTGGAGAGGGACTGCTCGTCAGAAACAATTGCCAAAATGCCGGTCATGTTTTTTGGAAGTTTTTCTAACCAAAGTTCTTTAAGAACTCGTTCATCCATGGAATTCGTTCCCAGAAGATTTTTCATGAAACGCAGAAGCTGGGATGGGGTGCGATCTCCTAATTCGACAGTCGTGAGAAGAGCACGAAGTCTAGCAGAATCGGATTGGCTAGTGCGGTCTATGATGGCTGCTTTCATGGTTGTATAGGGTAAAATGTCGGGCATATTTTGTAGGATGTCTTGAATTTCGATGGTTATTTCCAGTGGCAAGGCTTCTATTAAGTACCCAACTTTGGTAGCTTCGCTTTTTATCTTTCTTACCAAGAAAAGAGCCTCTATTTGGATGAACCATGAGCGGGGGTTTATACTGTTAAACTGTGGCAGTTTAAAATATGTGGCATTTTCGCTTTTAACCTCCATATCAGATGGTTGCGTGGACATTTTTGGGTCACCAAACGAAGTGGTTTTTTCATTAATTAGAAGAGATACTTTAGTAATTGAGTTTATTGGTAGTGTAAAGTATATGCGAAAAAATGAAATAAGGATCCTGTTAGTTTTAAAGGTTGTGCTTATGTAGCTGCGCGAGCCCATTATCATTTGAATAATCAGGCGATGGTTGAATACAAGCGGGGCTATTAAAATAAAAATAACGTGATGGTTAAGTACAAGCGAGGGGCTATTAAAATAAAAATAACGTGATGGTTAAGTACAAGCGAGGGGCTATTAAAATAAAAATAACGTGATGGTTAAGTACAAGCGAGGGGCTATTAAATAAAGTAACGTGTTAGAATTCGCCTAGACGGGGTCAAGGGAAAGTAGCGTGCGAAAGAAGGTTTTTGATTCCAATTAGCGCGTTTAATTAATTCGTAGCCTCTACAAATTAAAACTAGGATGGAAATAAAATTTAGCTTTCTCTGTTAATATACACAAAATAATTAAATTAGAACATTATAAAAACACTTTCTTTTATACTAAATTTAGTTGATTTTGTAACGGGCCTTAAGTATAACTAGGCCCGGCCCGAGCCCGTTAAGTTATATAACGGCCCGTCCAGGCCCGGCACGTTGTTTTATTTTTAAGCAGAAGCCGGGCCGGGCCGTGCAGGTCTCTTTAGAGACCTATCCAAATTTCAAACTCTTTTTATAGGGTTATAAAATATTATTTTTAATAAAGTTTCTATTTTTTAGCTTACATCAATCATTTATTTTGGGGTTAAATGAATTGACTTAAAAGTTTGGGAATGGGATGAAAAATACATATTTCCAATAGCTATTTGTCACACTAAGGTGGTCAGCTTCTTTAGATATTGGGATAAGGGGTGATGCTCGGCTTTCCAGGCCTGACAGCCGTGGTGACGATGTGATTTTTAATTTTTTTTTGAAATAAGTGCCAGAGGGGGATTGAACCTGCGAGCTCTTGCTTCAAAGACTAAACCTATACCCACTACGCCACCACGCCCCTGAATGGGATGAAAAATATAAGTGAATAAAGCGATTTAAAATAAGCAGGGATTTTACATGATACTTTATTACCTCAAACGCTTGAATTTCGCCAATTATATTGACTTCACAATGTGTTTCAAAAATGATTAATTTTGCCAGGAGGAACATTCAAAATTCACTATGCACCTGATAATAATTTATTAACAACTAGCGGAGCCCGGGCAAGCGTTGCCTTCAGTGACCAGGCCGGGCAACTATCGTAAATTTTGACTTTCGGGCGGGCACCATAACAAGTTTCGGGCTAAATGTTGGATAATTTATTATATTGTTATTTGTCACTTTTTAATTTGATTTTATAATGTTTGTTAATTCTAGTTCTCATCAAAAAAAACTAAAAAGATAAATTTTTTTTAAAAAAAAAAGACGACTATATTAGTGCTAAAAATTAAAACACATTATTTCGGGTCGGGCAGCTCTAATTAGAGATGGCAGTATAGGGAAATTTCCCGGGAAAATTGGGAAATTCCCCTGGGAATTTTATAATTTAAATTCCCTTATAGCTAATTGCATGTGATATATCAAATATTATATTTTTAAAATGTTAATCGACTTGCCCCGAGGCTATTTATACAATCATTGATATTGCCGCTAAAACACCCTATTTCTTTTTAATTAAAATATTAAATTTAGTAATTATATTTTCACATCATGTCCAAAATTTCATTATTTGTTTATTGGAATTGGAATAAAAAATAAGCTACTAAGGCCTTCTTAAAAAATTCCATGAATAATCATGTTTAGTACTACTTTATTAAATTATTATTATGAAAATATAAATGATCTTGTTACTATGAATATGAAGTTAAATCAATGCGGAAATATGACATTAATAAGTGATGGATGGACTAATTTGCGTGGATAAAAGATAATTAATTTTATAGTTATGACTCCGACACCTATATTTTTAGATGTTAATACAGGTTTTAATTTATTTGTGAAGAAATAAGTAAAATAATACAACAAAGGGCAAAGATAAATTTGTCGTTGTTACAGATAATGTAGCTAACATTAATAATTGGGAGCTTTTGAAAGCTACGAATGTTTTGGGTGTGCAGTCCATCAAAAAATTTAGTTATGCATAGTTTGATTAATAAAGCCAAGAATATTATAAATATGAAAAGCACAATGCAATTCTTACATGGATTATAAAAGAAAATCAAAGGAAAATCAGTTTCATTGAAAATTCCGGGCCATAATAGGTAGGGTGGGGTTGTTATAATGCTTGAGAGCTTGATTTTGAATAAAGCTATTCTTCAAGAAATGGCAATCAGTGAAAGTATTGAAGATGAAAATTTTGTTGGATAACGAAAACTTTTGAAACTTATTTAAACTATTTTGCCCTCCTAGGCCTTATGTATTCAAAAATACTGCAGGTAGAGGGGTACAGAGCATATTTGTCTGATGTAGTCGAAGCATTATATATAATATACACATTTTTGAAGGAAGGGTCATCTCCAAGAGCAATGACATAAATCATCTAATTAAAAAAAGGTACCATTTTTGTTTTCAAGATCTTCATTTTACCGCATATTTGCTGGATGCCAATTACAGTAAACTGAGGAACAAATTCGCTAATGACAAAATAATAGTTGTGGCGATCAGTTACAATTTACACCTTATCAACCGATTAAACCCACCCGATTATTATGCATTATCATTATCAGATTCTACAAATGGAGATATAGAAAAAATTGAATCATATGCCGAATAACGTTGTTCTTGATATGTTTATTTACATAAATAACAAACTTTCTATATGTATTTATTAAATTATTTAACCGTTTCTTATCAATTTCTCTTTTTAAAATCGAGTTAAATGTGTTGTTTTTAGTGTTTATATTATTTTTTTTAAGTTGTTGATTCACCCTGCATGGGGTTTTTGTTAAATTTTCCTTATTTTCCCATAAATTCCCTTATTTTCCCATTATTTTCTCAATTTCCCTTTGGAAATTTCCCCAGTGCTTGCGTTGGGGAAAATATGACATCTCTAGCTCTAATCATACGGGCATTGTGGAGCGGGCACAGAAGGTTTTGGGCGAGCAGATCAATTATACGGGCCGAGTTTGGGAAGAAAAATCCTAACGAATCTGACTTCTGGTTGCCTTGGCCCAGTCTTTAATTCTTAATATTTGTAAATGGTGCACTTTTGATTGAACTTTGATTATAGGTAATAAAATTTAGACCTTTATTTAAATTAAATGATTCTTCAAATAAAAAATGATCGTAGCTGGCGGGTTAATTATAATATGGATTTTATAAAGTTGTATATAAATAGGGCAGTACTGCCTAAAATATGAATTATAAACAATACATGAAATTGTAAGTATTAAATCACGTGATTTGCGAGCACATAAAGGGTTTGGATATTTTTGGCACACTCTATTAATATAATGATATATTTTATGCCACAGATAAAATTTTTTTTATTTTTTAGATTACTTTAAGTTGGTCAAGAATTGATTTTAAAGGCTCTTTATTTACTATAATAAATTGGTGCATTTATTGACAGAATGTCTTAAAAATATACGTGGCTAGGTTGTGGCAATACATAAGATCCTGGTAGAAATCATTACAGGACTATTAATTTAATATTCTTTATATTCAACCTGTCAATGGTTTAATTGTATTATATGTTATATTTGCAAATTGAAATAACTTACTAATAATGCTAGTCAGGCCTAATGTCCATTGCTTGCTTGTGTTTAGCTGTTTCCTCTACTCTCCACACATTCTCATACATCTGCTGTCTCATGTACCGAGCATACACAGGGCATGAGTGCGCATATAATAGAACATTCCTGACTGAGACAATGTTTTTATAGAAGATATATTAATGTACTTTAAATTCTTTTAAATATTTATAAACTGTTAATTAAATTAATAATGGCAGCTTTTATAATATTTGCTTTTCTATAAGCTTAGAATGAATAAACTAAGTTAAAATAAATCTCGATAGAATAATTATGCAAGCCCAATAATTTATAACTATCTTAACCTTAATAATGTGTAACATAGAGGTATTTTATATGCCAAACTAATTTGGTAATTATCAAATTTATTAGATGTTTTGAAAAACAGTTTAGAAGGTCTTTGTTTATTCACTTTGGTTGTAATACCTGTGGGATGTTTTTGAGTTACGTATTTTCGTTCCGTGAATTCACGTGACGTAATTATCCTTGAATTACGGTTGAGCTTACACAAATGCAATTGAATATGCATTTATATACCTCCTCTCACAATACATTTTTTACGGGTAAAAAAAGTATTGAGCGCAAAACAATATACACTTATCATATGAATACTGCAAGATAAAAATGAATTCCTCAGATAATTCAAAAGCCAATATTCCTAATAATGAGTTGCCAAAATTAGCTATTCAGGATATACGAGGTATACAATGCCATTAAATTATTTTTAAAATTAAATTTGAAATGATACATTTTTTAAAAGTAATACAAATTATTAGTCCATATAAAATTTGCTTATAAATCTTATTTAAGTGAAAATAGTTTTTATACATTTAAATGGTTTTGCAGATCTTTAAAGCATTTTGTATCTATACTGACAGCTTATGTTTATAAGGTTTATTATTCAAAAGCATCACTTTTTTTTGTTAATATTAAATTTGCTTCATTATTTTTATTTCTAACAACATCTGTGTATTTACAATTTTTTTATACATTTCAAAAGTTGCAAAGGATTAACAAATAATCATTACACTTATTTGTAGCAAATTTGATAGTCCATATTTATGTGTTACATGATTTAGAAATAGCCAATGACCTCATAAACAATACTTATCATCACAATGGTACATCAGATTTTTATTCGCACGATGAAACTGATTATCATTCAAGTAGCAATAGTAGCTGCTCTTCCCCTCTATCCTTTAATTCTGCAAGTCTTTCAACTTCTCGCTCATCATTTTCATGTTGTAGTTTATGTTCTTGTTCAACTTGCTACGTATCGGAACAATACGATGAAACTTCCCCATTTTCAACTACTACCAGCTCATCTACCTCAGACATAACCAATGTATCCCCCCTAGCCCCACATTCATTATCCCCCATAGCGATTGACTTCAAGCGTCAACTTACAGCGTCACCTTCAAGCGCTCTCGACATTGAGCGTCTACTCAAAGCGCTAAAG
This sequence comes from Gordius sp. MW1, assembly GCA_964036665.1. Classification (NCBI taxonomy): domain Eukaryota; kingdom Metazoa; phylum Nematomorpha; class Gordioida; order Gordea; family Gordiidae; genus Gordius; species Gordius sp. MW1. The sequence continues at coordinate 23,190,514 of OZ038531.1, forward strand.
AGGATAGATTCAAATAGCCTCAACAAAGGTCAGAATGGTACTACGCTCCAGCACAAAAGTTCGCCCATTAAACGCGCTAGGAGCGTGTTTAAAGTTCTTAAACCTTGTTGCAAGCATTCCTTACCCAAACATCTCGTTCACTTTATAGCGCGCGGAAAATTCATTAAATTCGTAAATTCTCATTACTACACCAACAGCGTCCTCCTCAGATTTAACGCTCAAGTGAGTACTTATTTTGTATGAATTGCCTTTAACATAATTCGGGCTCGATGATATTATTAAATCATTGTAATTGATTTCCTTGACACTTTTCGAATGCATATGAAAGTTGTTAATCCTAGTTTTTATTAATTAACTTAAATGTTTTTGCAAAATAATACTATAAAAAACATCATTTCGGGCTGGACAGTTTGGGCAGCTCTAATAGTTCGGGCGCATGGCCGGGCCGGCAGTTTAGTTATAAAATTGAACCTGGCCGGGTCTGGGCAGAAAAATTTATAACAAATTTGATTTCTGATCGTTTTGTTAATATTAAGACTTGTAAGGACGTTTGCCAAATTTGTATACGCACATGACTACTGAACGTATACGGATGTCTACTAAGCTGTAATCAGGGGTAGGCAAGGAGGGCGGCTCCTCAAAATCCAAAAATTCCTTGAAATTTATCAAAATGACTGGCTAAAATTTCAAGAAATGATCATTTTGCCTCTCCCTAAATCACTATTACCTCCCTTTAAGTTCAATTATGATTACGCCCCTGGCTGTACTTCTGAAAATTGTGCAGATTGGTACATTATCATGCTAAACATAACAAAATCGAAAGTGCCTCTGGGAATATTGTAACTATTTTTTATATATTTGTTTATGTATACGTCTATTTTTGCGTTTTATAGAAATGCGTTCACGCCAAACATAACGCGAAATTATTCGCTAAAACTGCCAGAAGAATTGCCTCGTACCGTCAAGCTGCTGATGCCCCACGTTCTCCTCCTCATCCATCCACGACCTTTAAGAAAAACCCCGCCGGTATTACATCATATCTCTAAAAAAATATTGTGCACTCGGGTGACAAAAACACTCTTTTATCATCATTCCTCCTTATTATTAGATAGCGTTGCATCTATTCTTCGTTACTTTGCAAAATAGGAATCTTTATTTTTGAGTTAGGTCGGGTTTATACTACAGTAGTGTAGGGTAGTGTGGTAAAAACGGCTGGTTTTTTTGGTTTACTTAACATGAACTGACCAAAAAATCACATTTGCCTTGTTTATGCGACTAAGAAAAACATGACCAAACATAACCCAGCGTATTTATAACACTATTAACGACTAGGGGATTAAGAGAAAGATTTTTAAACTGTTTTGCTGAGAATTTAGCTGTTAAAAGTCAAGTTAGTATTACATACATAATTTGTTTTATTCGTGTTCAGTCGACCAAATAAAACCTAGCCGTTTTTACCACACTAGTGTAGGGGGTGGATTGGTCAATGTTAAAAAAGATTAAATGTTTAATATCTATATTTTGGCGTTCGCATTTTTTAAGGCTTCAAACAATCGCAACAAGCACAGCTAGAAAATGGGAGTGTTGGAAAAGTTGTTTCGCTGGGACATCGGAGCCCCGCCACTACTCGCGCGTCCAAGGGGGCCAGAATTAGTGACCAGCCTCCTCGTTCTAAATGCAATCTCCTGTCTTCCAATTCGGCTGCCCCTCATTCCGATTAAACAACGAGAAGAGAATAAATGTGCGCGGCGGGGCAGGCCCATGAAATAAAATTAATACCTCTCTCTCTCTCTGCTCTGCCCACACAATGCTCTGCCACTCATCATATCCTCCTACTATTACAGATGTGCTCTAAATTATCCGTCGCGTCATCTCGTCGTATTGTAACAATTATTACTATTATGGAATCAAGTATTTAATCATCATCTCGCCACTTTTTATACCCCACATCAAAGACCACCCATCACCCCCTCCCTCTTACCCTGTGTTGTAAAAACGGGTGGGTTTCGTTTGGTCGACCGACCTTCGGTTTAACCAACACTAACGGTCGACTCTGCTCTGTTTTTCACATTTCGCCTAAGCCTAGAGGTCGACCAAATAACCCAGCCGTTTTTTCAACACTACTCCTACCTTTGTCTCGAGACTCTTATCTAAATGTATTAAATTTAACTTGCTTTTCTTCACATGTGACTTGATCGGTGATTATCGATTGATTGATTATCGATTTCAATGATTTTGAATTGACCAAAAAGCACGAGATGATTACCTGCTGTCTTTAGATACGAGATCAGGTTTTCCACTTAAGACATAAAAGTATGTTGTGTACAACAAATTGATTCGAGATTACACACACGCGAATGTAACGCGACGCCCCATGTTATAAATCAATAAAATTCTCTCTTTTTTACACGCGCTCACATTCTATGTACAATCCATTGCAACGCTGTTTAATGGAAAATGCGCTGGTTTATAAAAGGGTTGATTAACGCGTTGAGAGCAGGACGACGACATCAAAAAATGTATTGCTGTAAAAAAATGTCGAAATTATACGCTCGCGCGTTAGAGCGTTTTGTATTATAGCGTTCCCAAATTCCAACTATTCCTATGATGGACGATACCCAGCAGGACAGATGTGCACCAAGCGGCGTTGCCCATGTCTAGCAGGTAATCCAAACTCGAGCGTCTAAAGAGAGCGCTAACCAACGCGCTTAAAGCTTCGTTTTTGACGCTGCTACCTCTGAGCGTCGCGCTCCAAGCGTCTGGTAAATACTTGGCAGCCAATTCCATCCAATCATCTTCAGACGTTCCTAATAAATTCGCATAAACAAAAAATAGTTTATAATCTTATGATTATGTAACATGGAAATAAAATTAGCGTTACAAATTTAACCTCTTTTTATAATTAGACTTTGAATTTGTTTAAATAATAACAAAAATATCGATGGGCGTAGCCAGCATTGCGATTAGAGTGGGGGGGGGGAATAATAAGTTAGGGAGGGGCAAAATGATCATATTTCGAAATTTTAATATGTTTCAACAAATTTTTGGATTTAAAGGGGGGCAGCTGCCACCCCCCTGGCTACGCCCATGAGAATGTCTTAGTAACGTTTTAAATTCTAACCCGTTGAATGTGGTGATTGTTGTGGAGTTAGGAGCGTTAAAGCTAGGAATGCAAATAGAAGCGAAGGTGCCAAGAACTGTATGGCAGTCACGTTTACGTACACATATATCCTATTCACCTTTTGTGTCATTGCAAAAAGGAAATTTTTAAAGTATATTAATAAATTTTTTATGTGTTATTTACCGTGTTTCTGATGGTTTTGTTGGATATTTTATTGGCGCTAGAAGCCTTTAAATCAGCCAACTTTTGGTAGGCCAGATTGAGATATGCTTGAAGATGTGGTCTGAGCAGGAGCGTGTTGGTTAAGCAGTATAAGACCATGCATAGGTATTTTATGTGAGATACGTTAAAACCCCAACTAAAAACCACAAACAAAAAGACCAAATTTATGAAATTGTGCTTGAATTATACTTTATGTATGGAGAATTGCTAGTTTGAATCCAATTGTTAACACCATTTTCCAGTGGACGCAAAGATAAGGCACACGTTATGAGTGGTACAACACAATTCATATGCATGAGTAGTCTGTAAAACGTTCATTAAAATTAATTTTTAATTTATGTCTTAAAATTACTAAATTACTTTTGTGAGGAGGTGGAAGCAAAAGTTAAGGCGTCTAAGTACATTTGGGACCATCTTATGGCTGGGAAAAATAGTAGGCTCGCCACATAACCCACTGCTGTTGATAGTGTAATGGCGTAAACTGCTTTTATTTTGTGAAACGGGCTAGACAAAACAAACGAAAAATAATTACTAAAAATAACAACTGGGCGTAGTCAAGGGTGCCCCCCCCCTCTAAATCCAAAAATTTGTTGAAAATTTTTCATTTTGCCCTTTCTAAATCATTATTGCCCCCCTTTTATTCCAATGCTGGCTACGCCCATGAACCTAATACCAATTTCAGACCTAATTAATAATAAATTGAATTTAATAGTTAAGATCAAATTAATAGCTTAAGATTTCGACATTTTAATGTTCATCGATAAATAAGACTATGAAATGTACCTATTCATTCATATCTACTAATTTAAAAATTAATTAAATTTTAATTTTTGGATAAATAATGGAAATTTAAGACCTAATTTCAAAATTTTACTTGAGATGAAAGGCAAAAATTTCCATCTAACAACAACATTTTGGCACACAAGGGTTAGCTGCTTCCACGAAAAATCGATGTTCATTGTTTCTCAAGGCCATTTTTAATAAACATTTATAATTTTCCTTTTGAGCTATCATTTAAAGTATTTCAAACTTATTCATTTACATTTTGCCCCCAATGGATTTATTATTTCAATTTAGGAATTTACATGGGCTTAGCCAGCATTGGAATTAGAGGGGGGGGCAATAATGATTTAGGGAGGGGCAAATGATAATTTTTTGAAATTTTAGCCATAATTTTTGGTTTTAAAGGGGGGGGGGGCGGCTTTGGATGCAATAATACCTTAAATTAAATGTAGTTGGCGCAAATCCTTTATGATGGTCATCTTTCACGTACGTATCATAACTATTGTATATTTCACCCTCCCCAGTTACAGCACTAGTTACACCCTTGGCCGGCAATATGTTTGGGCTTAGGTGTGGGTCTAGGCACAGGGCTATGAGGGAAATCGAGGCAAACATGAAACCCATGATTAATACAACGCTCTTTTCGTAAGGTCCGTTGATTGGTTTAAAAATATAACTAGCCGTTATGCTTGTCAACGCTTTCAGGACGAAAAAACAAGCTAGCCCATTCCAACAAGCACTAACATCAATGATCATCGTGGTGGTATTATTACTATAATCGGGGTTGTCGTCCGATTGTTTAAGGAATAATATTTTGAGGAGGTCGTAACTTTTTGTAAATAGATAAACTACACCACACAGAGCGCTAAAATCACACAGCCATTCTAGGGTATGGTAGTGCGGTAATAAAATCACTTCTTGAGCCATTATAGCTTGTCTCTGTAGGACAATGTTGGTCAATATACTTTTTGGCACCAAAAATTCTGGAGCGGACCCAGGAGTGGAGCTTGATTTTGATTTATTTGCTTGGCCACCAGTGGTAGAAGTACCTTGAACTAAACCCTTCAATTCCTTATCCGTTGGGGCTACGTATCTGAATAAGCTATTTTTATTTGAAATATTTTATAAAGGCGCTATAGTGGTTTTTAACCTAAAATATTGAAGATTTAAATTACACCCCCCCCCCCTTGTCAAGTTTTATGAGATTTAGTTATTGTAGTTATGAATAACATCTAGAAGCTTTCTCCTTTTGCAACCTACTTTTCTATTATTAGATAGACGAGAGACAGGTGGTGTTGGTGTCATTATAATTCCTTTTACCAGTGTTGTTTCTTTATCTCCAGTGTATTATTGTCTAATCATAAAACAATTATAATCCATTTTCAAATAAAAAAATGCTCTCTTTTTCAATACTATGGAAAACACAATTTAACAATATGGCCAAATTTAAAATGGGCCCGATAATAGATCAATAATTTTGTAAAAAGGCACCTATTTTCAGCAAATGGACCTAAATTAAATATTTAAACAACTGACACCTGGTGTTTATTAAAATATACAAATATATTATGTTTACACAATTCTAAAAATATTTTATTAAAATTTGATTGTAAATTTTTTATAAATTTGAGGATCATCTAGACTGATGATCGGAACCCATCACTTTAGTGTCGGTGTTAAAATTTTGTATAAGCTGTGAATATGTCAATATCCTTGGCCTCGAAAAATATAAGCTTACGACCTTAAAACAGATGTTGCCAAGAGCATAATACAATCCAAATCTTTTAAAAACTTAATCAATATATAAATAAAAAAAACTATAGATGTTGAATTGAATTGCTACTTACTTTAATTTTCATTATTCCATAAAATACAAATAATATATATAAATATATAAAATCTTCAAAAAATTTTACATGTTCAATTTTAATCTTAAAATATATGGCACATTTGAACGAAAATTAGAATTACTTTCATCTAAAAACTTGAAATACAATGTCAATGTACTAGGGAAGATTTTCAAAAAGGGGTTTAAAGTTCAGTGGAGAAATGTGTACGTGATTTTGGGCATACATTTAAAAAGTCAACGAACTTTTATTAAATACCAAACGACTTTTGTTCCCATTAATATAATTCGTTATTCATTTTTAAATTATCATATTTTATTTGTAAGTATTTAGGTAATTAATTTATATTTTTAATATTATTTAAACCTTTATGTTTGACATGTTACATTTTTCGGTTGTTTAGATAGCCATAGATTTACAAATATTCTTTAATAGAGGTCGACGGTCTAAAAATTAAGTCTCTTCTTTATTTTACTTACCATGGGGACAAATATCCATTACTATAAGAATTAACAATTCCAAAAACACCTCTAAATATCATAAAAAATTAATAACCCTTTAAAATCCGCTAATTTTTATTTTTACAATATTTTAATAAATTATTAATAAATTTCAGATTCCTAACTCCTCCTCCTCCGCATATAAAAAACAAACTTATTTGTTTATGAAGTTATGACAAGTTGAATAATAATAATAGCATGATTGCCAAGTTCCAAATATAAAAATTTGTCAATTTTTTGGCATAAACCATTTCAGCTGTGTTGATACATTTAGAAATGTTTGTTTGATAGATTTTAAAATTAAAAAAATAGCCCCTGCCCTGCCCATCTATTTACTTCTAAATTAACCACATGACAATAAAACAAACATTTTAAAATTATTTAAAATTAATAAAAATACTTTTTTAAAAAAGGGATTTTAGACCATAAATAAAATGGAAAAAATAAATATAATTAATATTACAACGAAACATCGTGTTAAATGTTAGAAAAATTATATTTTTTTATCTAATTTTCTTTTGGTATAATTTTATGAAGAAAAACAGATTGTTTGCGATTTGGAATGGTGTAAGAAAGAATTTAAAGTATTTGTATATAAAAAATTCTTTTACATAATAATAACTAACGCGAAAAATCCATCAAATAACCTATTTCAACACTAATAGAAGTTTAAAAATTGCATAGCAATTAAAATAAATGATAGCAATTATTAAGTGTATAGATGAATTATTAAAAGTAAGTCTTAAACGAATTTACATGTATATTTAGACTATATAAAAATAGACGACCTCATTATACAATTTTTCTATTTATATCGCCCTCAAGGTCTTTTGTCGTTTTCAATAGCTTAATAATAGAAAAATTTCAATGGGGGCAAAATTATATTTTAGAGAAGCGTAAAAGACTGCCTGCTAAATGAAATATATTTTAATAAGTTTATATAATAAAGTTCTTGACAAATATTATTTATTATTTTAAAAATTTTTTTTTGTAATTCCTCAATAAACTAACTTTATTCTTACAATTTGTTAACATTATTAAATTTGGAATAAAGCTATTTTATGCATGTTAGAAATTTATAACATCTAAAGTAAATACAACTCAATTAATTTAGATTAATACACCCATTAGAGGTATTCATCTATATTTTAAGCCTTATAAATGAGAAAAAATGTAATTTTTTATGTGTATTTTTTCCTTAAAGTTCACGGATGTAGGAATAATTATCATATCTGCATAATTAATTACTTAAAAGATTTAATATGAAAATTAGCCTTAGCACCAAACCTATCTCATTTATGCCAACCACATTTAATAGGAGATGATAGAAACAAAGGCTTTATTTATAAACTATCCCAGCATTTACAAAAACATTTTAAGGCTGGCCATCAGTTTGATTTTTAAAACAATTATTATTTTATAAGTCAAATTATTATAATATCTATTGATAATATATTATTATGGTTGACCGCAAATTACTAGTCATACAGTTTGAAATATTGTTTACAAAAATGATGTCTACAAATCAATAAAACTAATAATTAAGAGGGTAATATTAATTTATATTTTTATAACTCTAATTCTTCTTTATAAATTTATAATGCTATACCATTTGAGTTTAGTAAACTAAATAAGCCACAAAAATGGTAACACTTATATATATAGCCGTGTTAGTAATATGCTAAGTCTGCAATCAAATTTTCAGGCCATAAACATGATACACTTTTTCTATATATTGACCTTGAGCCGTCAATATGAGTCAATATTTTTTGAAAATGTCATGTTTAACCAAATTCTTTTTCAACACTCATTAACTTATAAAATGATTACAAAAGCAGATTTTTATATAATAACTCAACTAATGAACATATTTAGATATAGATGTATGCTAATTTTGTTTGCACAAAAAACATAATTTTATGTTATATATTGGCATTAAAGAGACTAATTTTAATCAAATTATGAGTTACTTGACCTATGCAAAAGGCTTAAAATAATGTATAAAATTATAGCAAAATGCTTACATATAAAATTATTAAGTTTGTTATTATCATTGACCTTGAATGTTATCATTAATATAAAAACATTATTTTATATGGTAAAACTCAAATGTTTAGAGATACTTTGGACTAAAACTAAACCCAATTTTGCCTTAATTATTAAGGTTTTTTTAAGCTATACGCATTTAAAAAAATAATATTATACTCTTTGCAAAGTAGGGTTTGTCCTAATGAATAATATCGGTTTAACTTCTGAAAAAAACTTATAAGAGTCAACGAAAACACAATTTGGATTCCAAATATTGCCTAAAATACCATTTTACTAGATAAAAACCCCTCACTTAAATAATACCATGCTTATAAATTGATGTTAATTTATTTCAATTTTGATACTAGTAGCTAGTAAACTCGCATAAATACATCGAAACAGATGAAAAGTAATGCAATTTATCTAAAACATTAAAAGTTTGCCAGGGGTCCTGATTATAATGGAAATTAAAGTCACGAGCCTTCCATGAATGAGGGTATAATTTTAAAATTTAGTATACTGTTTAACATTAATAATGTTATGCGCGGAATATTATTATAATTAACGTTACGTAGGGGTATAAAGTCGCAAGAGTAATAATCGTGTATATAGAACAAAGATATACGTTAAAACTAATTAACGGTCCAGGCGTTTACGACTAGGCCTGTCTCTAAATCTCCATTAAAGTATGCTAGCGCGGTGGCCTTCGTAAGCGCGCAGGGTTTCTTTCAGAAAAAATGCTTGGGGGGGGGGGGGGGTATTTTCAACTTCCGGGGGGGGGGGGGTAAAAAAATTTTAATTGCTAAACCATTTTGTATAATATTTACTGATTTTTATTGGCGATATAAGTGATATATAAATAGATACTTACACGCATAATCATTGGGTATTTGAAATTGCCCCGGGGGGTATTACCCCCCCCCCCTCCCCCCTGAATAAAACTCTGTAAGCGCGGACTTGATAGCGTCAAATTCAGGTTCACCCTCCCATTAGTACGTCTCGTTTTTTTATGATTTTTTGAATAGGGTGCATGATTTTGGCCTAGTTTTTAATGAAATTTAAAAAATATGATGTTAGCCCAAGAAACGATTTGATTCATTTTTATTTGTCAAATTTTCAATTGCGTTACTAGTTAGGCTTTATTACTGTTAATTTAAATCCCTCTGTCACTAATTACGTATCCCAAAAATGTTACTTTCTAAGCCCACAAGATGCTCTTGGTTATGTTTGACACGAACCCCCACTTTTGTAACGTTTCTAGTACCTTGAGTAACCACTCGTTTTGGACTTCTTTAGTTTCACCTGCAATTAGTATATTGTCGATGTATACGGCTACTTCCTCCATGCCTCCTAATATTTAATCCATTGTTTTTTGAAAAATAGCCGCGGGACAATTTAAACTAAAAGACACATGGTTGACTTTAAATAAGCCTTTGTGCGTGGAGATCGTCAATCGTTGGCTTGTCTCTGAACCTAACTCGAACTGTAAATACGCTTTTGTTAGATTCAGCTTAGAGAAACAACACGCGTTATCCGGTATTTAAAAATCATCGATTTTTGGTAAGAGTTACAATAAACCTTGTGCATATTTATTTATGGTAAACCGTTAATCAATGCATAATCTTAGACTTCCATCGTTTTTCTTTATGGGTACCACTGGACTGGCCAATCTTCAGGTTTGGTTCTATTACACCGTCTTTGACCCATTTAGTCAGTTCTTCTTCCACTTCTTTCTTCCAAGCCAGCGGCACTCTTCTTGCGGGGATAAATATGGAATCTATGCCCTCTTTTAACGGTACTTTAACCCTTATTACCTTTGCTGCTTTTGGGGATTCATTCTGCCGACCCTCCCATTGCTTCTTAACGTGCTAGAATGCGCATTCGTATCCTTAGGTCTTTCTATGTAATTGACCGCGAACCGTTCAGCCGCTGCTCTCGAGTTCCAACGTATTCTTTGCCAAATTTCTGGCTGGAATTCTTGGATCCAATAGAGTCTGCTAACAATACTGGCAGCTGTTTTCTCGCGTTCCCCATTCGGACTTCGGCTTGCACCTTGGCTTTCCTATGGAATAATTTCCTTAGCTGTTTCTTAGCTTCTTCGTATGAAATTCCTGTAAGATCTTTGAGTCTATAGTCCTCTAATACTAACTGGAATGGCTCCTGATCGAGGCTGCTTAATAGTAACGCCGCTTTTTGATCATCTGTCTCAGGCTTGATCACGCTCCTTAGGAATATCAAATTTGGTCATAAATGCCTCGATATATTCATTTCTGCATCACCGCGTAGGTTTCTCCTTGACGCCACAGTTATGCATGGAATATTATTATAATCACCCTTACGCAGAGATATGAAATCGCAAGAATGATTATCGTGTATACAGAACGAAGATATAGGTTAAAACCAATTAACGGTAATTTAATTGACACTCTGGGCATTACCAATAACATTCTACAATTCGGTAATTTACGTATCGCCCGAGGCACTTCGCACTCCGATTACCTCTTTAAAAATAATAAATTACACCTTTTGAAGTTACTATTTTATTATAGTAAGAGATAGAGTTCTTGAAAAGAACCTCTATTTAGGGGTATATGGAGTGTGTAGTGTTTAAAGATTTTTATAATTGATGCGAATTAAACTTGTAGTTTTTTATATATAACCTTGCGCTTCTGTTCAAAATAACGACCGTACATAATACTGACAACCAATCAAATTCATAGACAATTTCGCAATCGAAATTTATATAATATGTCACATATCTTAAGTAAACAACCAATCATTATAACGTTGATTTTAACGTTTATTTTAAAATTTTACCATATCACAAAGTGCAATCAATATTTTCATTTATTATTCATGCCTACAAGTGCAATTTCATTTATTTTCAAATTTATATTATATAGGCCAGAATGATCACCCATCTATCTCTGCATCTAATCAACTGCTGCTTCGAGCCTTAATTGTGCAGGGACAGCCACAAAGTATTGTATTGCTGCATTTGTTCTAATCTTTTTTTAGATCAGCAGATTGCTAGTCATAATACACTAAGAAGCCAGTCATTAGGTGTTTCAACCAACTATCCGAGAATACTGCCTACAGTTTTAGTTAGGCAAGAACAGCCACAAAGTATTTGCTGAATTTGTTCGAATCTTTTTTTAGATCAGCAGATTGCTAGTCATAATACACTAAGAAGCCAGTCAATAAGTGTTTCAACCAACTATCCGAGAATACTGCCTACAGTTTTAGTTAGGCAAGAACAGCCACAAAGTATTGTATTGCTGCATTTGTTCTAATCTTTTTTTAGATCAGCAGATTGCTAGTCATAATACACTTAGAAGCCAGTCATTAGGTGTTTCAACCAACTATCCGAGAATATTGCCTAGAGTTTTAGTTAGGCAAGAACAGCCACAAAGTATTGTATTGTTTAATTTTTGTATTTTTTTCAGCAAAGTGTGGCCACTCCTAATACACAAATAAGCCATTTTATACCTACTGATAATCCACAAATTATGGATGTTACCAACAAATGGACAGAGGTATTTTTTGATATTTATACTACCTAGTTTTTTATTTATTTCATTATCTTCACAAAATATGTATTTATATCAAAGATTCAACTAATTTATATTTATAAACCTAGTGGCTTCCCCAGAATATCTTAGGCCCCAAAAAGGAGGATTAATCTTGTATTACTCCTCATACCTATATATGACAAGTCAAAAGAGGCCCAACAAATCATATTACAAATGTTTTACTGCCTCTTGCCCTTCAACAGCTTCAGAGTCTATGGCATATTATTAATTTATTATAAATTTGTTTAGTGTTTCTTATTTCTTGAAATTAAGTTTGGTAAAAAATAAAATTTTTCACATTCTTAAAAAGTTATTGATAGTTACCAGATTTTCACAACCAGCTATAACATTTTCTAATTAGATCTTTTTAAAACAAGAACAAGATTTTAAAGCATTTTTTTCTAGGCTCTTTTGTAAGCATTAAATGTAAAAATTGGGGTAAGAGTTTCATCCATCAATCTTATATATCAATATAACAGTACATCAATAAGTAAACATTAGTTGAGGTGGATAAAAATAAAATAGATATAGTTAGTGATTCAGGTATAAATAAATTTGCTTTTAAATAATAGCAAAAACTAAATACAAAAGCTTATCTCATCACATGCACATTGATACTAATCATATTTAGTAATGATCCCTTTACAATCTTTAAGGATCTAATTAAGTTATATAGCATCATAAATTGTATGTATGATTTCTATTAAAGTACAAAAAAAACTTTAGCAAATCTCTTATATGTTTAAGCTGAGATTATCCTCTCAAATATCAATTATCATTCTAAATATTCCATTAATCAACTTGTAAACAAGAATCTAAAGGCATGAGATAGCACTCGGATGATATCCTTTATATAATAAATTTATTATATATTGTTTAATTAAACACCACCCTATACCAAACTACGTATATTAGTTATATAAATTAGTATTTTATATATTGAGTATGTATAAATTGCTTTTATATTACTACATATATTTTTTTATATACACTTAATTATATACAACCCTTTACCAGACTAACTTGTATTTATTAATTATATAATCTAGTATTGAATATATTAAGTATGTATAAATTGCTTTTATATAATTACATATATTTATTATATTAACTATATACTACCCTATAACAAACTAATTTGAATTTTCTAATTATATAATTTAGTATTTAATATATTAAGTATGTATGAATTGCTTTTAAATAATTACATATATTTTGTTATATACACTTAATTATATACCACCCTATACCAAATAATTTGTATTTATTAATTATATAATTTAGTGTATAATGTATTATATTAAATATGTAGTAATTGCTTATATATAATTCTATATATACTATTATATACAATTATTTGTTTAAACATATGTTCATATATTTTTTGCTAATTTTGATTGTAGATTTAATGTCTAATTTGTAAAGCTGTCAGTATTTTGAACTGTCGTTATTTTGAACATGATTCATAACCTTGAACTAGTTCTTGTTTAAGATTGATTTTAACAGCTATATAAAAATAATTTAGCTACATTTTGTTTTTTGACCAAATAATCTGTAAAAAAATTTATAGTAAAATATTAAATAAAAAATTACTTCAACTATAATCCTACTTTTGCTGAATTATTTTAATTTTCTATTCGGGTCACCCGTATCGACAGATATTTAATTTATCAGTGTTGACATGGTGTTGACACATCTAGATCTTTAAATTTATGTGTGACGATCGCAAAAGAGATAAGGATATTAAATTATAAACTTATAACAGAGAGCCTATATCTATCTATAAAGCATGAATACAGTGGCGTAAATGAGGGGGGGGGGAACGGGAAATTCCCCCCCCCCCGGCAAAAATTTGAAAAGTTTTTTGATTAATAACTAAAGTAAATGGGTTAAAATATTATAGTTTAGTTACATCAAAGACTTTAAGACACTTATAAAAACCTAGAAACATAATGGATGCATTCAATTTTTTTAATTTAATTTTTGACAAAATGCATTGTAAAAATTCTGAATATTATTATGAAAATTGCTATGAAAATAAAACTTGTTTGAACATTTATTTCCGTGAACCAGACCACCCCAGGAAGTAGATAACTAAGCGATTATTAAATGTTCCTCATTCTATATAATATTAATAGGGAAGACCGGGGCTAGTCGTTGCCCTGTAATTTTTTTTTAAAACAATAATGACATATAATTAAAATTTAAACTATATGTGTATTTTTTCATAAGGTATAAGTAAAAAATTTTTGTTTATAATTTAAAATTTTTATAGAGGAAGAACGATTTTTGGAGGCTGTTAGTGCCTTGACAAAATTTTGTATTTTTGACATCAAAATTTTTTGGCCGTATATTTAAACTACTTTAAGTTCTGTCTTATAAAGGGATATTTTTTGTATAAAACCCGTCAAATGATTAAATTTTTATTTGCAATATAACATGTTAAATTATTAATTGTTTATAAAAGCAGGGGTCGGGTAGCGATGGTGAAACGCTTAGCACCAGCGCGTGTAGCGCCCCCCATCTACATAGCATAGTCACTTGGAGGCGCTAAAGGTATAGCGTATAGTCACACGGAGGCGCTACAGTTATAGCACATAGTCACTTGGAGGCGCTAAAGCTATAGCACATAGTCACTTGGAGGCGCTAAAGCTATAGCACATAGTCACACGGAGGCGCTAAAGCTATAGCACATTGTCACATAAGGCGCTAGAGTTATAGCGTGGCGCTAACATTGATATAAAATTTATAGGTTAAATTGCATTATTATGCGCACATGTGGCACCACATGTGCGTATACTAATGCAATTAATAGCAATTAATAATGCAATTTAACCTATAAATTTTATAACAATGTTAGCGGAACGCTATAACTCTAGCGCCTTATGTGAAAATGTGCTACACCTTTAGCGCCTAAAAGTGACTAAGAGCTATAGCTTTAGCGCCTCTACGTGACTATGTGCTATATTTAGCGCCTCCAAGTGACTATGTGCTATAACCTTAGCGCCTCCCAGTGACTATGTGCTATAGCTTTAGCGCCTATCAAACGCTATTTCACCATCACTAGGTCGGGGCCAGTCGGAAAGGGGCTAATGCTAGCCATTTTTCATTGTGTAGACAAATGTCAAGATTTAAAAAACAATAATTTTGTTTAATAATAATTTATCTTAGAGTAATTTGGAATATTAATAGACTATTTAAAGATTTTTTTTCCATTCAAGAATTTGTCTTTTATGGGTACCTAAATCAGATTGTCATCTTGACCCTTTTTATTTGTATTATGTAAAATATAACCATATTACATTTGCATTCTCTATGTTTCTTATCATAATACAATCTTTTTATTATTTGAGTTAGCATACACCAATAGGAAGTGAAAACGTAAGGGTTAATCTATCTTTTGAAAGGGGCTATGACTTACCCCGGCATTTTTTAAATTTTTAGGATTTTTTTTAATTTAATTTGTGAGAAAACCATTAATTTTTTCAATCCTTATTTTTTCCTATAGTAAAAATAGACCTTAAAATTACGTTCCAACAAAAAAAATTGAGAAAATAATTTTTAGTTCTTTTTTAAAACGCGATTTAATTTTTTAAGGCTATTTAGTCCCTGGTTTCCCCTACTCTTATCATTTATCATATTTGTCTAAAATTTTCTGCTGGAACCCATCACGGTTTGATAACTAAATTGCCTGCAAAGGCCAGCCAAAACCCTTTAATTGCCCAATTCACTAATGCTGTCCGAACAGCCGGGCCCAAAATGACGATTTTAAATTTCAAGAATTAATTTTGTCTTATTTTCAAAAAAATTTGATCTAATTCTAGAATTTTTATAAATATAGAAAGTGAAAAATACTTGAAAATCAGAACGGTAGCCTGCCCGACCCCTTAGCCGAGTGGGCTTAGCAGCGAGCCCAACTTTTTGGTTGTTTAATTTTTATTTTTAATTACAAATAAAATCCAAAAAAATTTTTTTTGCCAGATTTCCCCCCCTGGAGAAAATCCTGGCTACGCGCCTGCATGAATATGTTACTTTATGAATCATATATACCTTAGTAACAGAAAACTATAGCCACTTACATATTACATATCATATATATCAATTTTTAACTTGAAAATATGTTTAAGATGTGGTCTGCAATGCCTCCAAACATTTATAACTTATTAACATCCACCAGGTATATGTGATATTATTATTTACCACAAACTTTAAATCCTCTGCCTATGCCATGAGGCCTGTATAAACCAATGGTAGCCAGAGATCAAAATGACATGTATTTAATTTAAAACAAGATATCTTTGTTAATGTAATTTCATATCGGGTCTCTAAACAAACCATGCTGGATAAACATTTTAGTTTGCATAACATCTTAAAAGGCCCTCATGACTTCTTTAAACTAACTTTAATCTAGTAGTTTATAAAAACATTAATTTAACTCTATAGCCTGTTTCTGATAAAATACTTCATTATTATGTTTCCACTTAGAAAACCTTTAGCCGTTCGCTTATTAAAATTTGTGACTCAATTCCTCCCATGGTCTCATTCCTGCATAGATGCATTTATTTAAAAAAACTCTAAATTTCTATGATTCTCCTAACCTAAGTAATTATTTAACCTAGAGACTTGCAACGGGTATGTTTACTCTCGGGCTCAAACGGTTTATTTTTTCAACAAGTAACCTACCTTTTCATTTTCACTATTAATACTTGTAGGTCCGCATAAACCCATATATGACAAATATTTAATAATGAAACTTTTATGGAAGATTAAATTTATTAAAAATAATTACACTATTTATCTAATTTTCAACCATATTAAATAAAAAAAGGCGAAATCGCAAATTTTCTTATTATATAATGACATGGGCGTAGCCTCTGGATCCAAAATTTTGTTGAAATTTATTAAAATTATGGCTAAATTTCAAAAAATGATCATTTTGCCCCTCCCTAAATCATCATTGCCCCCTCTAATTCCAATGCTGGCTACGCCCATGTGTGATGAGGAAAAATTTATGTTGATTTAATCATTATCGTAAATTTTAAATAATTACAAAATTTAAAGAAGATCATAAATAAACACCATTTTTTATATACATTAATATGCAAAAACAAATTCTTAAGTGTTTTTAATGGCCGAATCCATCCCTTATTTTATCGGCTATTCGCCAGGCGGGCCGGACCGTGCTGTTCTCTAGTTTATATTATTTATGTTGAAATCTAAAGTTACATGTTCCACATTAAAAAAATCATTAATTTTACTTGGCTTTGAACTTAATTTCAAAATATAAACTTCGTTCATTCAATCAATTTATTATATCACGAGGAGTATTAATTATTATTGGTTAAATATGATTATCAATTTTTCTATTGTAGAGACACATTCAGTTTTTGTAGAAAAGAGATTTTAAATTAAGTTTAAATATAGCACGCATTAAAAACGTGCAAATTACTTTATAAAATTATCATTTACTATAAATACTTTTGTGCTGTAATATATATGCTTTTCTCTTGTAGTATTAAAACTCTCAATTTCTAAAAAGGGATTGTTAAAGTTTGAGTAAATATTAATAACTTATAATGATTAAATTTTTAAATATTTTGTTTACTAATTATATTTTCCTTGTATTAATATTCGAAATTGAGATGATAATTAAGTATTAAATCTCTCCTAATTTAAAACGCGTAGTCTGTTGGCAGGAAAATTTTTGTATACTGTATGAGCCCGTGAGGCACGTATAGTATTCATGTAAAAAATAATTATTTTTTCTAATATTAGCCCACATATTGCTCTTTTATTTTATAAAGCCTAATGCAAATTTAGTTGTTCTTAAAATTTTAAAGTGATTTATATGAAAATAATGAGGATCAATAACTACCTGCTTTAGGCTATATAAATAAACATTAGACTTATGCTTTTTATATTATATGCCCTGAAGCGTTTATTTTTGCCATGACTGTTTAATACTAAATAAATTAAAGTATTTTCTAAGGTAAATGAAAACACATAAAAAACATAAATCATTAGAGTAAAATTTAGGCAAATGGTACTCAGTGTCATGGGCGTAGGGGAGTAGAGGGGGCAAAATGATCCTTTTTTAAAATTTTAGCCATAATTTTAATATATTTCAACAATTTTGACTTTAGTGGGGGGCAGCCGCCCCTCCCTGCCCCCCCCCCTCGGCTACGCTCATGCACAGTGTATAACACTTTCATAGTCTGAATTGTATTAAATTGTTATATTCCTTCGGGAAAAATGTACAAACTAACACAACATAATGAAAATACTATTTTAATAAAAGGTATAAAAATGATAACATAGCCCTCTTATGTTTTTAAGATAAAATTTGTTTATTGATATATATTTAAACATAATATTAAATGGTACAAATATATAATAATGATATTAAAAAAACATTATATGAGTAATATGTTTTCATCTTCCTCTTTTAGAAGAGACCAAGAATCTAAAAAAGATTTGAAATTAAATTTTGCAATTAAGATGGCTATTGATTGTTTTAATAAAAATGCGGGGGAATATTTGGAGGGAGGGGATCGCCTGCCTATTTCTTTGAATATAGCCAACGCCATTTTTCCATAGGATCCTGAACAGGAGACTATTGGGATAAAAATACTAGAGTCCAAAAGGGCCTTGTATTTTTGGAGCTTGCGTTCTTCGGCGAGAACCATGGGGTCATAATTAAGATTAGAAGCGGCAAATAGGTCTATGCATGTAAAATCCCACTTTAAAAGGAGACCATTTTCCCATGGGACTAGCGATGAACCGTCAGGACGCATTCGACCTTCAAGGGTAGGATCTGAAGGTTTAAGTATGGATGGAATTTGGGCCTTTCTAAGGGCTGACTGGATAATAGAATTAATTTTAGAGTGTCGCAAGTGTCTAAATTTATTAAGTCTGCAGTGTAACGGGTGGCGTGCTTCTTCATCCACAGGCAGGTTGCAATTTTTGCAGGCATATGCCTTTGTGTATTTTATTCCAAGGCGTAGTGCTACATTGTAGGATAGCTCGCAATCCTCTAACATCATATTGGAAAACCTGCTAGGAAAAGCCTCTAGCCATTCATGTCCAGATTTATCAAACACCAAAGATCTAAGGTTGTAATGTTGTTTGGTATCGCAGCTCTAAAGGAGATAAGCAACGGAGCGCGAAACCAAACATGCATCCCAATCCTTTTGATTTGGTGTTTGTGGTGGTGAGCTTTCTGGTAAAACATTTAAATTCCAAAGGGATAGGGCCTGTATAAATGTTTCATCAAGGGGGTATGAGATTAGTTTGGCGACGATGGATTTTGAGAGTGGGATGATATAAATGAGGCCAAGGATAAGGAGCTTGGTGAACGAATTCCCAGGCCCCCAGATTTTGTTGGCAATGTGGCTTGTAGCCAGGTGTTAGTATCGAATGATAAGTTCAGGGTTGATTCAATGACAGATTTTATGTGGGTTTCGAAATTATGTAAAATATGTGTATGCAAAAATGCGCTTGTTGATCGGAAGCAAAATAATATATTGGCTATATTAAAGTAGTTTTTCAATGTGTAAAATGCGTGATGGGCGGGCATAGGCTTAAAAATTTCATTAATTTTTAAGGTTATTGTTGAGATAACTTCTTAAGCATTCAGGACCGCCTATTGGAGAACCTAGTTAAAATACCTCGTCCTTCTCGAGGCGTAGAAAAGATGCAAAGGATGGGTGGATGTCAGTTGTGCTGTCAGAATAAATTTCGCATTTTGTCGCGTTTAATGATAGGTTAAGTTTTATGTAGTATTCATTAATGATGTTAAGAGCTTTGATTAGCTCTTCCATGGTGCCTGATAGGGTGGCATCGTCGAGATAATGGTGCACCAAACTGTTGACGGATTCACAGCAACGATGTAGTAGTTATGTTGCATTTAAGTCGTTTCCTTATCAATATTAAGAAGTAATGCTGAAATATGGTTTAAGGTTATACTCAGTGGTGTCCTGGTCTGGATCAAGCGTAGTAGGAAATCTGGCTATTACAGGAAATAGTCTGAAAATTTGGTGATGCTTTCATGATCCTATTTGCGCTTCTATTATCATCATAACGGGGGTAGTGTCTATTTTAGGCCAATACTAGTTGAAAAAGTTAAATTAGTTTTCATTTTTGCAGAAAAAAGCATGAAATTTAGGGCATAATATGCCCTAAATTGTCTAAAACTAACATGAATTTAGCTTGGTATTCTTTCAAATGGGTAGCATTTATATATAATAAAAATAATACTGACCCATGTACAAATTGACCCTGGTTAGGGTTTTAGAGCTTGATAAAGGATATTAAACGTTATGGTATCAGAAATTTCATTATATACATTTATAACCTTATATGTTTTTTATTCTAATAAATTTTGCCGCGTACATAGCCCGAATTTACCTTAAATTGTTTATAGAAGCAAAAAAATTTAAGTTATTGGGAAAATATAATCATAATAATAAATAACTAGTTCTATAATCTCATATTTATTGAAATAATTAAGGTTATAAGTCTTAATTTTATTTATAATGTCTACAAAATCGTAAAACTTGCGGTTAAATATGCAGATAGCCAAATAAAATCGCAAAAATTTTTGATCTTTGCTCTATCTGAAATTTAAAAAATCCATTTTTTATTGAAAAAAAAACATAAAATCTAATTTTTTGTGTAAAATATTACAGATGCTAATATTCTACACTATCAAACTTAATTTCATGTTATATGAATAATAAGTTTAGATTTTATAGCATTTCAAACTTTGAACTTAATTATCCAGTTTGGAGTTTTGTGCAGATAGAGCTCTCCAATTCTCAGGTAGCGATATGTCATAGCAATTTTTCCTCACAGAACAAAACTATAAAATCTCATGTAAAGGATATAAATGGCCACTGAGGATGGTTTAAGCGTATAGTTAGGTAATTATATAGATGAGTTACATGATGATATACAACAAAGGATAAACTTCATTTTTTCAGTCAAGCGAGTGACCCCAACGAAAATATTTATTGAAAATTGCCCATTATATATAAATGCAGATAATCCTATGGTGATTTAATTTTGGAAAACTATGGAGGATCCGCTAACTTATTTCATCTCCAACTGCCTCTTTCTAAATATTTTTGCCTAATTGTAAGGGTTTCCGAGCGTTGCTCTGGCTTGAACTTAGATTTAACGCTTTAATCTTTAGGCTATTCTTTTATCTTCTTCCAATAATTAAGTTTTTATGAGATGCCCTTAACCTTAAACATTGATTCTTATAAACTAACCTCATAAAGCTAATAAGTGTCAGTATTTTAGCGAAATATTCATACAACAATTTTTTAACTGATCAAGACGTTAACTAGTAAAATCACGCACTACAATTAACACTAAGACTTTCTTTTCAAGTGATATATTTGTCTGGGCTAATATATACTTTGATTTGCAATGGTAAAACTTTTGATACATCTCAAAAATACAGATTTTTATATGTGGAGTCTATAAAAATGTCTAAAAACTGTTGTAATTTGTATATAAATTGACTTTTAATATTCAATGATTGCTATACAAGTTGTAAACGTTAAATGCATTATGCCCTATCATAGTTTTAATTCACATTACCTATGTTAAATATTGCGCCTCGGGACACAATAGAGTGTCTCATTTCTCGCGCGAATAAGATTTGGAGGATACGTACAATGTTTTTTTTTTATGAACGCCGTTTTTTAGTACAAGAATATTTATTTTATCGTTACTTTCCCTACCTCCGTACATTTAAGTAGACCATCAACATAGTGTTTCAATTAATTCATATACCTGTTAATTAATATTTGCTCCTACAATTAAGCATGTCCCTAAAAATTTGCCTTTAACTCTTAAGATCATGATTTCTAGAAGATTGCTAGTCTTGTATGCATTCTGCTCGGTCTGTGTTGCATTGCACGGAGAAAGGATTGGTGTTGGAGGTGTGTATCAGTACAATACCGATGTTAAAAATCATTCCATTATACACATGGGCTACGCGTCTTTATTAGCTCCAAATGGAAAAAGAGCTAAAATAATAAGACACGATGAAGAGGAGCCAAACATTGTTGAACCAAATGATAGACTCTATTTAGGTCAAAATTTAATTCCACATGTAGATCCTCAACCTAGTGTTCCCGTTAGAAATATTCCAGAATTATTTTATTACAAGTTGGAGAAAAATAACTATTTCGACATAAACAAAAGATCTTACAATGAATCCTTAGCCTTCAATCGTGGACAATCTACCATGGATCATGAGAAAATAAAATTTTGGAAAAGAATGTCGGAACTATCGGTTCAACAATTCTTGAAAAGTAACGTATGATTACTAATTTATAAAGCGCTGATTTTAACAAGTTAGCGCTTTTATGCTTTTATAGCTAAAGCATTAAAAGTAATTGATAAGTGCGCTGTTCAATAGATATATGTTTTTCAATTATTGTGATCAGTATAGGCATGGTTATTGGTTTATTTTATTTCCTTAATGTATAGCAAACGTTTAAAATTGTCATCACTTTCTAGAGTAGTCGTCCTATTTTATAATAAAACTATTTCATTTTAATTTCAAAGCTCGGAACGCACATGAATACAATGATTAAATACGCTTTTATAATGCACATCATTTGAAGCACATTAAGTTTCTGTGAGAACTTACCATACAATTTACAAGATTTTAACTTTATAATGATCGTACCCATTATTAAGATTTATGAATTGAATTATTAATTAAAGTACTATAGATGGTAATTAATTTATAATAATATAGAAGTTAACGTGGGGCCTCTTGCTAAATCAAGATATTCAAATGTACGTTCTTATCAAACGGGTTACTCAGGTGTGTTTTGTTAATCTTATTTGCAAAAATTACTATAAAGGGTATAACACAAAGTTTAAAATATATATTCATTTGAAATTTTGTTAGAATATATATTTTAAGACATGTTTGTATATATTGAATTAAAATTAAGATACAACCTTGTAATGCTTATCAAAAGACAATAACAATGTTTAAAGGTTTTATACTTTCTCTTCTAACTCAACTATCCTTTGTTTATATGGTTTTTTATAACATTTTATGACCTTATTTTACCTTAAAATTTGATACGTATAACCACCATTATAGAAGATAACAAAGATCTTTTATCATATAATTTTATTTTTCGATATTGATAGAACTAAATACTTAGCTTAATTTAATTCATATTTATATATATTTTCAAAATAAATGAGTATAGTAAATATTTATACAATTAATAACAATATTTTGATGAGATATAATAATTAAATTCAATATATAGGAATGAAGCATAAGGCAGAATTCAGATCTAAAAAACCCAACAATACTGATAATGAAAGTAAACTTTTTTTTATATATTTTTAAATTTATCTTAATATTAAAATGATTAATAAACATAATTATTAAATAGTGTTCCTAAAAGTACCAAAGATGCACGATGCTGAATTAAGTGAGTTTTATGTTTTATTTTGAGTCATTCATTCTTTATGTACATTATTTTTATTATTACCGCTGATTTTTTCCTAATTTGTTTTAGATTTAATTAATAACATATCACAACAAGTTAAAGTAAATAAAGGTATTCAGTCATAGAATTGTTTCCTGAAATAAAGCCCGCCAAAGACTCAGTCATTTGGAATTTTATTAAACCAACAATTATTAATAATTTTTTTTTATAAAATTAGCCTAACTTTGAAATGGTTTGATTTTAAGTATGGGACGAACTATGAAATAAAGATTATAGCAGACAATTATGGCCAAGCGTGGGTTACATGTAGAGCCCAAAATAAAATTTCATCGGTCTGAGCCCGACACTTTTCATTTAAATTTACCCGAGCCCGGCTCGAGCCCAAAATTGGCCCAATCTGAGCCCGGCCCGACTTTTTTGAAATTTAAATTTATAACAATTTTTATTCAGAATGCCCACCCACACCTTTCATTTAAAATAAAAATGTCCCCTCTAAATAGCCTACTCAACAATGGAATGTAAAAAGTTTTAAAAAGTCTATTAGCTAGATTTTGTTTCAGACTTCGGGTCGGGAATTCAAATTTTTGACCCGAGCCCGGGGCCGGCTTCGGACGGCCCGTGCAGGGCTCTAGTTACATGATAAAAACTTAAACTTTCATTTTTTGTTTTTCAACATATTAACCTTAAAGAGGCCATAAATAAAATTTATATGTATTTTAGACGCTATCACTCATCTAAAAAAATTTATATATAGTGATGCAATTGTGTTGGGCTCGATTTTTAAAATAATTAAGTAATGAATTTGTTTAATTTTCGTATAATAATATAAGCCATAAAAGTTGTCATCTAAAATTATGTTAACCTTATATTTCAATCCTCTAATTTGCGCTAAATTTCATATTATACCAGTAAGATATTTGAAAGCATTAGACAGGCTATGAGTATGATTTATAAACACATTATACCATTATTAATCCAGTTTCAATAATGATAAAAATATAATATTAATCTTAAAATTCAACAAGATTATAAATCCATGCCATCAGTTTAGTTTAAATGTATCAATTTCATAAGTCATTATAGCTTTTTAAATCCCAAATACATAAATATATACCATTAATTAGGGGTTTTGAAGACCCGAAGTTTACGTAACTTAAAACTCTAACTTAGCTTGTATTTCTTTCATTCGATGTTTATATATTTAATTTATACAAAAATGTTATTTGGTGTAATAACCTCCACAATTTCTTAAGTATTCTCGGAACACGCCGGTTGCAAGCCCAGACTAGAATGTGTGGAAGTTGATGACGCCTTGTTACACAATCGTGTCAAAAAGCATGGCATTATGTACTACCCGACATGTGTGGAAATCGAACGATGTACAGGCTGCTGTTTGCATAATTGTCTAGTCTGTCGCCCAAAAACAGTCACCCCCAAAAAATTTATAGTAATTATAATAATATTTATAAATAATGATAAAAATGGCTATGAATGATGTTAATGATTTATATGATTCTACTTAGTTGATGGAGATTGATGTTATATTCAATGAAGGTGGTCCAGTTTTAAAATACAGTGGCAGCGTGTCTGTAACCTTGCACAAGCATGATAAATGTGAATGCCAGTGTAACACCGACGTATGTATTAGATCATATTAGATTAACTTAGACTTTGTTAATAATTATCACATTTATCAAAACTTAATTATTTTTAAATATGTTTCACAGATTCAAGATTGCCTTGCAACCTATTGCACCGAACCTTTAGAGAATAATTCGAAAATTGATCTATAGCTACGAGCAAACGCAATTAAGTTTTTTCATAAATCGAAATTTATATTAAAGTGATTTAAATAGTCTGATTCGTTCTTGGTTCAATTAAAATAAAAAACTCATGGTTAATCATCCTTTTAGAAAGTTTAACATATGCGTTATAACCAGATAACCAAGGGGGGGGGGCGTAGGGAAGGTCGGCTGCCCCCCTTTAAATCCAAAAGTTTGTTAAAATTTATTAAAATTATGGTTAAAATTTTAAAAAAGAATCACTTTGCCTTTTCCTAAATCATTATTGCCCCCCCCCTCTCAATGCTGCTACGCCCATGCACAACCCTTTTCTAATATGTCTTCATCCGTATTTAATCGCAAAATTTATATATTAGGATAATGACTACCTTTTTCTTCTATACAATTATATAGTTGTGGGGTTTGCTTTGTGAGTTTCTCGGGTATGTGCCATGTCTTTATTAATCTCTTTTGTCTCCATAACTTTATCGACTTGCCCATTCCACGTGACCCGAGTTCGTCCTCTTCCTCTCTTCCCGGTACCCCCATGTCCAATACTTTTTGATTGACTCAATTCGTCTCTCTTCCTAGAATATGCCCATACTACGTTAGTTGATTCTTGTTAACCATGTCCGCCCTATAATCGATATAAAATAAATTAACAGCACTTAATCTAACAGGGTTAATATACTTGATTCTATTAAACGCGAATATTTAAGTTTAAATTATAACGGTGCAGTATATTCTAAAATTTAAAAGCTATAGCATTTAATTTTTAAAGCGATAATTTTAAAACTTTTGAATTCATATCAAATTGTATTCCTAAGACATGACTTAATTTCTAATTCTCTTAAAGATTCATATGATATAAAAGTTAGGTTTTCTATTTGTCATTTAGTTGATTAAGCTGCCGTTAAAATAAATTGGGATTAATTGAATAACCTCCTGCGAAATCACCTCTTATAACATGATGAATTCCATTTCTTCTTCTTCTTTATCAGTTATTTCACATTCGTGGGGCTTGTTTTTATAAGTTTCTTCCATCTTGACCGAGTGAATGCCATGTCTTGACTAATCTCCTTAGTTTTCATAACTTTATCGACTTGCCCTTTCCACGTGACACGGGGTCGTCCTCTTCCTCTCTTCCCCGGTACCTCCATGTCCAGTTCTATTCTATTTACATCATCCGTGTCCCTTCTTAGTATATGCCCATACCACCTTAGCCGATTTTCGTTAATCATGTCCGCCATAGGTTTATACCCATTTCATGAGAGAGTCATTCGTCATATGGTCGAGCTTAGTATACCCCAAGATCCACCGTATCAATCTCATCTCTGTAGCTTGTAATAGCTTTTCTTCCGTGGTGTTTAATGCCCATGTTTTACTTCCATATAGTACCGGTCTTACGATGGATTTGTAAGCTTTGCTCTTCAACCATAATGGCACCTTCTTGTCGCACATTACACCAGATATACTTCGCCATTTAAGCTATCCTTTTTGGATCCGGGCATTGACTTCCGTTGCGCAACCTTTCTCTTGATGTAGCATTGATTAGAGGGATGTAAATCTTTCTACTTTTGGGTACTTTAGATGGTCATCTAGTGATGGGGTGTAACGTTCATTTCCATGTATACCGTTTTTCGATCGTTGACTTAACATATCCAGCTAAGCGCTTTGACTACTTTTCGGCTTCATCGAATACTTTCTCCCTTGTTTCCTCGCATAGAACTATATCATCGGCATATAGCATACACCATGGCGATGGCTTTTGAATGTCCCTCGTTATCGTGTCTATAATTATATTAAATAAAAAGGGACTTAAAGCATATCCTTGATGTAATCCAATATTAACCCAAAAAGGTTTAGAGTCTCCAACTGTCGTCCTATCGCAAGAGTTTGAGGCTTCATAAATATTTTTCATAAGCCGTATTTATGCGTCAGGGATATTTAGTTTTCTCAGACACCACATATTTAATCGCGGGGGACCGTGTCATAAGCTTTCTCCAAGTCGATAAAGACCATATGTGGTCTTTCCCCTTTTCACCATACTTATCCATCATTTGTCTTAGGGCGAAGATTAGGTCGATTGTGGATTTGCCGGCCACAAATCCGAATTGATTAGCCGATATTTCAACCTCGTTTTTCAGCCTTGTTACTAAGATCCTTTCCTTAAGCTTCAAGGAGTGGCAAGTTAGCTTGATACCTCTGTAATTGCCACAGTCCTGAGGGTCTCCTTTGCCTTTAAATAAGGGTATAATCGGGCTTGCTCTCCATTGATTAGGAATTCGCTCTTCTCCTAATATCTTGTTAAGAAGGTTCACCTTGGTTAACTCCTTCTTCGCGACACCCGAGCAAAGCTTACTTAGTGTTCCACCTGGGCCATTTGCTTTTTCTTTTTGCATCTTGATCATTTGTGTCCCAACTTCATCCTCCTGAAAGAGTTCGACCCTGCTTATATTTGGCTCAATTTTGGGAAGAGAATCCTTGTCATTTGCAATATTCATAAGTTCTATAAAATATCCTTTCCACCTTTCCATAATTTCTTTCGGCTTTAATAAGGTTTGACCCTTCTCGTTTTTGACTATTATAAAAGCTCCGACATCACGATTTTTCTTCTCCCTTATCTTGGGCCAATTTGTACATAAGCCTATCGCCCCCTTTATGATCCAATTTGTTTGCCATCTCGGTGTACGCGGCATTCTTCGCTTTTGCAACGGCCTTTTTTGCGGCCCTCTTTGCGTCCCTATATTCTTGATAATCCTCCGACTTTTTTGATTTATGCCACCGTCTCTATAGATTTTTCTTTCTTTCGATGAAATCCTTAACCGTTTGATCCCACCACCATAGTTCCCTATTCATAGCTTTGCCTCCTTTGGTCTGTCCTAGAACATAAATCGCTGTTTCCTTAATGTCCTTAGACAGCGTCTCCCAATCGTTGTCTACGTCCCTTTGCAACTTCCTTGCACCCAAGAGTGAGAAGGCTTTTTGATGGTATTCTTCGTTCGTCGACGTATCCTTTAGACCTTCGTATCGAATTCGAGGTTCATAGACTTTTCTTCTTTCGGGAAATACTCTTCTGTCAAGATCCATAACAAGAAGACGATGTTGCCTGGCGATTTCTTCTCCCGGTATTACTTTGCAATCTTTGATATTCCATAAGTCCTTTCGCCGTATAAGCAAATAGTTGACTAAAATGCTTCCCACTTCTATAGGTCACAATAATATCTAGATCTTCGCGTTTTTGAAAATAGGTTTTAACGATCGCCATGTCATATGCTTGGGATATTTGCAGAAGTTTTTCGCCTTCTTTGTTCTTCAGACCATGCCCATAGCCTCCATGATTGCGTTTATACTCGAGGCGATCTTTCCCTACATGAGCGTTGTAATCTGCCCCAATAATTAGCCTTTCTTCCTGTCCTATTCTATTTCCTTTTCCAATGAATTGAAGAATATGTCTTTCTCTGAATCCGAATACCCAATTTGAGGAGCATACGCGGACATAACGGTTAGGAGGCTCCCTTGATCTGCAATCTTCACCCACATTAGCCTCTCGGAACAACGCTTGACTTCCCTCACCTTGTCCTTGAACGATTCGCTTAGAACGACACCGACCCCATTTCTACGATTTGGTGACCTACTGTAGAATAGTGTAACCTTCTCCTAACTCCCGAGCTTTGGTTCCGTTCCACCTCGTCTCTTGTAGGCATGCGATGTGTACCTTTCTTCATTTTATCATTTGTGCGACCTCGATGCTCCCCGTCAACGTTCCCACATTCCAGCACGTTATTCGCATTCTTTCAACAACTAATTTCCTTAACCGCCTTCGTTGTGAGTTGGGCAGTAACCCTAGTGTATTTTTCACATTGCACGGGCGGGGTATGCAGTGAGCGTTATTTGTGGAGGACGCCCTAGCCTTTTCTTGTAAAATCTTGTTTAAAACTATCATAATTTCGGAGTTGGTTTTTATAGCCGGTTTCAGACCTGACGCCAACGCTCCACTTTTATTATTTAAAAATTTTAATTTCACATTAAGAACACCAATTTTTGTTGATTACTATAATAGTTAGATATAAATATACTTACTGTGTGGTACCAAAAATCCACTCTAGAAAGTTCCCCCCTAACAAAGATAGAAAAAATTGTACTACCTAAAATTATAATATTAATATAGGTTGTGTTAAATATAGTATTTTTGTTGAAACAGATATAAGCAAGAATTACAAAAAGTATACGGCAGGAAGGTTAGAAAAATAATGTATATAACAGCCGAGTATTATAGAATTTTAAAATGGTTGTTCAATTTTTGAAGTTAAATTGGATGTAATATTATTTCGTATTATTGACCCATCAATTTATTAATTGCTATGCAATTTATGGGCTCGTTTTTTGTTGTCCGTCCGTCCGTCCGTCCGTTATCTGTCCGTCCGTTGTCTGTCCGTTACCCTCCCTATCTATTTGCATTGGGTATATTAGGTTATCGCTTTTTAAATTAATGCATGAGAAAGAGGTGCCCCACCCCTCATCTCTATCTCCCTCGCTGTGTTATTTTTAATTGCTATGCATAAGAGGTGCCCCACCCCTCATCTCTATCTCCCTCGGTGTGTTATATATAAGATTTGTTAAATTATCTATTATATAAACATAAATAAAAGTTGGTTACTTTTAATTGCTATGCAATTTAACTAGTTATATAATAAACATAAATAAAAGTTGTTTACTTTTATTTGCTATGCAATTTAACTAGTTTTTGTTATATAATAAACATAGATAAAAGTTGTTTACTTTTAATGCTATGCAATTTAACTAGTTATATGATAAACATAAATAAAAGTTGTTTACTTTTAATTGCTATGCAATTTAACTAGTTTTGGGGTTAGAATCCCGGAGTTTTTTTGACTCTTATGATTGTTCTTGTTACTATCATTGTTAATAAGAATTTTTGGCCGTCCGCTGGCTGCTGACCAATGAAAAAAATGACCATTGGCCAAAATGTGAATCGAAATTATTTTTTTCGTTTTTTTTTGACTATTATGATTGTTCCTGTTTCTACCATTGCTATTATGACTTTTTGGCCGTCCGCTGGCTGCTGACCAATGTTATATAATAAACATAAATAAAAGTTGTTTACTTCTAATTGCTATGCAATTTAACTAGTTTTTGGGTTAGAATCCCGGAGTTTTTTTGACTCTTATGATTGTTCTTGTTACTATCATTGATAATAAGACTTTTTGGCCGTCCGTTGACTGCTGACCAATGAAAAAAATGACCATTGGCCAAAATGTGAATCCGAGTTTATTTTTTCGTTTTTTTTTGACTATTATGATTGTTCCTGTTACTACCATTGCTATTATGACTTTTTGGCCGTCCGCTGGCTCCTGACCGATGACCATTGGCCAAAATGTGAATCGAAAATATTTTTTTCGTTTTTTTTGACTATTATGATTGTTCCTGTTCCTACCATTGCTATTATGACTTTTTGGCCGTCCGCTGGCTGCTGACCAATGGAATAAAATGACCATTGGCCAAAATGTGATTCGAAAACTTTTTTTTCTTTTTTTTTGACTATTATGAATTTATATCCGCTTTTACCGTGTCCTGGCTGCTGACCAATGGAAAAAAATGACCATTGGCCAAAATGTGATTCGAAAATTTTTTTTTCGTTTTTTTTACTCTTATGAATGTATATCCACTTTTACCGTGTGCTGGCTGCTGACCAATGGAAAAAAATGACCATTGGCCAAAGTCAGCATCGAATTTTTTTTCCCCGTTTTTTTGGCTATCATTGACTTATAGAGTATCTGTTGGTACTGACCAATAGAGAAAAAGTGACCATTGGCCAAATTTTTGATTTTTTTAATTAAAAATTGTTCAAATTCAACAAAAAATTTCTCCCAACAATTCTGCAAATTCTTAACATTGTGTTGTTTTATAATATAATGTTTGTTAGACCCATAATCACTAAAGGCCATAAAAACTAATGTAATACGCAACTAGATGCAAACACTAAATCTAACCCTAACCCTTGCCTTACATTTTGCCTATAATGGAAAATTTGTGTAAATAATTAATTAATCATTAGGCATTTAATACCCCCCTGTAGGCATTCTCGCCCCTTCCCACCTTTCTCGCCCATAAATTGCATAGCAAATATGATACATTTATACGAAGTACAGATGAGTCGTCCCCCCTTCCCTTCCCCTCTTCCCTTCCCTTCTCCCCCTTCCCACGAGGGCCGAAGGCCCGAGTTTATTTATTTATTTATTTATTTATTTATTTATTTATTTATTTATTTATTTATTTATTTATTTATTTATTTATTTATTTATTTATTTATTTATTTATTTATTTATTTATTTATTTATTTATTTATTTATTTATTTATTTATTTATTTATTTATTTATTTATTTATTTATTTATTTATTTATTTATTTATTTATTTATTTATTTATTTATTTATTTATTTATTTATTTATTTATTTATTTATTTATTTATTTATTTATTTATTTATTTATTTATTTATTTATTTATTTATTTATTTATTTATTTATTTATTTATTTATATATATATTTATTTATTTATTTATTTATTTATTTATTTATTTATTTATATATTCGCGCGCGAAGGTTATTACTTTTCTTGTTTTACTAACGTTACATTTTTTCCGCTCGTAAATATGTTTGTGTACCATTAAAGTGAAAAATGAATAAGTAAAAGTGAAAAAGTGATGTAATTAATTATCGCTAAATCATCGCTCACGCAGGGTAATAAAAAATCGATAAAGAAAAATATTAAAAATCGTAGCGTATAAACTATAAGTATATGTGTGTGGGGGAGGGGTAAATGAATATATAAAATATTGAATACACACAAGGGGGTTAACACCACAATGGTATTAAGATGTTTTGGCTGATAAATAATAATCTAGTTAAAACAAATATCTACTCACCCAAAATGATGTGTTAACATTTTGCAAAAGATTATAGTATAACATGCGTCCTAAGAAAACAATATGATTAATGGCATGGGCGTAGCCAGCAATGAGATTAAAGGGGGGCAATAATGATTTATTGGGGGGCAAAATAATAATTTTTGAAATTTTAGCCATAATTTTGAGAAATTTCAACAATTTTTTGGATTGAGAGTTGGCTACGCTCATGGTTAATGAACTAATAAAATAGTGGATGATTTTAATAATAATTTACAAGCAGAAATTAAAATACATCATTTAGCTTTATAGTCATTAACATTTGTGCTAGTATGGTTACTAATTAATCAAGTATGATTCCTACGTATTCTTAATATAATATAACGAGTCAAGTTATGTGGTTGATGAACCATTTTGGATTTGTAATTATTTAAATAGTTTAACGAGGAAACAAAGTTAATGTATGTCACTAAAACTAGAATGCAGTATAAATTATCTGATAAGTCTTAGGTGCCGAGATCTGTGTTTTCAAAACAATATTAACATATGGTATACCTGTTGTGGTTATATTCCCACGCTCCCCCCCCCCCCTTCCTCTGTAAAATGCCGGGTGCTAGCAAGAGCGAACATGAATAATTTCTCGCTTATTTATAAAATAATGATTTGCATCGTTTTGGGACCCCTTCGATATATATTATTTTCCCCTTGTTCCCCGATATATATATAATTCGTATTCGTGATTATGAATGTTTTTTCTGCGCAACTCGCGTTTTATGGAATTAGGCTTCGTATAAATTTTTTGAATATCGTATTATTATTTCCGTACAAATGTGAGAAATATAACCCCTTCTTATTGATTGAAATTTCGTAATTAATAATATCAAAAATTAATCAAACGATTTCAGTTGGGAGGTGACCCGATCGATGTGAGCGAATTCCGGCATGTTGCTAGGAAGAGTACTGGGATGAACTATAGACAAGGGGGCGGCCTAGAGATAAGGCGTGAGGTACGAGTACACACAAAATTAATTAGGTCGGCTAAGATGCCGCTTATTAACCATCAAAGAATATCGGAAGGCGCACCGCCTTTGCCTGTAAAGTGGCTTATAAAGGGAATGATTACCGATGGAATAAAATTTAGTTAGTCAAAAGACATAAATACATGATTTAGCATGAGAACCTATTATTTTACTGCATACATTTGTGATTGCTAAATTTTGCTTGTTAAACTTGATTAATAAAATTTAGGGATATGTTGTTGTCATGTAGAACTTTAATGTTTAGACCTTTTCAGCAATATTTTTATCATTTATGTATTAATTCATGAATAAAATGCTTGATTTATATTATATTAATAAGATTAACAGCATTTATATTAAAACTATAGTGATATAAAGTAGTAGAGGTGGGCGCGGGCCTAATTTTTTATTCACGGCCCGCCCACTCACGGTGGTATTAAAAAAATTCACGCCCACTCACGAAAGGCAATATTTTGATTCACGCACGTCACGCCCGAACACGGTGTTTTTAAATTTTTCAAAATTGGTAATGGTAACCTATAATTATACACTTTTTTGAATTTATTCTATTTATTTCTATAATTCCATAACAAAAAATAATTACAATTTATAAATCGAAATTTTTATTTAAAAAAAGAATAATATCCATGTTTTTTGATTTTAATTGAGTACGCCTTTTTTCCAACAAGCGATTGGCTACAGAGAACAATCTTTCACTAGATGCCGAACTTGCAGGGGCCGATAAAATTTTACTCGCTAATTTTTTCAAAAAAGGAAACGAATTTTCATGCTTCCAAAACTTCAAAATACTATCATTATTATTTGTCTTTTGAGCGATGAACCTTTTAAGTTCATCCTCGCAGCTTTCTTCAATAGATGGTGAGGGTTCATCAGTTTCATCTAGAAATTCTCTAAATGTTTCATTTAGAATATTAGGTTTCTTGTGAGTGTAGGACGAATTATGACAGCTAATAGATGGTGTTGGCATTGACTCATTCATATGATATTTTATGACATTTAGCATTTTTATGGTAGTTTTATATATATCGTTTTTTTCTTCTTCTGATAAAAACTTAAGGCTTTTGAAATTGGGATCCAAAATTAAGCCTACTTTATGTAGGGGCTGCATGATGAATCTTTCTTTTAAAAGACATCCAGTCCTGATTTTTAAGGTTTCTATTATTGTTGTATCCCCTTCAGAGGGTTGACAAAACTTCAATAATTTTTGTCGCCACAGATAAACTTTATTTATTGTGGGATGAGAATCGGCACTCAGATTTTCCGAGCATTCTTTAAATATTGATAAAAAAAATTCTAACTGCCGTAAGATGGTAATATCAATAGTGGCTAGTCGATTTAATTCTTGCTTGCTAAGCAAGTACACCTGAATTTCGGAATATGATTTTAAGAAACTCTGTATCATGATATATACATAGTTCCATCTAGTTGTCACATCTTGTTTAAGAGTATAGCCTAGTTTGCTGTTAGCTGTTGATTGCTTGAAATACTGTACTATTTTTTTCACACCATTTATATTTTCAGTTATTTCATGTAAACAATTATCAAAAATGTAATGCATAATGTTGTTTAATATATGGCATATGCAGGGTAGCCTTTCATCATCTCTAAATGCACATATTAGGTTTGCCCCCTTATCAGTTACCACTCTACATTTACTTAAATAATTTTCTATGTCTGTGTATTCTTCCAAAATTGAATTTATTATAATTTTGATATTGACTCCTGTTTTTTTTTCATCCATTACCCTTGTAGGCAAAACAAATGATTTTAATTCAAAATCCTTATTGATAACATGCCCAGTAATAGTTAAAAAACTATGATTTTTATACTTATCTGTCCAAAAGTCGGTGGTTATGGACAAGTAATTGTTTTTGATCAAGCTTTTTATCTTAATTTTAATTTGTTCATATATTTTTGGGGCTACTGTATTCATTAGAGTTTTTCTACTAACAAGTATTTCTTTTATATTTTGTTGTCCATATGTAACACCAACATTAATTAACTCTTGGCCAAGCTTATAAAATCATTCACTTTCTGTAGCATTTAAAGGTCGAAGATCTTTACATATAAAATATAACTGATTTTTTTGTAAACCGCTTTTGATTTATCTGATATTTGTCTTTTAAACAAGTTATATATTGACTCAGAATGTTTTGTTGTATTTTTTATGACACATTTATGTCTTAATAAACTAGCATTTCCTGTTTTACATTTATATGACATCACGTTTTGGCAACTTGTACATTTTACAAAATTTTGTAAGGTACCTTTATAATAAATTGTTAAGAAGTTATCCCATATCTTGCTTTTTCTGTTTTCTGGAGCTTTAAATTCAATATCAATGTCTTTCTTTCTTATTTTAGTTAACATCTGATTTTGAAATTGAAATCATGTCCATCTCAATTATTTCATTATTATCTCCTTCTCCACTGCTTTGTGTATGATTAGTGGTGGGGAAAACCTTAGGTCAGGTGGACCTCAGGTCAACCTGAGGTGAGGTTTAGGTTAAGGTTGATTGACAACCTCAGGTTGTCAATCAACCTCAAACCTAACCTTAAGGTGAGGTTCGAGGTTTATAAGGACCTCCGGGTTTTTCATATAAAAAAACCTTAAAACCTCAGGTCCACCTTGAGGTCACCTCGAGGTTTCAAGAAGTATGCTTCATTTTTTATATCTTAATTTTACGACTAAATTATAGTCTCTAACAAAAAAACTTATTAAGTAATATATATATATTAAAAATAGTTCAAACAAATTTATTTAAATAGCAAATTACGTATATAATCTATAAATTTTTACTCTCAAATAAATTATCATTTTATTTGATAGAATTAATGCATGTCTATTTGATAATTGCTGCCATCTACATTGTGTTATATTTTTATAACACATTTCAAAATTCCCTGCCTATCTATGGTATTCTGTGACATACACACCTTGTATTTTTTAATAGTTCTTTCATCGACAAAAACGGATAATTGTAAGAATTTTATGTATTTTAGATTGTATATATAGTAAGACGGCCGGGCGGCACCAAAAATAAATATACTTTTTTTATACCTTAAAGAATTCCTCATTTAAGCAGCATAAACTTCATATTTAAGTCAATCGTGATAAAATTTTTAAGCAATTTTATTTTATTTACTAAATCTATATAACGTGACGTGACCAAATCTCGAAAAACATCATAATTAAAAAAGGATGGTATTTAAATGCATAGTAATAAATTAAAAAATGCTCAGTAAAATGTGGCTCAGTATTTTATTAAAGTGCCCAGTTAAAAACTCAAAATTGATCAGTAAATTAACTTTAAATGCTCAGCTTTAAATTAATAATGCTCAGTATTTTTGTTAAAATGCTCAGTAATATAAATTCATAGTTTAAAATATTAATTTATTTTGCACATTTTATATATAATATTTTAATTGGTATATACAATTTTTTTAAAAATAAATTAAGAACTTTGCCCCCCTCCCTTTTTTTGTCCCGTTGGTTTCTCCCCCTCCCTTGCTTTTTACCCTCTTTGTCACCAGGGGGGAGGGATGGGGGGTGATTTACCCCCCCCCCTTTTAACCCGCCTTTGTTTACTCTTTCTCACCGGGGGAAGAGGGCAAATAATAAGGGGGCCCAAATCAGCCCCCCCCCCGGGTGAGAAAGAAGGTAAAAAAATTGGGAAGGGGGGGGGCAAATCACCTCCCCCTTGTGATAAAGAGGGTAAAAAAGGGGGGGGGGGGGAAAAGGGGGTGGGGGTCAAATTACTCCCCTCCCCCCAGGTAAGAAAGAGGGTAAAAAATAAGGGGGGGGGAAACCAACGGGACAAAAAAGGGAGGGGGCAAAGTTCTTATTTTTAAAAAAAAATTGTATACCAATTAAAATATTATTTATAAAATGTAAGCGCAAAATAAATTAATATCACAAATTATGAATTTATATTACTGCATTTTAACAAAAATACTGAGCATTATTAATTTAAAGCTGAGCATTTAAAGTTAATTTACTGATCAATTTTGAGTTTTTAACTGGGCACTTTAATAAAATACTGAGCCACATTTTACTGAGCATTTTTTAATTTATTACTGTGCATTTAAATGCCATCCTTTCGAGATTGTCACGTCACGTTATATAGATTTAGTAAAAATCAAAATGCTTAAAAATTTTATCTCGATTGACTTAAATATGAAGATGCTGTTTATGAGGAATTCTTAATTAAGATTTATATTTATTTTTGGTGCCGCCTGGCCGTCTTACTATTTATACAACCTAAAATACATAAAATTCATACAATTATCCATTTTTGTCCATAAAAGAACTATTAAAAAAATACAAGGTGTGTATCTAACAGAATACCATAGATAAGCAGGGAATTTTAAAACTGTGATAAAAATATAACACAATGTAGATGGCAGCAATTTTTAAATACACATGCATTAATTCTATCAAATAAAATGATAATTTATTAGAGAGTAAAAATTTATAGATTATATACGTAATTTGCTATTTAAATAAATTTGTTTGAACTATTTTTAATATATATATATATACTTAATAAAATTTTTTTGTTAGAGACTATAATTTAGTCGTAAAATTAAGATATAAAAAATGAAGCATACTTGTTGAAACCTCGAGGTGACCTCAAGGTGGACCTGGGGTTTTAAGGTTTTTTTATATGAAAAACCTTGGGGTCCTTACAAACCTCGAACCTCACCTTAAGGTTAGGTTTGAGGTTGATTGACAACCTCAGGTTGTCAATCAACCTTAAACTAACCTTGAGGTTAAGGTTTATACAACCTCAGGTTTCCCCACCACTATGTATGATTACTATAAATAATAAAGATAATGAAAATAAAACATATTTAAATTTATGTATTACCATATTTCCATTGATTTATTATTTTTCATTGGTTGTTGTAGGTGTCCCGTCAACTTGCCGAAAACAATCTCGCCGAATTTAATGTCCCACAGAATAATAAATAATATATATATTTTTTAAAATTATAAATCTGCAAATTTATATTAATAAAAAACAATTTTAAAAATTAAAATCTCCGTGATTTATGGAAATTTGTGTTCACGCCTCCGTGATTTATGGAAAATTTTGGAAAGGCCCGTTGTAATGATCTGAAACGTCGACATTTAAAAAACGACGACGCTCAGTTGAACATTCCTATTCGTTAATATGGCTTAATAACGAGTTATATGCCATATCACGTGATCTTCCTAAAAGCTCAATAGGTTAGTTTTGGCACAAAAACATGTATTTTTTTTGAAGACACTAAAATGACGACACAAGACTTTCAAAATATTTCAAATAATTACTATGCATAATTATCTAAATTATAAATTAAAAATTTAGAGAATCACTAACAAACTATTAATTTAGCCATTTAGGTATATTATCAAATCTTTTTTTCACATGTATTTTATAAATTTAGGTTAAATCAAGAAAATTATGAATATCAGTTTAGTCAAGCTCAAGCATTTGTATTTTCATCTCTAGTTTTGTATAAAAATGCACATAATCATTTGAAGCTTATTAAAAAATCTTTTACTTTATTAGTCTAAGTTATAAACTTTACCTTAGTTTTAAGCTTATAGACAATAAAAATAATTAATAGGATAGGCTTATAAACATAGATTAGATATAATGATCATTAGCTCAAGCTAAATGTATTCAAGTACTAACTCAGTTATTCCTTAAATTATTTTAAATGTACCAAATACAATATTGAGTATATCATTTAGCTTTACCAAAATTACAATGAAAAGGATAGGCTTATAAACATAGATCAGATATAATGATCATTAGCTCAAGCTCAACAGATATCCCTTAGGTTATTATAAATATACCAAATACAAAATGGAGTTCATCAATTAGCCCTACCAAAATTACAATTAAAAGGATAGGCTTATAAACATAGATCAGATATAATGATCATTAGCTCAAGCTCAACAGATATCCCTTAGGTTATTATAAATATACCAAATACAAAATTGAGTTCATCAATTAGCCCTACCAAAATTACAATTAAAAGGATAGGCTTATAAACATAGATCAGATATAATGATCATTAGCTCAAGCTCAACAGATATCCCTTAGGTTATTATAAATGTACCAAATACAATATTGAGTTCATCAATTAGCTTTACAATTAAAAGGATAGGCTTATAAACATAGATCAGATATAATGATCATTAGCTAATGTATTTAATACTCACTCAAATATCCCTTTGGTTATTAAATGTACCAAATACAATATTGACTTTATAAATTATATCAGCCATTTAAAAGGAATTATAAATATAGATCAATGATCATCAGCCAAAAATACATATCAAAAGAAGTAAATGCAGAATGCTAAATATGATAAATTTTAATTAATCTTGTAAACCATGGTGAATTATAATCAATATTTTTTGTGAATTTTATGGGTTAGTAACTAAAAACATCTGTTGATTGACGTTTGTCTTAGCCCATAGAAATTTAATTTTAAGTTTTAAGAAAAATTTTTGATTGGCATGTCGATTTTATTTGAGCGTCGTGGAAATGGATATTACCGCCCAGTCACGCCTACTAATTTAAAATTTCTTCACATTCACGCCGGCGTAATTTCACGGCCCGCGCCCACCTCTATAAAGTAGTATAATTTTTTGCAATGCCCTGTATCTTAGCTTTATTGACACCACTACCCGTCGCCCCTTGTAAAAAATCACTTCCTTTGACTCGTGTAGCTTAGGTAGGTACTTTTTGTAGTGTGGTAATGGACGACCACTACTGCTGTATTGCGCGTACCCTTAATCCACTCTTTGAGATGCCGTAATATCTCGTCGCTGGCGGTGTACTGTCGTATAACGTCAAGTGAGATAAACGCGTCCGAGGTATTCTTTAGTACCTCTTCGGTAACTTAGAAAGCATGCTCGCTTGGTCGCCTGGACAAAAAGTCGGCCGCGTTATCTTTACCCTTATTGTAAGCAAATTTGGCCGCGTAACCCAATACAATAATGCCCACCGTGTAAGGCGAGGGGACCATTGTTCTTTCCCTCTCTTGCTTTGATCAAATATGTAAATCAACGGCTTATGGTTCTTATTATGAT
The DNA here is from genome assembly GCA_964036665.1 of Gordius sp. MW1. Lineage (NCBI taxonomy): Eukaryota > Metazoa > Nematomorpha > Gordioida > Gordea > Gordiidae > Gordius > Gordius sp. MW1. The sequence goes on from OZ038531.1 coordinate 23,230,923, forward strand.
GATCTCTCTTCCCTGAACAAAATAAATAAATTTCTTTAGTCCGTAGAGACGGCCAAAGCCCCGCGCTCGATCGTAGAGTATCGCCGCTCCACCTCGCTTAGAGCTCTTGATTCGTAGGCCACCACTTTCCACTCACCACCTGGCGGTCGCTTTTGCAAAATCGCCCCTAGGCCCTTTCCCGAAGCATCCACTACTAACCCCGTCTCCCTACGTTGAAATAAGCTAAAACTGGCGCGGTAACGAGCGCATTTTTGATGTTTCCGGAAGCTAAATGTTGCTCTTCACCCCAGTGGAAGACTACGTTCGCCTTTGTTAATTTTTGGATGGGTTGTATTAACTGGGCGTAATTTTTGATAAACTTTGCGAAGTACGATGCCAGCTCCAAAAAGGATTTAACTTCCGTCTTGTTAGATAGCTCTCCCCAATCGACAACCACCTTAACCTTCTCGTTATTTACCTTTATTTCTTTGTTGCTGATAATGTATTCCAAGAACGTCACTTGTGTTGCGCCAAATAGCGTTTAGAAAAGTTTGGGCTAAAACCCCATTTGTGCTACGTGGTGAGCACTTTATGCAAACGGCTGTTGTGGACCTCCTCTGAATCCCCCACTATCAATAAATCATCAATGTATACCACTACACCTTCCATGCCCCCAAAGAATTGATCCATCGTTTTTTGGAAAATGGCCGCCGCACAATTAAGTCCAAATGGCATTCGCTTGACTCTAAAGTCCCTTGTGAGTTAAAATTGTTAGATAGGCTTGTTTCCCAGCTCACACTTAATTGGTGGTACGCCTTGGCAAGATCAATTTTCGTGAAGTACGATGCGTTTTTTAACACGAATACTTGGCTTCAAGCCACTCATCCCACAATATCCGGTGAGGTATTCGCTCATTATCTGCGACTTCCCTAGCAGCCTTTATTACCTCTCTATATTTTAAACATCATATTAACGACTTTGTCTCATTCTCACTTAATCCCTCCAGAAATCAAGCCCTATCCTTATGGAATGAGAACGTCAATGTAGGAGCTAAGCTAATATACCTTAATCACACGCTCAAAAAGATTTGGATGCAAGTTTGGTGTCGCCGTCCGTTGCTACCTTCTCTCGACATACGACGCCAAATAGCATTGCAATCTTAGGTCATTTGACCATCCGGTCTGAATGGCTCGAAGCTTACCCTAGAAAGTTTTCGGGAATGTTTTTAGAGAATTCTACCCTGTCCTTCAACATATTCCTCCGCCTGGGCTGTAAATATACGACATCATACCCCTGCCGGCTTTGTAACTCACTTGTAGATGAGGAAGCGCGCCACCCTCTGCACTGTAAACAAAAGCCGGTATAGTAGGCATCAAATAATAAATACACTGTTACAAGCTGCCCTCAAACGGGCAAAAGATCCCTCCATCCTCGAACCGTCAGATCCTTCCCTTGAAGGGCGGATGCGTCCTGATGGTACGTCACTTGTCCCATGTCACAAAGGCCTTTTTTTAAAATGGGACTACACTTGTATTGACATGTTTGCACCCACTATACTGACGAATCCCTAAGATCGGCAGAGAATCGTAAATCCGTAAAATAATCAACTTTAGCAGAAACCTCTATTTTTATTCCTATAGTTTTGTCTTGCTCAGAGACGTTTGGGAAGAGCGCTTAAATTTTTTTAAAGAACTTAATAGACGTTCGCCTACTTTAAAAATATCAAATAGCTTTATACTAAGACAATCAATCGCCAAATCCAATTTTTATTCCCTGATGGACTCAATGCCCATTTTTAATGAGGGGGAAGAAATAATGGATAATGTCTTTTAATCATTTTTTCATAAATATGTTTGTTCTTGTATTTTTTTTATAAATTCCATTATATATTTAATACTCTTTTTTAATAAAGCACGTTAAAAAAAAATAAATGCATACTTTCGATTTGCACATATGTTTTTTTATAATTTTTCATGTGACCATAAAATTTGATTGTTTTTTCGTTTTGATGATTCCGAGAGCTTCCGTATTTTGTGTCATATATGTAATCGGTATTCACCACTTAATAGGCAAAAGTAAATATTGCAGTATATATTTAGGAAATAATCCATTTTACACTCCTTATTTTTGTAGTGTAATTAAATTTTTTAATCCATTATATTGGTCACATGTTCTTACAGTTTTTCCTCCTTAAATATCCTATTAATTAGTTTTTCGAAGTCCAAAAGGTTTGGGTTGAATTTCTAATGTTTTTCTTATATAATAAACCGCAATTTTTATTTTCTTAGGCATATAAGAATATATTGCAACAAAAAGCATTTATAAGGCAACTTATTTTAGCATAAAGGTGTATTTGCTCACCATTAGGATATTACATTATAGTAATCAACCATTGTATAGAAATTAATAACATTTAAGATATCATTTAATATGGGTAGGGGATTAGTAAGGATTGAGATTTTACAAAGAGGGTTTGATAAAGATGAGAAAAGCTTTATAGTGCCCTTCCATTAAATCATTATAAATTTAAGCCATAAGGTTAATACTTGAATGACGTTTGACTTTGATTTATATATAATTGTCAATGTAATTCACTCATATTTTCAATATGGACCAACAAATTAGGTATTGACTAATTACTTAAATATGTATATTTAAGCTAAATAATCTATTATAACATTGAGTCACTCACCTAAAAAATAAAGTATAAATAAAAGTTGAACATTCAGCTCCTTTATAATACTTTGGGTGTTAATAATGTAAAGGTTAAATTTAATAAATTGCAAATTAATATTTACCATAAGAATGAATCTTATGACCTACATATATCTTTTATTATGTTTAACACCATTATAAATGACTTCAAATGTCTTTAAAATGGCTATTTAAGCTTAAATTGAATTAATAAATATGTCAATATAGCTTGCAAGGGTGTAACGGAATGGAATTATCATCAATACGAATTACTGAGCAATATGTTACTCAATTGTACAAAAATATCTGGCAGTCTCGTTCTTTATCGTCTGCGCCCCGAACACAATCTCTCTTTTTTGGACCACCTCGAGGAGGTAATTTTAAGTTTTATATTTACCTTCAAATAAAGCTCTTTATATTTTAATTTTTTTTAAACCATATGAGTCTTTCAGAATGTTAATTATATAAATTAGCTCAGAAATGTTCAATCCAGTCTTTCTCAATTATATATGTATTTGATATAAACCCTAGATAACGGGTTATTTGGTGATAAGTCACGTGACCCGCCCTACCCTTAGGCTGCCCGCCCTTCGATATATCCGAGGGTGGGAAGTGTACAAAGGAAACGCCTTCTTAGTTACCCATAACTACGAGGATCAAGACGGCATCGATGTAGGGCGGGGCCGTCAAGGGGGGGAAGGTCTCCAATTCTTGGAATTTCCCTCACTCCTAGCCATCGCGGGCGGTAACGTCTCGTTCTCACAAAACCCCGCCATGTGCTACGACCCTCGGGACATCTCCTGGGACGATCTCTTCACCCCCACAACCTCGTCTTACCCCCAGACATTTGAGTACGCCCCCCTCGATCCCGCCCTTCAAAGTCTCGCCCGCACTCTCCGCAAGGTTTGTGCGTCATCAGCTGACGGGGCGAAATGCCCGGTGGAATGCAGCGGGGGACGCGCCCTTTACGGTACCGGCCTCAGTTACCCGACTGGGAGTGGGGGGAGGAGGAGGGGTCGTTGTTGGAGTCCGTCAACTTGCCAAATATTAAGTCGAACCGTGTGTAGTACTACGTGTCACCCCTGGGCGCGATGTACTGGGCTCGCCCCCGCCCAATGCTGTAGTCCGAAATGCCTCGGACTTTGTACTGGTCCGGGCGAGCACGAATGCCTAGGTATCATTATATATCTTTTTTCAAATAATCATGAGGGGGGCAATAATGATTTGGGAGGGGGCAAAATGAACATTTTTTCAAATTTTAGCCATGATTTTAATTAATTTTAACAAATATTTGGATTTAGAAAGGGGCAGCCGCCCCTCCTTGCCCCCTCTTGGCTACGCCCATGTAAATAATCATTGAAACTAAGTTAACCATAATGATATAAAACGTCTTAAATATACACAATTACAAATTACTTTCCCCCTCCCCCTTAGGTGCTTGTCGAAATTATCGTTACCTCCCCGATGAGGGGTCACCTGATGGAGCGGTCACGTGCGTAGACAGCTGCCTTAAACCCTTGCCTTACGATGTCCTACGTCGTGACAAAACTTTGTCGACGCTCTCTTATAAACAGCCCACGAGGATCGTCATACCTCGTCTCAGGTACCAAAACGCACTATCACCCTTCAAAAATCGTTTGGTTACCGCATTCACAACTTTACTTTCTGAATCTAATTTTAAATGTTTTAATTTAAATTATTTAGATAGAAATACATATTTTGTAAAGATGAATGAAATAAAATAGAAATATTAAGTTTTATATAATGCTATAAATTTATATCTATTATTTAACATATGCTACTGGTAATTTGGGATTTTCATTTAATTCTATCCAATATAATTTGATATGGATAAGTTATCAATTTATATAAAAATTTACAAACCTCAATTAAAAATTTTCATTCGTTCCCACATGATAGGGTTAAGTTGGTATCTATTTTTTGCGCCATCCAGTATGCATTAGAGTCGCATTTATTAAATAAAATAATTTAAGATAAAACCTCTGTTAAAAATTAAATTATATGAATTTTCAAACTCATTCAGTAAAAAAGTACAAATTCTACTGCTTAGCCTAGGTATATGCAAATGACACGAATTATCGCTATTGTTGAAGGCTAACGCTTCCATGGGCGTAGCCAGGTTTTGGATTAGGGGGGGGGGGCAAAACGTTTAAAAGTTCAATTAGAGGGGGGCAAAACATAATTTTTTTTAAATTTTCAAGGTTTTTGCATTAAAATTTTTTTCTCTCGTAATTTAGGGGGGGGGGCAGCCGCCTCCCTGCCCCCCTGGCTACGCCCATGAACGCTACTATTGGGACATTCCATGTCAAATCGCCACGTTTTCGGCCGACCCCCTCAGAATTTTATAAAATTTGGTGGAAATGTTAAAACTAGTAAAATTATTAATTTCCGAAAATTTTAGCTCATTTGGGCCACTACTTTTCGAGTTATGGGCGCTCAAAGGTCGAAAATCGGTCATTTAAAAAATCGGGTTGTGACGCTATATTCAATAAAATTCATAAGTTATTGGCCCCCAAATCATAGAATCTTGTTGTAGTAATAGGTAAGACCTATCTCCATAGGGAAAAAATCCAAAAATTTTTTTTTGTCGATTGGTCATCTCATAATGGCCAATATGGCATAACTACTGTTGAACCCTCTCAAACCGTTTCAAATTTGAGACAAATGTTTTATACTACCTATTAATCAAATTAAATAAAAGAGAAAGTTGGGCGGCCATCTTGAAGTGGTCATAAATTGCTAGAAACGGTATTTTATTTATTTGGCGCCAAAATGACCCTCCAAAATTGGTTTTTTTACTCATTTAGCCATCTTATAATATTATTATATCTATTATACAAATATTTTTGCTATAAATTAACACCCCAACCCCCCCCCCCCCCCCCCCCATATTTCCTATAAATTACAATCAAAATAGGGAGTGGTTTTTCTTCGAATTTTGAAATAGAAACAGCTTTGAAAAATCACCTTAAATAATAATTTATTTCAAAGTATATATTCATTGTTTGTTATTCGATATGTAAAAGTATTAAAAAAAAGTATGACGGAGGGCATGTCTTCAAGCGCATATAAAAAATTAATTTAACATATCTGAAGTATATTTTAGGTAAGGCAATATGTTTTAGTGTCGCATCAAGCATTTCGTTTTAAATAAGGTATAAGTTCTCCGGTTGAGGTTAAAGGTGATACAATTTTTAATATATCCCATTTCTTTAGAGATATTTTGTGAAATTTATCTAAGCGAAAGGGTTCGCATGGGTTAAGCAAACTAACTATTATTTTTTCATCGTCATAATTTTTATTATAAATTAGATTCAAAATTTCGAACGTCTAGGGGATAATTAGTTGATAGTAAAATTAAACGATAAGTAATTTTATTAAAAGAATTCGACATCATTTAAAATTCGCGCTAGAGGTCATACAAATTAATTCATACGCGCCAAAAAAGAAATCAATCTGTGTTGATAAGGCAATTTTAAAGCCTATATTCAATAATCCTGACGATTTTATTATCTATTTCACGAGCCTGTTTCCAAATTACAATAAAATAATTTGTGGGAAAAAATTACTCGCTATTTTGATTTAAGATTAAAGGGGGGGGGGGGGGGGGTTGGGGTGTTAATTTATAGCAAAAATATTTGTGTAATAGATATAATAATATTATAAGATGGCTAAATGAGTAAAAAAACCAATTTTGGAGGGTCATTTTGGCGCCAAATAAATAAAATACCGTTTCTAGCAATTTATGACCACTTCAAGATGGCCGCCCAACTTTCTCTTTTATTTAATTTGATTAATAGGTAGTATAAAACATTTGTCTCAAATGTGAAACGGTTTGAGAGGGTTCAACAGTAGTTATGCCATATTGGCCATTTCGGCCATTATGAGATGACCAATCGACAAAAAATTTTTTTTGGATTTTTTCCCTATGGAGATAGGTCTTACCTATTACTACAACAAGATTCTATGATTTGGGGGCCAATAACTTATGAATTTTATTGAATATAGCGTCACAACCCGATTTTTTAAATGACCGATTTTCGACCTTTGAGCGCCCATAACTCGAAAAGTAGTGGCCCAAATGAGCTAAAATTTTCGAAAATTAATAATTTTACTAGTTTTAACATTTCCACCAAATTTTATAAAATTCTGAGGGGGTCGGCCGAAAAACGCCTTTTTATGATGGATTTGACATGGAATGTCCCTATTAAAATAAATTTATAAGGTATTCCGAAAATGTAGAACTCATTTTAGCGTGTAATATATAAAAGCGAAAGGAAGTACGGCAAGCTTACCATTAATGCAACTAATATCAATGCCATTTATCTTTTTGTATAAATGAACGATATAATTCAAATGAATATATTCATGGGCGTAGCCAAAAGGGGGGGGGGTGCATCCAAAAGTTTGTTGAAATTTATTAAAAATATGGCTAAAATTTGATAAGAGGATCATTTTGCCCGTCTCTAAATCATTATTGCCCCCCCCCCACCTAATTTTAATGCTGGCTACGCCCATGCTTATTCTAGTTTAGTTTTAAATTACAAAACAATGAGGGTGGTGAATTAATATTCATCACACAGGTATAATCACGATTGTGTCACCCACTGCCCGCCCCATCACGTGATTTACGATTTCGCTTGTTTCGTGGATTGTCCCCCTGGGTACGAGGAGGAGGAAGAGGTAGAGGGCGTAATCGATACTCCCCGATGCCTGCCCTGTCCCCCAAGCGTCAGCTCTTGTGGGGGTCACAAGAGTTGCCCGGGAGTCGATTTGGTAACGCCCTTAAATTTGGCCTCCTTCGAGGGGTGTACCTTGGTGAAGGGTAGCCTGGCCATCGCTCGCCCCACCTTCACCCCCTCGGAGAAGGGCGGGACCGTCCCGTCGTGGCCTTCGTACCGAGACCTGGAACGAAGTTTCGGGCGGGTCTCTATCCTTACCGGCAGCCTCCGGATCGAATGTAAGAAGGGACTCATAAACTAATACCCTACCAGTCTATAGTTGTATTCCTTGGTAAGGCCCGTCCTATCACGTGATTTGATGTCGCGTGGTGAGTGGTCACGGGATATTAGGTTTCACGTGACTCGAATATTTGGTGGAATTTTTGTGTTTTTTGTCAAATAGACCCGATACATCGTATTTAAGGCGTTATTGTATGAGAAAATTGACTACTTTAAATTTGCATGTAAACTTAATATTTATTAGTGCAAAAATGTTTACTAAATTTTAGAATAAACCTAGATTGCATTTGATAAATGTGTTGTGTATAGTGGTAAATTGTAATTCCTCTAGATTCAAAAAGGCCTTATAAAGTTTCTGCTCCTATAAACGGAGCATAAAGCCCGTATGTAATATTTAAGCATACCGATTGAGTCCTAAAATTTTCCCGCGATTTAAACTAAAATTTTACACCTTTTTAAAGCTAGGAAAACGATGAAATTATTTTAGGCCTGGATCTCCTCTAAGGGTTCTAATCAAAACTTAGACTTACCATGCAATACTATTTGATTTGTAACATTAAGCTCTAAAAACAGTTGATTACCCATAAATTTTAATTACTATGAAATGAGTTGTCTATTGCTTAATCACAATTTTTGAGATCATAAAACGAAGTACATCCAAAGACTATTTATATAATAGATGGACGAACAGCTGATTTTTGCATTATCACGTGACTTAGGACACCCTTTTTTGTGAGCATTTATATTACATGATTATAGTGGCTTAAAGGAAATCTAAGTTTTTTTCTTTGCTAATGAGTAATGACTATTGTGTTAGTAGCTTAACATCAACATTAGAAAATATATGAAAGAAATGTATAACGTTTAGTTTGCTAGACCCGTCCTAGCCCGCCCATATTTTTTAAGCAGTTCAGGCCCGTCCGTACTCGTCCACGGGCCGGCTCTGTACATCACGACATATACTTTATATATTGCATGACGCGTGGTGAAATAGACTTGCCACCGTACATCAAATCTCTCGGTTTTTTCCGGAACCTAACGGAGATTCGTGGTCGAACCTTAGCCCTGCCCGGCGGTTATTCGCTTTGGATCAAAAATACTCTTATCAAATACGTCGGCCTCTCCAGTCTCAAACGAATAGGGGCGGGGAATATATTGCTGAACCAAAATCCCAACCTATGTTACGCACGACATTTCGATTGGGACCTTTTATTTCGACCCCACAACCATACTTCCCTCGGTCGTGCTAAATCTCTAGCTCAAATAGGTATAAAGCTGTTCATTAGATTGAGTTGTAGTCATGGGCGTAGCCAAGAGGGGGGGGGCATGGAGGGGCGGCTGCCCCCCTTTAAATCTTAAAATTTGTGGAAATTTAATTAAATTATGACAAAATTTCAAAAAAATCATCATTTTGCCCCTCCTCAAATCATTATAACCCCCCCCCCCCCCCCCCCATCTAATTCCAATGCTGGCTACGGTCATGGTTGTAGTAGAAGGTGGGTGTAGGATGCTGGTGTTAGGGTGGGAGCTTGGAACCCCTTGGTTACTTTCTAACCCCCAAGTGTCTTATAAGGCAGTAAATTTCATATGTTAGAAGTGAAAGAGAGGTGGGCAAGCTTGTTGGAGAATTAATGTAAGCATGAGATGTGTTAGTAATTGGAATATTTGCTAGAGAATAGGTTTTTTATTTAAATTGAAGTTATCTTTATCGTGCCATATCTTTTGCTGTAGGTTTTAGTGTTGAAATTTAGTTTCGCTAATATGTTTGAATGTCTTTTATAATTATGTTATGTTAAACTTGTTAAGTTTAAAGCGAAACGATTAACTAAATCTAGATTTAAATTTGTTGAAGATCAAAAATATAAATTGTCGAAGAAGGTTGTGTGATCTCACTTCTTGTTGATGTGAGATTTACTTGAACCAACTTTCTTAAATAATGCATTGAACTTTTCTGTGTATATAAAACAAATGTAGTCTTTAACCAATGTGTGAAGCAATCTCACGACATTCATTGCATTTAAGAGGTGGAATGAGATGTTATTTATTAAAATTTTATAAATTTTTAGTAGCGATGGACATAGTTTATATAACATCTTATAATAATATAATTGGACTAAAACATTTATAAGTATAAATTTTTTGGAATCATACATGCAATTAAAATTCTGGGGTAGTGTTCTTACATAACTCGTCCATACTCCATATAAAAAACGAAGTAGAGTTGCTAAGGAATTTAAAGTAGCAAGGGGGGGGGGGCAAAAAGTCTTTTACGGAAGCATGAGTTTCCGTAGCAACTTTAATAAATTAAAAGTTGCACAGGTCGAACAGGACATTCAAAGCGAGCCCATAAATTGCATAGCAGCTAATTAGTTTTCTATTAATACATAACTGATGTTGTTTGGAATGAAGTCGCAAGGGTAGAACACAATAATTAGATTCCAAACAAAACAAACGACTTTATATCAATAACTGCAAGTAATAATATACAGACGATAAATTCATATATATTCAAAAATAGGTAATTTGCATACAGTGTATTTTCAAGTGTTACAAATAACGAAGCGTATACCATTCAAATTTAACTAAATAACTGTCACTACATTGTTCTTTGCAATTTTGCCAAGATATCTATATTGAACATCTTTAGAAATCAGTTCTTTCGATCGAGTCCATATATCGTCATCTCAAAAGCAAAGCCTTTATTCGTCCCAGTGCAGAGACAAGCTATGCCACGAGCAATGCTCACCATCCGCTGGTTGCTGGGGTCCGGGCCCTGGGAATTGCTTAGGCTGTTCTCATTACTCCACTCCCCTAGGCCTTTGTGTGCCCGATTGTCGTAACGTCACCCGATCATATGTTACCCCCTACGATTCTTCTGGTGAGGACAACCTCTAAAAAGCGGAAAAACATTTTTATATCCTATAAAATGGAGATATTTAATAGTAACATGAAGCTCGTTGTATGAATATTAATATTATTTTAACGTTGAATTTATTAAGTTGCTCAGGGTTTGATGCGGTAAGTGTTGTATTTTAGCCTATAACAAATACCCACGTGATTTTAATTTAAATTTCCTATATATATGGTAAGGTTGCGTGATAATGGAATGATACGCGCTATAGTGGGATGATACAAAATTAGGGTAGATGGGGTGATATGCAAAAGTAATAATTAAGTCCTTGAATAGTGATAATAACCTAAGAGTGGCCTGGTGCTATAACAGTAATATACATACTAGTGCTGTAAATACGGCTGGGTATTGTCTGGTCGACCCTAGGCATTACCAAGACTAACTGTGGGTTCTGGTCTGGTTCTCAAGTATCGACTAAGCAAAATGGGCCAAAAAATCTTTGATCTGTTTATGCTTAGTCCACTAAAACCAAGGGGGGGGGACCAAACAAAACCCAGCCGTTTTTACAACAATACTACATACTATGCTTCAAAAAGCAGCTGGGCAGTCTGTTTGGTCGTTTGTATTTAATTAATTAAACTCAGTATTTTTTTAACAAATACTGCTTGTCGCTTATCTTTATTCTAGTGTCGTAAAAATGGCTGGGTTTTGTTTGGTCGACTAAACATGGATAGAAAAAAGTTTTTTTTGGCTGGAACTTCATAATTTTCTAGGTTAGTCTGACGCCGATAACTGTAGCGATGCCCACCAAAAAGGGTAATATTAAATTAACATTGAGTCTATAAAGTTATTGGTTAAGGGTTAAAAAAATTATTAGACAAGTGTGCCGCATCTAGCTTTAGCATTGTCATCTTAAAATAAGTTGCACTTAAAGGAGAAATGAATTTATTTTTGGAAGTTATATGAATTTTATTTTATGCATTACGCAAGATTCATCTAGGGGAAGGTGTTTACCGTGTCATTCCGAATGTTTGGATGCCTGTACCGGTCCCGGACCTGAACAGTGTGTTAAGTGTCGGAATTTCGTGTACCAAAACGCCTGCGTACCTTCGTGTCCCTCCGACTCCTACCCCCTCGGCCAAATTTGTCAACCCTGTCACGACAGTTGCTATTTGGGGTCATTTTTAACCCCATTACTAAATTATTGACTATATTGATAATTTTGGCATTTTTGACATGAACTATTATATCCTTTGCTTGTCCTAACCTTAAAACGGGTTTTTGCATATGATCCTTTGTTAACGTGTGTTGTAAAAAGGGGTGGCTTTTGTTTGGTCGGTTTTGAAAAAGAGAGCAGAGACGACCGTCAGTCTTCTTATTGAAACCATAGGTCGACCAAACCTAACTTGGCCGTTTTTACGGTGCACTAGTTTGGAATAATGAATTCGTTCTGGGTCAAGCAAGTTAAGAGGATTCACCAATGCTTAAATGACTATAGATTTCGTTTTCAAGCTTAGAAATTTGATTTCAACTCATAACAAGTAACGCTTGTTTCATGCACCCTTAGGTGTACGGGGCCTGGTAATATAAATGGTCGAGGTGGGTGCAATCATTGTGCGTACGGAGGGATTGCTCTCATAGACCCTACCCTAATCGTAAGATTAAATTATTTGATGAACTTCATTAATAACCTGTTTTTTTGCCATAATTTCGTGGTTTTTATTGTGTTTTTTGCTTATAATTAGCGATGCAATAGCCGTGATGTTGTGAAATGCCCGACCGGTTTTTATCCACAACGGAATGCCAAAATCCTGCCTCAGAATACTACCACGAGCATATTCGTGAATTACACGGTATCAAAAATTCGCAATTTTATGCCAAATCAATGAATATTGTGTTGTTGTTTCTTTTATTAATTGCTATGCAATTTATGGGCTCGTTTTTGGTTGTCCGTTGTCCGTTGTCCTCCCTATCTATTTGCATTGGGTATATTAGGTTATTGCTTTTTTAAATTAATGCATGAGAAAGAGGTGCCCCACCCCTCATCTCTATCTCATGCATAAGAGGTGCCCCACCCCTCATCTCTATCTCCCTCGGTAAATTATCTATTATATAATAAACATAAATAAAAGTTGTTTACTTTTAATTGCTATGCAATTTAACTAGTTATATAATAAACATAAATAAAAGTTGTTTACTTTTAATTGCTATGCAATTTAACTAGTTTTTGTTATACAATAAACATAGATAAAAGTTGTTTACTATTAATGCTATGCAATTTAACTAGTTATATAATAAACATAAATAAAAGTTGTTTACTTTTAATTGCTATGCAATTTAACTAGTTTTGGGGTTAGAATCCCGGAGTTTTTTTTGACTCTTATGTTATGATTGTTCTTGTTACTATCATTGATAATAAGAATTTTTGGCCGTCCGCTGGCTGCTGACCAATGAAAAAAATGACCATTGGCAAAATGTGAATCGAAATTATTTTTTTCGTTTTTTTTGATTATTATGATTGTTCCTGTTTCTACCATTGCTATTATGACTTTTTGGCCGTCCGCTGGCTGCTGACCAATGTTATATAATAAACATAAATAAAAGTTGTTTACTTCTAAATGCTATGCAATTTAACTAGTTTTTAGGTTAGAATCCCGGAGTTTTTTTGACTCTTCTGATTGTTCTTGTTACTATCATTGATAATAAGACTTTTTGGCCGTCCGTTGGCTGCTGACCAATGAAAAAAATGACCATTGGCCAAAATGTGAATCGAAATTATTTTTTTCGTTTTTTTTGACTATTATGATTGTTCCTGTTACTATTATTGCTATTATGACTTTTTGGCCGTCCGCTGGCTCCTGACCGATGGAAAAAATGACCATTGGCCAAAATGTGAATCGAAATTATTTTTTTCGTTTTTTTTTGACTATTATGATTGTTCCTGTTACTACCATTGCTATTATGACTTTTTGGCCGTCCGCTGGCTGCTGACCAATGGAATAAAATGACCAATGGCCAAAATGTGATTCGAAAATTTTTTCTCGTTTTTTTTGACTATTATGAATTTATATCCACTTTTACCGTGTCCTGGCTGCTGACCAATGGAAAAAAATGACCATTGGCCAAAATGTGATTCGAAAATTTTTTTTTCGTTTTTTTTACTCTTATGAATTTATATCCACTTTTACCGTGTGCTGGCTGCTGACCAATGGAAAAAAATGACCATTGGCCAAAGTGAGCATCAAAATTTTTTTTTCCGTTTTTTTGGCTATCATTGACTTATAGAGTATCTGTTGGTACTGATGACCAATAGAGAAAAAGTGACCATTGGCCAAATTTTTGATTTTTTTAATTAAAAATTGTTCAAATTCAACAAAAAATTTCTCCCAACAATTCTGCAAATTCTTAACATTGTGTTGCTTTATAATATAATGTTTGTTAGACCCATAATCACTAAAGGCCATAAAAACTAATGTAATACGCAACTAGAAGCAAACACTAAATCTAACCCTAACCCTTGCCTATATTACATTTTGCCTATATTACATTTTGCCTATAATGGAAAATTTGTATAAATAATTAATTAATCATTAGGCATTTAATACCCCCCTATAGGCATTCTCGCCCCTTCCCACCTTTCTCGCCCATAAATTGCATAGCAAATATGATACATTTATACGAAGTACAGATGAGTCGTCCCCCCTTCCCTTCCTCTCTTCCCTTCCCTTCTCCCCCTTCCCACGAGGGCCGAAGGCCCGAGTTATTAATTGCTATGCAATTTATGGGCTCGTTTTTTGGTTGTCCGTCCGTTGTCCGTCCGTCCGTTACCCTTCACTATTTTAATTGCTATGCAATTTATGGGCTTATTTTTTGTTGTCCGTCCGTCCGTCCCTATCTATTTGCATTGGGTATATTAGGTTATCGATTTTCTAAATTAATGCATGAGAAAGAGGTGCCCCATTCCTCATCTCTATCTCCCTCGCTTTCGGGCGGGGTCGGGTTTTAATTGCTATGTTAAATTAATGCATAAGTATATCTATTCGTTTTTGAATTGGGTAACATTGATATTAATTGCTATAATTACCCTATGCCCTCCACTACAAGGGCCTATGCCTCTACTGATATGGGTCCCTGTGCCCCTACAAAAGCCTATGCCTCTATTAATGTGGGTTCGAACCCCGGCGAACGTTCTGAATTGCTGGTTCGATTCCCGGAGAGGGCAAAAGTTTTTTTTATTTTTTAAATTAAATTAATATATTTTTCCTGATACTACCATTGATAATATGACTTTTTGGCCGTCCGCTTGTTCTATTATTGTTTCATTTTATTATATAATAAACATAAATAAAAGTTGTTTACTTTTAATTGCTATGCAATTTAACTAGTTTTTGGGTTAGAATCCCGGAGTTTTTTTGACTCTTATGATTGTTCTTGTTACTATCATTGATAATAAGACTTTTTGGCCGTCCGCTGGCTGATGACCAATGAAAAAAACGACCATTGGCCAAAATGTGAATCCGAGTTTTTCGTTTTTTTTGACTATTATGATTGTTCCTGTTACTACCATTGCTATTATGACTTTTTGGCCGTCCGCTGGCTCCTGACCGATGGAAAAAATGACCTTTGGCAAACATGTGAATCGAAATTATTTTTTTGTTTTTTTTTGACTATTATGATTGTTCCTGTTCCTACCATTGCTATTATGACTTTTTGGCCGTCCGCTGGCTGCTGACCAATGGAATAAAATGACCATTGGCCAAAATGTGATTCGAAAATTTTTTTTTCGTTTTTTTTACTCTTATGAATTTATATCCACTTTTACCGTGTGCTGGCTGCTGACCAATGGAAAAAAATGACCATTGGCCAAAGTGAGCATCAAAATTTTTTTTTCCGTTTTTTTGGCTATCATTGACTTATAGAGTATCTGTTGGTACTGATGACCAATAGAGAAAAAGTGACCATTGGCCAAATTTTTGATTTTTTTAATTAAAAATTGTTCAAATTCAACAAAAAATTTCTCCCAACAATTCTGCAAATTCTTAACATTGTGTTGCTTTATAATATAATGTTTGTTAGACCCATAATCACTAAAGGCCGTAAAAACTAATGGAATACGCAACTAGATGCAAACACTAAATCTAACCCTAACCCTTGCCTATATTACATTTTGCCTATATTACATTTTGCCCATAAATGGAAAATTTGTATAAATAATTAATTAATCATTAGGCATTTAATACCCCCCTATAGGCATTCTCGCCCCTTCCCACCTTTCTCGCCCATAAATTGCATAGCAAATATGATACATTTATACGAAGTAAAGATGAGTCGTCCCCCCTTCCCTTCCCTTCTCCCCTCCCCTTCTCCCCTCCCCTTCTCCCCTCCCCCTTCCCACGAGGGCCGAAGGCCCTCGTTTTATATATATATATATGAAAATGCTTCATTTCGCGTAGTTATAAATAACTTAATCTGTAGTGTTAATATAAAAGACTTCGATTTGATTTCGGTCATTGGATGGTTAAAATTGTGATTCTGTCTAAATACACTACCTAGTACCTACTATACGAAGGAACATTAAAGAAGATGATTTTAGAGCTGCTCACCAAACTTAAAACAACGCTATTTTTATGTTATGAAGTAAAAAATTTGGTTTAGATTTTTCATATAAATGCAAATTTTCCCCCTAATCTAGGTTAAACCCATTAAAAATTGCGAGCAAATTTTACTACCTCTTCTATAATAAATTCTTTTATAAAAAGTAGTGTTGTAAAAACGGCTAGGTTTTAACACAAACTTAATGAAGATGTCTTGGTCGATTTTTCTTAGTCGACCACTAGGCTTGGTCGAAATTTGAAAAACAGACCGGAGTCGACCGTTAGTCACATTTAAACCAAAGGGCGACCAAACAAAACCCAGCCCTTTTTACAACACTAATAAGAAGTATGGAAGAGGTTGGGTTGGAAACAAACCTAGTTCATAAATATATTCTTACAAATTATTAAAAAAAAATAAAACAAATCTCTTTACTATCCCATGATAATCGCGAATCGTTTTTCATGCGACAGAAAATCGACTTGACTATCTGTAAATATAATGCATTAGCCATAGCGGAATGTTTTCCCAATAGTTACAATTCTTAACTTCCTAATTTATTTATTTCACCCTCACAAAATATGTAATTTATTTTGATAAAAGTAATACATGATTCAACTACGCCTATGGTTTCGTAATAACAATAAAAAGATTAATCCTATAGACGTGTCAGTCGTGCCACCCCTCTTGTGCTTCTTGCTTAGATGGGAGTACACGTTGCGAAACTTGTAAACATTATCGCGACCTTTCGGGACAATCCTCACACCAACATATGGTAGAAGGGGAGTCGAAGAGAACGAAATTGCCCTGCATTTTTGGATGTCCCCTATTGACCCATTACCAAACTTACAAGCATTTTGGGAAGGGGGTAGAAGAGGTGTGGTGTAGTCCCTGTTCAAAAGTAAGACTCACGCCCGATTTACACTCTTTTCTATCGTGTGCTTGTTAAATGGCTCTCAACTAGTGTTGTAAAAACGGCTGGGTCTTGTTTGGTCGACCCACTTTGGTTCAACCAAGACTACCGGTCGACTCTCGTCTGTTTTTTTCATTTCGACTAGGCTTAGAGGTCGACTAAGAAAAACAAACACCCAAAAACCACCTTTGTTGTTTAGCCAAGTCGACTAAAACCAAGGGTCGTCCAAATAAAATCTAGTCCTTTTACGACACCACCTTTTTTATATCTCGTGAAAGGAGATTTCTCAAACTTAGGCTCCCTTTTTAACGGGTTTAGTGCGAAAAATAGAAAGTTGCTTTTATGGGCCTAGCCAGCATTGGAATTGGGGGGGGGGGCAATAATGATTTAGGGACGGGCAAAATTAACATTTTTTGAAATTTTAGCCATAATTTCAATAAATTTCAAAGACCCCCCCCCCCTTGGCTACGCCCATGGTTGCTTATGTAAATCTAATTCATTTGGTAAAACTCATTCTTCCAGGCTTGCAAAGGATACGGATGCAATGGACCTAGAGATCTGGACTGCTCCCCCATTTGCTCGGGGTTCATAATCGTGCATACCCATTCCAATGTAACGCAAAAGATGAAAATTCACAATGTTATATTTTTGATCACTCTTTCACGACTATAATTCAAAGGCCCTATATCACTTAAAGTTTGTATATTATCATTTTTCGAGATGTAACCATATACTAGATAGACTGCTTATCAACTTTATATGAGTGTACCATCTTTCTGCCATTTTGAAATGTGCAGGTAAATAAGGGAAGGACATATATGGATTAAATAGTTGGTTAATTAAAGTTGGGAGATTGTTGAATTCAAAATGGTGGATTAGATGGTGCACATTTACCATATGAAACATATGACCCAATAAGTCTCGCATCATTATTTAAGAAAAGAACTTTTTTTTGTCTTTTTATTTGCAGGTTTAATATTTTTTTAAAGCATAATTTTCATTTGTATGCAATTTCAAGTTATGACATTAATAAAGAACAAATACCCAAGTGAAAACCTTAGGCTCTGTTACCCTCTCGGATAAGCTTATAAATTCATTTTTTGATTAGTTTATTATACTATGCCATATTATAAACTTATTTATTACCAAAAAAATTGTTTTGAGCAAGGATATTTGAGCATAGGGAAAATTTTGAATTTTATAATTTTTTGTAAATTTCCCTAGTTACAAGTCTTAAGGACACGACATAATTTAAAAAGGGTCATCATTATTTGCCCGAAAAATGTAAAATTATAAAGCAAATATTTACAAACGCGTGTCGATTTTTAACGTTTAGATATCGTGTCGACAAATATGCCCATCCAATTATACGGTTGAAATATCGAAGGAGAGCGGGAAAAAGTTTTGCACCTCTCCACTACTTACCCTCCCTATAGAGTATTACCTTGTTTGTTCACAATTACAGTCAAATGTCGCATTACTTTTCTTATTTTTCAAAGCGAAAGAACTAAACATCTTATTGGAATAGACTTAATATATTGTTGAGTAAGGGGCAGGAGGGCTTATTTTGTTTTCTACGTGACTGTTCATACGTTCTTTAATCTAAATCTAATATATAAAATTTGCAAGCTTAAAGTTTGTTTTGTGTTAAGATTGTAATTTTTCAGCACATCAGAGCTTTGATTTTAGTTATAGAAACTCATACCAAAACCATACGTTGCGTAGCAATCAATCGAATAAATGGACAACTTAAGAACTGTATTAATAAAGATACCATTAAAATCAACACTGATGCACGTTAAAATTAAAAATATGTTATTAATCTTGCAAATCTTGTATTTTTGAAACAAATATTTGTGTTAGTATAAAAGATAAGCTATGGTGATGTTTATAGGCCTACGTATTATTCCGATTTAGAAATTCTGCCTTTTTTATTTTTATGTTGCATTGTCCACGGTCTAAATATACAATAGATTGGGAGCAGCTGATATTTGCTTTAAAATTCAGTAACTTAGACCGATATATTAAATGATGCAGTTTAAATATGCGCATTAGTGTTGTGAAAACGGCTAAGTTTTGTTTTGTCGACATTTGGTTTTAGTCGATTAAACATAACAGTCAAAGGTTTTGGTCTGTTTGTGTTTAATCGACCTCTAGGCTTAGTCGAAATATGAAAAAGAGGCCAGAGTCGGTCGACCGTAAGTCCTAGTTAAACCGAAGGTCGACCAAACAAAACCCAGCCGTTTTTACAACACTGTGCGCACTATGGAAGGAAGAATAATGAGAACATTAAGGGATCCTCTTTCTAAACTGTTTAATTATTCATTCATTTCATTCACCCTTTTATGTGTGACTTTGCAGAGATGGGGCGCTGAATAAAGCCAGTACGGGGAGGTATACTCTATTGATCAGCTCGTTGGGAACTTTGTCCACCTTAGTCTTGGTGATAGCGACGATTGTTACTCGGGCGAGAATGAAGAAAAAACGGGGTTTGCCTCCGGGTGTTGGTTTCATAGCGACCAACCCCTTTTACGGAACTTGTGATAGTCAATCTATTCTGTTGTCGGCTTCGTCGGGGCAGGGTGCAGAATGTCAACCCCTATCGCCCAACAGCGATACCGAATTGAAGGTGTGGTAAAAGTGAACTTGTGTCTTTTTTAAAATGACGTTTCTGATCTATTTTGCTTTTTATGCAAATTAATAATATTTTGTGTTTTTTAGATCTTGAACGGAGGGCAAGAGAGCGTGCTTACCGTTATACAATACAATCAATTAACTTTCGGTGACCTTCTTGGGTTTGGTGCCTTTGGAACTGTGCATAAGGTTTGTTTAAAATCTTTCATTATTTCAATATTGATTCCCTCAAATCAAATCCACTATTGAATTTTGCATTTCTAATAATTATACGAAATTTGAAATGTTTTGTGGTTTTTTGTGTCTTAGATATGGTAGTTGTTAAATTACACGTAATGCAATAGAAGGCAACATGGGCGTAGCCAGGATTAAAATTAGAGGGGGAGGGCAAATGATTTAGAGAGGGGCAAAATAACAATTTTCTTAATTCTAGCCATAAATTTATAAAAAATTTAAGATTTTTTAGATTTAGAGGGGGCAGCCGCCCCACCCTGCCTCCCCCTGGCTACGCCCAAGGAAGGCAATCATGTTATGTATGGCGCGAAAGCATAAACTAGACCCCCTTTCAAGCTTCTAATATGGGCTCGCTTGACCGTTTTAAACATATAAATAAAATTATTTATTTGCTCCACCTATTGCAGGGTTTGTACACGCGACCCGGAGACGAACCCAAAGTAGTGGCCATAAAAACGATTAGGAACCAAGATTTAAACAGTCAGTGTAAAGAAGTTTTTCAGGTTGGATTTTGCAATATTTATTAATTTATAAGTTGTAAAATTGATTATAATTTCACTTTTAGAAGGCTCTCTGGATGACCATGTAATTCCCTTTATGTCAACCGTTCAAAGTAAAAAGCACATCTGTTGTCGATTGGTTGCTTGTTTTTGCATGTTAAATCTCCTTAGCACGTCGTTTTTGTTGCATAGACTACGTAGATTGCTAATGTCATATGTTTCATATAGTAAAATGTGTAGCATTAAACGGCCATTTTGAAATTAACTATCTACCAGTGTACCCCATTGTTAAAACTGAAAAAGTGAATTTACCTTCTTCATTAGTTATTATAAAGTAAAAAAGATGTTAATAATTGAATATATTTAATAAAATGCAGATGGCACTAAATTGCTTTCATCATCACATTTTATTTTATGAATTTTGTAAATGATATCTAATTTAAAATGCTGTTTCTAACCTTTGAGTAGTTCATTTTTTCATTACGTCGTAAAAAGACTTTAACCATAATTACTAAAATCTATATGTCCTTCCCTTATTTGTGCACATTTTAAAATGGTGGGTACACTTATCTAAAGTTGATGAACAGCCTATCTAGTCTATGGTTTGTTATGTGTGGTGTATTGAGTTGAGGCTGACTCCTCTACGTTTTCATACCTCTTTCATAGTAATACCCATTATATTGCACGAATGCAACCCCTTGTCACATGTGTTTGCTTTGCACTTGATTAGATAATAGTAGTGTGGGTTAGTGTTGCAAAACGGCTGGGTTTTGTTTGGTCGACCCACTTTAGTTCGAGTAAGACTAACTCTCGACTCTGCTCTGTTTTTCACATTTCGACCTAGCTTAGAGGTCCACCAAACTCAAAACAGACCACAAAACGTTGGTCTGTTTTGAGTTTAGTCGACTAAAACCAAAGTGGGTCGACCCAACAAAACCCAGCCCTTTTTACAGCACTAGTGTGTCGTGCCTCAATTTGATATGTATACGTCCTTGCAGGAAACAGAGTTGCTGTATAGCGTTAGGCACCCTTGCCTCCTCACCGTAATAGGGCTTTGCATTTCGCGCGAATACCTGATAGTGACCGAGTACGTGGAATGTGGGAGTTTGATTGCATTTTTGCACGCGGATCAACAATATAAACGCCTCACGCCGCTCACCATCTTGACCTGGGCTAGGCAAATAGCTCGAGGCATGGCCTACCTCGAATCTCAATGTATCGTTCATAGGGATTTAGCAGCTCGAAATGTACTAGGTAGACCTTAACCCGACCCTATGTTACCTTAATGCATCAGCTAGCCAGAGGGGGGAGCCCCCTTCTTTAAATCCAAAAATTGGTTGAAATTTCATAAAATTATGGCTAAAATTACTTAAAACCTTATTGCCCCCCTCTAATGGTTTGCTTATGATTAGTCGACTAAAACTGAAACCCAGCCCTATTTACTACACTACTTTCTATGCCCTTAAAAATAAGCACCTGATACCATACATAAGTGCACATGATCTCACCTTATTATTTTTCTATTTCAAATGTTTATTCTAGTTCAATCTATGAAACAAGTTGTGATTTCAGATTTTGGATCTGCACGTGTGCTGGGATTATACGATAACATGTACAAATCCTCGGGTGGAAAGGTGCCTACTTTTTACCCAAAAAATAACTAATGTGTCAATATTACTCAATATTCGTAAATTTCGTGTTTTTTTAATCATAACTTTTGCATCGTTTTCTTTAGATGCCTTTTAAATGGTTGGCCATCGAAAGTATTAATACTCTCGTATTTACCCACAAATCAGACGTCTGGTCTTACGGTACCACTTCTAATTTTAAATTCAATTCGGTGTTTATTTCTTTGTGAATTTATTTAGGCATTGATAAGATTAATAAATGGAAAATGATTGCCGATGATAAGCCATGTTTTTTCATTTTGATTTACACAAAATTTTATTTTTTTTCTGTAAAGTTTGAAGATGGACACCTTTTTAATGGTGGAGTAGTTGTAAAAATGTAAAATTATACAAGAATTAAAAGAAATTATAACCATTTAGGTAAGGTTTTAGACTTGTTTTAATCATACTTAACTGTTAGTATAATTCTATTCTTCTGTTTTGGATACTTATTGACTATAGGTGTGAAAGCGGCTGCATTTTGTTTGGTCGGCCTTGGTTTTAGTCTTCTAAACATACACAGACCAAATATCATTTTGCTCTATTTTTCTTAGTGTCAACCACTAGGATTAGGCGAAATTTGAAAAACATACGAGAGTCGACTAAACATATGCAGACTAAATATTTTTTGGTCTATTTTTCTTAGTCTCGACCACTAGGCTTGGTCGAAATGTTAAAAACAGACCAGTCTACCGTTAGTCAACTAATGGTTGACCAAACAAAACTTAATCCTTTTTACAATCCATTATTATTGACAAAAGGTGTTACTATATGGGAGTTGTTGACGTCCGGAGCTCAACCTTACAAAGGAATTCACAATACGGCATTGGCTAATATGCTCGGAGCTGGACACAGACTACCCCAGCCCTCCTCCTGCTCCCCACAATTCTATGATTTACTCCTTTTCTGTAATAATATTTGTTCTAATTTTTAATTTTCCAACAAGTTTATGAGGTAAAACTGGGTTTTCTGTTAATTTTTTATAACTTTTTCTTTCTTAAATAACAACTTAATTATATTTTTCGGTTAGCTATTTTACTTTGCATTTTGTTTACAAAATTTTGTTTTATACACAGGCTGGGACAAAGATCCTGAGAAAAGACCTTGTTTCAAGGAAATACAACGTATTTTGGATCATTTTTCCCAAAGCCCCAAACAACACATATATCCTTTGGGCGTAAAAATTACTAATTCTTAATTTAAAAGTTGTAATCAATTTTTATAATTAACTTTTCAATACATGTATATTGTGTTTAAATACAAATAATATATAATTTGAAATTTGTAAAGGGGGTAGAAGAAGCGATGGAATGCTCTTTAAATCCGAATCCTCCTTTGAAAACAGATTTTAGCGCTCTTTTGCAATCTCACAATTTTAGTTACGTAAATTGTTGTGAAGAATCAAGGTCAAATCAACCTTATAACGCGACGGACGATTATTTTTTAAACAGCTCTAATCGCGAAAAACCTTCCTACTACAACATCACCAATAAAACTTAACTAGGTTCTGCCCCTTAAGATGGTACTTTCATGCTTTTATCTCAACAGTGCCTATACTTTTAACGTTACCTTATTCGTAGGGCTCTAAAAACGGTTGGGTTTTGTTTGGTCCACCTTTTCTTTATAATAAGACTAGGGTCGACTCTGGCCTGTTTTTAAAATTTCTCCCAAGCTTAGTGGTCGACTAAGAAACACAGACCAAAAAATCTATGGTCTGTAAATTCGTAAAAACTCAACCGTTTTTACAACACTACTAATTTGTTATGAAATTTTGATAATTGTCATTTAAATTTTTAGATCACATTTTGTACTTTTGTTTTATTTGGAAACATTTTATAATCATACTAACCCATATTTTTATGTAATAATTAATATATCTTAAATCTCTTTTTAATTATGCATATTATTTGAATTTATGGCAGGTCAAAGTGCACCTCCGGAAACAACGCAGTACGATAAAAATTGCGGAAATCGTTGCTCGGCCTTTTTTAACTCTTATTCGCACGTTTTTATAAATTTTTTAAAGATGCGAAGCAAAACCGTATTTTTTGAAAAATTTGAATCTCCCATGTTAAATAGTATTTTGGCACATAGTTCTCATCCTTTTTTATACTTCGCTAGCTAGTTTTTTTTATAAAAAAATATATAAAGAATTGTGAAAAATATTTTGTTATTTTAAAATGTTGATTTATATATAACCTTTATATTATGCAAAAATAAATAAAGCAACGCTTAGCTCGAGGTGTTGTTGATCTAATGATAATACTTTTTAACGCTGTGGGGAGTACGGTGTTTTGTGTTAAATGAGGTATTATTACATTTAGTGTGAAGTAACTTGTCTCTGTTAGATTGTGGGGGTTTAAAGCGAGCTTTTTTTAATACTTGCTCAACTTGTCTTTCTAGTTTGGCCCCTCAGTCGGATCTTACTTTAAAACAATAATTTTGGACGCCCCCTCTTTCTGATCTTATAAGTGTCTCTCATTTAAGAAATATGTTCCGTCCGCAATTTTAACATTAGAGTAGGACACTGTCCTATTAAGAACCACGCTAATTAAGTTGTCAAATATGTGTTGAAAGACTGCAGAAAAACATAGAGGGGTGGTAAAACAAGATATGCGCCCAGAAGGTAAAAGCGAGCTGCTTTTGTTATACTAGGTTTAAATTAGGATTATTCAAATCTTTTTTTTTCCTTATTATAATTGAACAAAAATCTTTCATAGTTATTGTGGTATACATGTGTACACCAAGACGTTTTAATTATCGCGCGGTATACTTAGATTTCTTACGATATATAACTTAAAAGGGTTCAAGAATGTTCTTCAATCCTTGCAATAAAAAAGGGAATAGGTCAAAGGGAGGCATTTTTACCGCGATGCGGAAGTAGCTAAATTTCTTTGACGCCATTTTTTAACTACTTTTTCTTGTACGATATTAACATATCCCCGAAGATCTCTGGAACATCGATCGTTCAATCAAGCCCACCCCAGGGGAGAATTCAGCGGCTACAAATACGAAATCTCCTACCAATTATTAATTATTCTACTTTTCCTCATCGCAAAACCCTTCTATTAAAAAACCCCCAATTATAAAAATTATTTGTTATATTGAAAATAACCTTTTATAATTATAATTTCGTATATATTATTCGATCTTCCTTATTAAATTAATAAAGTCGCCTATTTTATAACGTATGAAGTAATAATTTTAGCCATTCGTAGTCCTTTTTTCCATTTTACTTACAACCTCCCCTTTCGGTACTCATTAGTTATTAACCAAACACTTACAAGCCATTCACTATATTACTTTTACAATCTTTCTTCATACAATTTTATATTTTAATGCTATTATTTGTCATTTTTATCTAATAAATAGCAATATAAAGTTATAGCACTTAAATAAAAGCTAGAAATATAAATGTAGGTTAGGTTTCCCCTTCTTAATTACACGGCTAAAGCGAGATATCTGACGAAGAGAAACTTGAACAAAACACATAAAGTTATTTGTTAATGTTCTAGCCATGGAGTCTTATCACTTTCAATTTACAGGATTAATAACCATATAATTAAAATTTTAATGGTGCCCTATCAACTCGCCGAAAACCATATCGCCGAATTTAATGTCCCCCGGGTAAAAAAGGTCCCACTATTTTAAATTTTACTATTTGACACCATTTCTTTCTGCGGGACCATTTTTAACCGGGGACATTAAATTCGGCGAGATGGTTCTTGGCAAGTTGACGGGCTACCAATTTTTATTATGCCTTCTTTTAATTTTTAATCTAATTAAAGCAAATTGTTATCGAAATGATGCATTTTAGCTGCTCAAACTTCTGCCGGTAAATTTTTTAATTAATTTTAAATCAATATGCAAATAGATAATATTAAGTATAGTGCACATTAGAGACCTGCATGGCCCGGCCCGGCCCGCGGACGGGCCTAGCCCTCGGGCCGGGCTGGGCTTTTGCTTAAAAAAAAAACAACGGGCCTGGACGGGCCGATATATAACGCCCGGCCCGCGGACGGGCCTAGCCCACGGGCCGGGCTGAGCTTTTGCTTAAGAATAAAACAACGGGCCGGGCCTGGACGGGCCGATATATAACGTAACGGGCCGGGCCTAGTTACATATAAGGCCCGTTAAAAAATAGATTTAGTATAAAAGAAGGTGTTTTTATAATGTTCTAATTTGTAATTATTTTATGTATATTAAATTAACAAGGAAAGTTAAATTCGGTTTCCATCCTAGTTCATTAATTTATCAATAGCTCAACACGCATTATAAATGTTAAAGATAATTTACACACGTGATTCCATGGGCGGAGCTAATTTAAATTGGAGGGGGGCAGTTTAAATTGGGTAAAAAATGTTATTTTCATCAGGAATTTTTGGATTTAGAGAGGTGCAGCTACCCATATTTGCCTCCCCCTTTATACCCTCTAGCAATATTGAGTGAATTAATTATTATTTATGTTAATTGCTATGCAATTTATGGGCTCTCTTTCGGTTATCCGTCCTGTCCATCCTGTCCAACTTGTAATTTTTCAATAATTGCCGTGAAAATTTATACGTGTTTTTAATGGCGTGGACTTATGCTTCTGTTAAAGACTTTTATTTAACTGACCGCTGATTGGCTTTACTTTTTTCGACATCGCCTAAGCTCAAATTCCATTATTGTTTTTGTGCCTGACTGATTACCTTTATTAATAATCAAATTTTGGCAATTTCTCTAGGTTGTTACTTTATAACGGATGAATGCGAAACTGGCTAAATAATTCCCTGCAAATCAATGCTGACCGTTGCTAGCTTATACTTTATCTGACCCCGGCCAAATGCCAAAATTTATATACTCATTATCATTAACATATTTAAAAACAAATTCTAAATTATTTCCTCAAGTTACTCTTATCACTGTTTTCTAATTTTATATCAATAAATTATTTAAAATGGTGGCAAAGCAAAGAAGCTAAGTAGTTTTATTAAAACATTATAACCTTAAATAAGGGTTTTAAACGTTTATTTGGCTTATATATAATTTTATCGTGAAGTGCCCTAATTTTTTTCCATGCAGATCGTTTCTTAAAAGATAGAAGGACTCGAGTGACCTGGAATTTCCAATTTTTCTTTTTAAACTATTTTTATTAACATTTTTAACACAAACATATTGTTTGCCATATCGATAAAAAACTAAACAAAAAAATAAAAAAATTTACGGGCCCGGCCGAGCTTTGTATAAAATTAGCGGGCCGGGCCTGGGCTTATAATTTAATATTTTGACGGGGCCGGGCCGGGCTTTTAAATTTGTATTGCGGGCGGGCCGACTGATCTAAACAGGCCCGTATAGTCCTAAAATTGCGTCTTGAACATTAAAAACCTTAATTATTAAAAAAAATATAGCTTTAAATAAAAGTTGATCGTTCAATGACATCTAGGCTTTTACTTAAAACATATGACTTTACTCTTTATGTTCGGCTTTAAAAATTTGGCCCTTGCAATTTTTGGAGTTGATTAAAGATGTGCAATTCTTTAAAATGGGCTCCTGACACACTATATAAACTTTCGGTCGAAGTTTATGTTTACGATTATGCAGCTAGTATCAATGCAATTGCTATTATTCCAAATGATGTGTTGATGGATATTTATTGTGAAATTTATAACCAAGGGAGAATATGTTTTTTATCAATGGAATTATGCAAATTCCATATATTTTCAAAGCTCTTACGGGTGTCACACAAAAGGCTTTTATTACATTCAATGTTTCAAGCAATTTTAGATCATGGAACTAAAATTCATTCAATCTTAACCACAACTTGTGTAAAAACAAGTGCATTTAATAGCAATTCTCAGCTGTTTGATGGGCTAGAACTATTTGCCTTTTTAAATGAAACAGGATATTATGTTGAATGTGAATTAATACTTTTAAAATGCATTGATCTTTTAAGTGCTTCCTCAGATTTGACAACATTATTACTTAACCTTGAATGTCAACTATATCTCTTTGATGTGTATATTAAATATTCAAAATTTACAGAGGCACATAATGCAATTGATCAAATAAATGATTTAATAAATAATATCAAAACTATTCATAATCACACTGTTAACAAGGCCTATTATTATCAAAAAATCAGTATACTTTATTTTGTTATGAGTCATTACAATGATGCATATGATTGGACTCTTAAAGCCCTTAATGAATCTCATCCCCATCTTCCAATTACCATAATCATTGATATTGTTAGGCAAGCTTCCAAAGCATGTGTTGTTCGAAGAAAATTTAATTTTGCTGAAAAGTTAATCAAGTTTGCCTTAAATTTAACAAAAGAATTTTATTCTGTAAGCCATCAAAAATATTCTGATGTTTTAATAGATTATGGGTTTTACCTAATCAACATTGATTCAATTGGACAATCTGTACAGGCATACCAAATGGCACTTAGTATAAGGGATTCAATTTTTGGTCCTTCAAATATTTTAGTTGGTATAGCACACGAGGATTTAGCCTATGCAACATACGTTCATGAATATAGTACTGGTAGTTTTACTGCGGCGAGAGAACATGCTGAGGCATCAATAGAAATTTTTAAAAAACACCTTCCCCCTAATCATTTGATGATGGCATCTTCAAAAAGGGTTAAAGCTCTAATTTTAGAAGAAATTGCAATTGACAGCCATAATAAAGATTCTGAGGTTAAACTATTGCAGGAGGCTCAGGAATTACACCTTATTGCAATGGAACTGACACGCAAAGCTTTTGGTGAACTCAACGTACAAACGGCAAAACATTACGGCAATTTGGGAAGACTTTATCAATCTATGGGTAGGTATAAGGATGCTGAAAAAATGCATACACAAGCAATTGATATCAAGGAAAAGTTGCTTGGGTTAGAAGACTATGAAGTCGCACTTTCAGTGGGACATTTAGCTTCCTTATACAATTACGATCTCAATAACTATGAAAAAGCTGAACAACTTTACATTAGATCCATAAACATTGGCAAGAAATTATTTGGTGAAAAGTACAGTGGTTTGGAGTATGATTATCGAGGTCTTATCAGATTATACAATATGGTCTCTAATTTTGAAAAAGTTAATGAATATCGAATAATATTGTATAATTGGTACGAACTCAGAGACAACTATGAACAACAACAAAAAAGGGAATTTTTATTAAATAAACCATATGATCTTGGTGTAAATTCTAAGTCATATCAAGAATCTTTTAAAGACATTTTATCTGAAATATCAATTAATATATATGAAAATCTCTAAATTATGACATTAATTTTATTTAATCAATATGTGCATATTATCTATTTATTGTTAGAACAAATTGTTTACAATTAAATTTTTATGTATAATATAATTTTTTAAACATTATTGTAAATTGTCAGGAGAATGAAAATAAACAAATTGTAAAAATTGAATTAGAACCTTTTATTAAACCAAATCATTTGTATAATGAAATATATGTTAAAAATTGGCATAAAATACAATATTTTTAATATAAATATTACCAACCATTAAAATAATTTGATTCATACAATTTTATTAAATTCACAACACAGGAGCAAATCAAAAATTGTTGATTTTTCACTAATCAGGAGCCTTCATTTTTGGTTGTGAAATCTTTGGTTAATGTTATCATTTTTTTGATAGCAATTAACCAATTATTGATCTAAAAACAATCATTTATTCAAAAATTCTGAATAAATAAGAAACATGAACTCACCTGGAATGCATATTGAGCCATAAGAATTACGTGAATATTATAAGCCTCATCCAATTTACCCTCTGTCAATGCTATATTTAGTTAAAAGATTATTTTGTAAGTTAAGATACCTTGTGATAATTTATACATTTTAGATTTAATATCCAAATTTAATTTGTCATCTTCCCAATCTTTAAAAAATATGTTCACTTTTTTATTCATCTCAGCAAGTATTGGTGATGTAACCTTTATTATTTACTGATTGTTACTTAAAGATATATTAAAACAAACCTGAGTATTATTATGACATTTTTCAAGGCACAATTTTATTGCTTGAAAAATAAATTGTTTGTTTTCAGATGAGTCTTCATACAAATTTTGAGCTTTCTCAACTTCAAGATTTGAGGCTCTGAATAAAAGTATAATAAAGCTAAAATAATATCACTTTATTGAGTTTGGAGGTATGGTGGAAAATGGTGGTGTCAATGTGCCATTAATATGTTCATTTGAACTAGCTATTTTTAAAATATGACTATATTATTAAGCAATATTACATTTTATGGCTAGATCTGGATGCAATATTCGTTGATTTAATATCCTTTTTGTTAAAGGTTGCGTTGTAGAGGAATATGTTAAAAATGGAGGATCATTCCAACCAGGGGCCATACCTTTTTCTAAACCTTAAATATATAACAAACTTATAAACACCAACCTTCATTGTTGTCCATTACCAGCCTTAAGGTACGCTTAATTAAATTTGTTGAAATTTGAAGCTGCTAGGTTAATACGGTAATTGTCTTGGATATAATTTTTTATTAAAGTTAATTTATGTTAAACTTGTTTAAAACTCATAAAAAAGTAGGTATAGCTTCGATTTAGCGATGCCTTAAAAAAATTAAAATATCTAAATCATTATAATTAGACATATAGGCTATTAATTAAATCACTGATTGATATTTTAACATTTCATCAACAAATATGTTATATATAAAATATTAAAGAATTTCATAGGCTTACAAGCTTGTCTATAGCTTACCCTTTGAGCCTTCTATTCTTAGATTAATATTAATAGTTAATTGTAAAAATACTCTCTAGTCTTATAAAATTATTTTAGAAGTTTTGTTACTTTTTTCCACAAAGAAGCTATATTTTTTATGAACTAAATAAGAATATTGCAAGGGATTTAATTTGGAATTTGATATATGTGGCCGATTACGTTCAAATTATAATTCAAGTAATTGCAAAGAAATATATTATTTGGCATATAAATATCATCTTAATTATGGATATTAAAAACTGACATTAGTTCATACATAGTTTTAGGGAAATAGAAAATAAATCTTTTCCGCAAAAGTTTAGAGGTAAATATTTTCTCTAAAATTTCAAAATTTATTGACAAAAATGTCATAATTTTTTTGAAATAAATTATTATCATAACAATATACATTTAAAAAAAGTGTCAAAATTTGTTTGCAAAGATTTTTTTGGCATTTCTGAATTAGTTTATCTAAATTTATAGGGTTAAGCTTATATTGTATGTTGTATTTTTAAAATAGAACACATGCATGACTATCTAACTTTGGGTTTAAAGTTTTTTTTTAATTAACAAAATTTGAAAATTAATTAATTCCATGAATTTAAAGTATTATTGAAATGTAATGTATTTATTGATACCAAACAAGAGGTTAATACAAACGCCTGTCTGGTTTTACTAGTATCTAAGTGCTGAAATACATACAGTCAAAACCGTTTAATTGCAAAGCCTGGGCCTGAATTTTTTTTCGCGATTAACCAATTTCGCGATTAAACGATGGAAATAAAAGTATATGTACATTATATTAAATATTCATTTTGTACGCTTCGCAATTAAACGATATTTTATACAATTATCTGGTTGATCTAAGGACTCGAAAATGTTTGTAAATATTCGATATTGTACTATTAAGCGATTTGTCAATAAACGATGTTTTTGTTAATATTATCGTTTAAAAAAAAACAAAATAACGGTTAACTTCGCGGTTAAAAGATCTTCGCAATAATCTGATTTGCGATTAAGAAGTTTTGACTGTAGGTCCAATTCCTTCCAAAATAATATGCACGCACAATTTATCCATTTATTATATGTTTTTTTAAATCTACCATTAATTTTCCTAATGTATGATGAATAAAAATTAACAAGAAAAAATTCAAAAACAATAAATGGCTAAATGTTTATTTAAATCGTTAAAGTTAGTTTTATCGATAGAATAATAATTTGCTCGCCACATTACTTTTTGAAAATGTTGATGTTTTGACATCCATTTTGCAAACTAATTTAGGGGTTAAATCTATTTTGTGCAAAAATACATAAAATATCTTCTTTACTTGAAATTAATAAATATATACCGATACAGGGAGACAAACGGTTTTTTAACAATATAAATTTTCTTAGCGTTAAGATGGTTAATATTGAATTATTGTAATAGATGAACTTGTAAAATAATTAAATTGTATATAATGCGTAATTTGGCTTAAGTCCTAGCTAAGGTTGAAGAGCGAAATATTGGTTAAAACTTAAAAAGGTCTTTTGTCCACTCTTCCCACCAAATCAATTTTCTGTTTTTTGCCTCTCCGCGAATCAAATCTAGGCTTCACCAATAAAGATGAAAATTAATATTTTTATATCAATATAAAATACAAATTGATATAGTGCATATAAATATATTAATTATGCCTTTTTTGCCGTTGTCTTTTCAACATAATAGCTGTATGGGTCAATGGAGAATTAGCCATAGTTATCAAAGTGTAAAACTAATTATTAATACGCCTAATTTATAATTAAAAAGAATAAGAATACAACTAAATGTTTAATTTTAACTGAATATACTTGTAATATTCATCTGAATCTAGGCTTTAATCTGTATGTTTGATTACTTATAGTTTATTTAGTACAAAATATGATTTACAGTCCCAGATTATTTAGGGGAAGTTTTTTCTAGTGATAAACATTCGGAAGTTTTCCGTGAAGAAGAGAATTCTACTGAAAATTCACATGCTGTTATCTTTAAACACGTAAGATATTAAATATATCATTCTATGTAATAATATATTTAGTAAAAAATAGGTGGTAAAACTACTTTTCATCTAGAAATTATTTAATATTTATTCAGTTGAATTATTAATAAGACATTTTGTCCATAAAAATTGCGAATGAAAAATATCATTGATTTTTTTATAAAATTTGTTATAAAACTAGTTAGTTGTGAAGAGCGAAGTGCTTATTTCAAAAGGCGTATAAATATATCACAAAATCTAGCATTTTATACATATATCTTGAGAAGTCTACCTAATCTATGACAACAATTCATAATGATTCAATTTTAAACTTTATATTTTTTCATTGAATTAAATCCTTTGTTGCATTTCATCATTACTAATTAAATTTTTCTTACACACTTACTACTTTGAGTGATGTTTAGTTAAGCCTATATGGATGTACTCTCTTCATTATCATCACCTTTTTAAATTATAAGAACGAGCGCGCTTATACAGTTTAGTATATTAGTCTTGCTACAATGTTTTCATTTGCCAAAACACAAGTTAAAGAATTTCTTTTCGCAACATTTTCAGCAAATTTTAATAAAAAATAGCCTAAGACTCCTTTTTGCCGTAATTATTATACATGAGTTTTGTTTTATCAACTGAAAAGACATCCAAAAACCATTTATCATAATAAATGCGCTTGTCCTTTTAAGATTAACAATAATCTCGTAATCATAAACCCTTTTACAATAAATCTAACATTTTTAGCGTGCACTCCACAGCGTTTCAACAAACAAATGCAACAAGCTTTAACCACACTTTTTTGTCTTCCCAGCACCACATGCATCAATGAGCGGAGTTTCTATATTCAAGAGATTAAAAGCATGCTTAAAAACAAAATGTCAAGACATCAATGGAATGAATTTGTCCCATTAGTGGCCAGGACCCTCGGTAATTTAGGTCCCGAGGGCAGCAGATTCCTCAAAAAAAAATCAAAATACATTAGGCCCATTACAATCCCAAAAGATTCTTTTACATCAAGCAGAAAATCACCATGGAAATTGTAAAATCCAATACAATCTCAATCCATGGCTTGATGCCAGCTCATTAATTTAATATATTCTAGCATGTATAATACACATTCATTTAAAAATAAACCTCTATTGCACAAAAAAACATATAATTTTGTCTAATTAAAGTTTTAAATTATTAGGCGCATATGATCGCGAGCTTAATTTAAATACACATTAATTTAGATGCACATTAGGGTCCAACGTTCGAGGTCAATGATTGCCTGCAAGATTAATTTCATCACATTGCAATACATATGTCGTATTTATACACCATTTGAATGTTATCCATATAAATGAATTTTAAAACCAGTTTTTAGATGTGTTTTACCCATGCGAATACGTACGAGCATCTTATCAAAATTTATACACAAGCCCTGGTTTATTTATCGAGGTACTAAGACTTTCAAAGTTGGCCAGACTAATCTGACTGATCTAGTCATTACATCTTAACGTTGTCTTAATCAGGTGGCCCGCACAACTAAGATGTTTATGTAATTTCCTCGTCTTAATCATGCCTGATCCTGAGTCAAATAACCAGTTGGCATATCATTTTCGGCTATGTTTTATAATATATTTATAAAGTGTTATTATATATACATAATAAAGCGAAGGAAAATCTTTTTTAATATCATCCAATTTTTGTGGCTGAGCTATTCTAAAAACATTAATACAAAATTTTGCCTTACCAAATAATATCATAGGATACAAGAGCTATTCAGTAGCAACTAAATTATACACAAAAATCAAAAATGAGGCACCACCGAGATTCGAACTCGGGATCTCCTGTTTACTAGACAGGCGCTTTAACCAACTAAGCCATGGCGCCTTTATTTTGATATTCCAGCACTCCCCCTTTATTAAGGAATTTCGATAATTATTTCAATCAAATGAATTCAGATGTGCAATTCTTAACCCAAAATTGTTTGCTTAACACCTAGGCGAACGCGAAGGCCTAATGTTTACACATACGAATAATGCACATATTAACTAGAATAATAATTAATATCAGTGGCGTAGCTAGCATTTTTACCTTTAGGGGCCGGACTTAACTATTACAAGAATGGGGAGGGGTCAATGGCTATTTAAACAAACATAGCCATAACTTAAAAACAAGCTCTCCCATTGTGTAATATCTTTTTCAAATGCACTTGAACTCGTACCTTTTTAAGTCCATATCAAAATTTTGTCTCTAAATATTAAATCCTCCATATTTAGTTTATATGCGAAATTAAAGACATGCAACGGGCTTCTTTAGGTCAATTAGCCCGCCCGTTACAATTATTTAGACCTTCGGCAGGGTCTGGGCTTATCAAAATAATAAAATAACCCGACCCGCTAATTTAAAATAAAGCCCGAGCCAGGGACCACATCAAAAAACTTTTAGTTTGTATCTTTCAATATTTGATTGTAATTTTTTAATGAATAAACACTCCTTTATATATGCTACAAACCAAGTCTATATATAGTCTTTAATTAACACTTATCTAATGAAATGCGCGTTGAGATATTGATGAATTAATTAGTAACGAGAAAATAATTTTTACTTTCATTGTTAATTGAATAAACATTAAGTAATTATAATCTAATATAAAACATTATAACAACCTCCTTTGTTTAATTTTAATACACATATATGATTTTTTAACGGGCTCAGCAGGCCTTCCTTATGTCTATGCACGGCCCGAGCCCCCTAGGTTATAATACGGCCCGTCTGCTGCCCGTTGTTTTCTTACGGCAATAGCTTGCAGGTAATTTTGCTAGAGACCTGCACGGCACAATAAATTATATTTTATTTATAAAAATGCATATAATTACATATCAACGAAACTATGTAATAAAAAAGATTCTAGATAAAAAAACAATATGGCTTATAGGGAGTTTGTGAAAATTATAGAACCTAAAATGGAACGGGTAGTGACAAGAAAGATACTTTTTTTAATGATATTGGTGACTCTCTTTATTAAATTTGGTATTGCCCCAATCCCAAACATGCATATTTGATTCAAGCTGTTGTTTATAAGTTATGTTTTACTTTCCCGCCTTTATCATTGCTTGTAAACAAGGCCTAAATTTAAGCAGGGGCTTCGCACCTTGTGGGGGGATGGAAAGCCATGGGTCTGACTTGGAGATCGTTTTTAGTTTTGGTACATGCGCCTAGCTATGGGGTATTGTTTTTACAAAACTCATCTATACTCCGTATAAACGTAGCACGTTTGCTATGCTATTTATGGGCGAGATAGATGGGCAGTCGAAAATGCCTATGGGGGGGGGGGGGGGGGAAATGGTCAAGCAGGGAGTCAGAGAAATATATACATTGTTGATCTCAAAGTTAGGCGCCCACAAGAACTAAAACTTACACAAAAGAACGACCAATAACATTTACAAATGAGAAATAAAAAGTTGTTGCAAAAGATAGCATTTGTTAAATAAATTGAAAAATTCTATTTAGCCGATATTGGCATCGATTTTCATGACCCAAAGTGTCTAAAATATATGGCAATTAAATTAGGCTTATGAGAAATCAAGATTTTGAATCTCGGTATTGGTAAAATGTTGAAATATTAACAATTCTTAAGTTTTATAATTCTATTTTTAACTAATTCTGGTCGGGGTCAGATTAAGTAGAAGTAAGCAACGATCATCATTTATTTGCAGGGAATTATTTAAACACTTTCGCAATCAACCGTTATAAAGCAACAACCTAGACAAAATGGCGAAAGAAATTCACAAAGTAGAAAATAAATAAGCCGTGCGTCATCACTTATCGCTAGAGGCCTGCATTAGTGGTGGGAAAAAGTTAGGCGTGAGTCAGCCTCAGGTCAACCTTAGGCTGAGTTAGAGGTCGTTGAAAACCTCTAAGGTCTTTAGAAACTCTAACCCCAGCATCGAGGTTTAAAGTAAAAATTAACCTTAAACCTCGAGGTCAATTGAGAAGCTTATAGCTTAGGTTACAGGGTAAAATTACCCTACCGCGAGAAGCTTTAGGTTATTTTAATTCGCCTAAGGTCAATATTTTTTTACATACTGATTTCTACTTAACTACGGTTTTTTACATCTATAAAAATGAAACTATGTGTGTGTTGTGTATATATGCCGCCACCAATTTTGGAAAACTACCAGACCGATTTGGCTCAAAATTTCACAGTTTATTCCTGACACTTCGGAGCATGTTTTAAGATTTGTTCGAGCCATATCGGTCCAGTAGTTTTCGAGTATTCGTACGCGTTGCATTGTATACGAAATAGAACAATAGAAGTAGAACATATAGACATCAAACTTTATTTTTACTTCAATAACCGCTTTATCATCATATATGCCCTAAAATTCCAACATAATTTAATACACCCGGGTAAATGGCAAAACAACGTTTGCCGGGTTCATCTTGTATATAATAAATAATAGAAATTTAAAGATTTATTCCAATTAAAAATAAGGCAAATTAAACTAAAAATACAATTTAAATTTTTAAGAAAAAAATCGCGATTGGGGTTTATAGTACATAACTACCTCTATCGGGTGTTTTATTTTTAATTGCCACCATTTTGTAATATATTCCTTTTGTGCGCTCCTGGCCATCTGGCTAAATGGACATGTGGCGAATTTACTAATATTAGGCAACAAATAATCTAAAGTTAAGCAACATGTAATATTATCATTAAATTCAGATTATTTTCTGTATTATAAATAATTCTTTTGCAATTATCTCTTGCAAGTTATATATAATTTAATTGTCACACTTAGGGTTTCCGTTGTATATACTTAAGCACACAATTTTTGTATAGGTTAGTTTAATATTCATATGTATTGCAATTCTAACAAATTTTATAATAAATATTGTATATATAAATTATATACTCTATATATATATCCAGCTGTCCATTTCACCAGGTGGGCTGGATTCTTATATTTTATATTCTCTATGTGAAAGTGAGGGTAGTCTGTTATGATGATGTTAGTTGCGTCGGGTTAGTTATTGCTATTACTTATTAATCAAATTTTTAAAAACCGTGTCATAATTTAATTAATAAATTTAAATTGCATAAATCACTTGGTACTAATTGGTTAATTGATTTTGATAAGAGACAGGAAGTCGAAATATTAAATCCTGTGTAAAAAGTAGAAAATTATTTTGTCAAAATTTTTCATGTTTTTATACCAATTTTATTCTCTTATTATATGCATTTAAAATATTTATGCAATAAAATAGTTTTTATGCGCAACATAAATTTCAATTTTACTAAACATAAATATCAATGTAAAATTTTCCGCAGATTGTTTAAACATAATATATGTTTAAATCATAAGCATAACAGAACAGACTACAACACTCACTTTCACATAGATATAGAACATAGAAGTAGCAAGATACAAATACAACCACTATCAGTCACGCACGCTACTACATTGCTTGCACACAAAATAAATATGTTATAAAATGGTGGCAATTAAAAATAAAACACTCGATAGAGGTAGGTATGTATTAAAACCCAAATCGCAATTTTTTCTTAAAAATTTAAGAATGAAAATAATGTTTTTAGTTTAATTTGCCTTATTTTAAATTGGAACAAATATCTTCTATTATTTATTGTATATGTAAAAAATAAAGCAGACAAAGTGCTAAAAGACCGTAGTTAAGTAGAAATCAGTATGTAAAAAAATATTGACCTTAGGCGAATTAAAATAACCTAAAGCTTCTCGCGTTAGGGTAATTTTACCCTCTAACCTAAGCTATAAGCTTCTTAATTGACCTCGAGGTTTAAGGTTAATTTTTACTTTAAACCTCGATGCTGAGGTTAGCGTTTCTAAAGACCTTAGTTTTCAACGAACCTCTAACTCAGCCTAAGGTTGACCTGAGGCTGACTCACGCCTAACTTTTTCCCACCACTAATGCAGGCCTCTAGCGATAAGTGATGACGCACGGCTTATTTATTTTCTACTTTGTGAATTTCTTTCGCCATTTTGTCTAGGTTGTTGCTTTATAACGGTTGATTGCGAAACTGTTTAAATAATTCCCTGCAAATAATTGATGACCGTTGCTTACTTCTACTTAATCTGACCCCGACCAGAATTAGTTATAAATAGAATTATGAAACTTAAGAATTGTTAATATTTCAACATTTTACCAATACCGAGATTCGAAATTTTGATTTCTCATAAGCCTAATTTAATTGCCATATATTTTCGACACTTTGGGTCATGAAAATCGATGCCAAGATCGGCCAAATAGAATTTTTTTAATTTATTTAACAAATGCTATCTTTTGCAACAACTTTTTATTTCTCATTTGTAAATGTTATTGATCGCTTTTTTGTGTAAGTTTTAGTTCTTGTGGTCGCATAACTTTGAGACCAACAATGTATATATTTTTCTGACTCCCTGCTTGACCATTTCCCCCTCCCCCCCCCCTATAGGCATTATCGACCCTTCCCACCTATCTCTCGCATAAATAGCTTAGCAAATGTGCTACGTTTATACCCCAAAGGTAGGCGCATGTACCAATTTTTTTTTATTTTTTATTATATTTGAAGCTAAGATACCATAAATGCCACTGCAAGCACAAAAATAAAAATAAATTTTGGCCTTTGGCCGGGGTCATATAATGTAGAAGTAAGCAACGGTCATCATTAATTTTGAGGGAATTATTTAGACAGTTTGGCATTCATCCGTTATAAAGCCACAACGACAAATTGCCAAAAGAATTTAAGCAGCAAATATAAATAGCAACTAGTGATGCGGAAGAACCGATAAAAATCTCGGTCTCGTCTCGACGAGAATTTGAAAAATGGAGTCGAGATCGAAACGAGAATTTTGATGTCGAGACGAGACGAGATTTTTCGGCGAGATCTCGACTTTTGATTGATTGTTAGATTTAGTAAATTTGTGTATTTCAATTTGCATGATTTACATTTAAGGTATTTTGTGTAAATCAATATGTATGCTATTTGATATTAAAAAAATTCTTGAGTGTAGTAAATAGTATATGTTTTTGCAAAAAATTTAAAATTTAGCAATCAGTTACTTAAGCATGGTTGACCCTTAGGGTTTGTGAATAATTTTATAATATTTACATGGGCGTACGCAGGTTTTGAATTAGGGGCGGAGGGGGCAGATTAAAATTTTCCTGCGACCAAAAAAAAAATCCAAAAATTTTCCTGAGAGCAAAAAAAAAAGGTCACGACTATCCAAATTTTTCTCAGAGCAGAAAAAAATACTATCCAAAAATTTTCCTAAGAGCAAAAAAAAAAAGGTCTCGACATCCAAAAAACTTCCTGAGAGCAAAAAGAAAAGCAACTGCCCTGAATTAGGCAGTGTGGGCAGCCAGACCCCCTGCCACCCTGGCAAATTAGGGGGGGGGCAAAACATACTTTTTTTAATTTGTTAGGGTTTTTGTATTGAAATTCTGCGTACGCCCATGAATATTTATCACATATTTGTATTTACAGTGTTATTAAATATTACAAAATTTTAGGCTTAGAATGAGTTCTGATGGAATAGTAAAGATTACTAAAGCATATTTGAATTTCGCAGTTACTCATCCTGCATGAAGCGACAATTGTAAATTGGTGGTCAATCAGTTTTAATTGTGCAAGTTAAGCTAAGGTGGCTCGAGATTTTTAGGCACGCGCCTGACGATTTCAAAAGTACAATAGAGTATTTAATGACACCGTAATAGAATAAATGTTAAATCATGAGTTTTCTAGAAGTTTTTATGCTTTAACTAATAGTATACCTCCCAAATATTTCAACCCTAATAAGACATTATGCGAATACATAGTTTTGTCATATGCATTACTTTTCACATTATAAGCTGGGTTGGCAGGTGCATTCAAATTTACTATAATTTCTGTAATTCTGCAATATAAAATAAATACATGAACCTATACTCAATTCGATAAATAACTATTTAATGGCAAAGCTCCTTAGAAATGGAAGGTAAACATTTAGAATATAAATTTGATTATAATGATTTTTGTCATAAATTAAAATACGTGCACCTTAATCCTGTAATAATGCTGCTTTTATTGTTGTTTTACAACGTTTTAATATGTGCAACTAGTTATCAATTCTGTAAATAATGATATTATTAAAAGTCACTCGCACTTTATGGTTTGTAACGCTATAGTAAACATGCATACACTATGGGCTATAATTACCGATGGTAATATCAATGAACTTAAACATTGCCTTAAATATGTTAAGGTCTAACTTGAAGTTTTAGCCAGGCTTAATAAAGGGTCTCAATTTGCTCAATTATGCAACTAAGCCAACTAGAGGCGAACTTATATTTTTCTAAGTCATTTTTGGTTGACAGACATAGTGAATTTGATACAAATGTTATAATTTGCTAGACAATAAAACTTAATTTTCTATACTTCAAATTTATTTATAGTTTTTTAGTCTCCGCTTTCCATAGAAAATGTTATCTTTGTAAATTAATTAATATCTTTATATTGTCAATGAGATGTCGTGTCTTGCTAAATCTTTAAAAAGTTTGTATATTAAAGTTTTTCAAAAATTATAAAAGTTTGCCATTTGGATTTTAGCTGATATTTTTAATAAAACAAGAGGCGAAATTTTTATTCCGTATATATTTATCGAATTTCTGCGGAATAGGAATATGATTTGCGAATTTTGAAGGAAGGATTATTAAGAATTAATTGGGGGAATTGAAAGGGGCGATCCTAAAGCATTTAGTTTAGATTAATCTACAGAATAAATTGGGTGATTTGGGGGCTGGCCGGGCTTAAAGCCACTAAATAAAGATAACTTTACCGCTCTACATTTCGCCAATCTATTTTATTACAAGAAATTATATTAATCATAATAATCCTGAATGATCGATATCAAAATTATCAATATGATCACACGCGTATTGATACAAATAACAAACACGTATAATCAGGGGGGGGATAACATACGCGTACTAGAAATTAAATGTAAAAGAATAATGGTCTACGCTAATGAGTGTACAATGTGTAAGATCAAAAGAGTTGTACCGCGTGTTGAACTCTTAACTTTAACTTTTGAATAAGATGAGATGGGGGGGGGGGGGGGGGGGTGGGAAGATATCTTCATCTTCGTATCTCCGGATACGATAATATTTTTTTTTAAAAAGTTGAGACGAGACGAGAATTCTCGTTGAGACGAGACCGAGATTTTTATAAACCGAGACGAGACAAGATTGAGATTTTCATACACGCTCCCGAGACTAGACGAGATTTTGTTTTCGAGACCGAGACGAGATCGAAACACTAATAACAACTAACCTGATATTAGTCTGGCCGGGACAGACAAATTAGTTAATTAGCAGAAAATAATTTTACCAGTATCGCAATTATCCGATATATAGCAACAACCTAGATAAGTTGCCCAAAGAAATTCATTAATAAAGTAATCAGTCAAATGGAATTTGGACTCGGGCGAGGTCGAAAAAAAAGCCAATCAGCTGACATCAGCTAGTCTATTTGCGAAAGCAAATTAAAAGTCTTTTACAGAAGCATAAGTTCACAGCATTGGAAACCCATATAAATTTCCATGGCATTATTAAAAAAAATACAAGTTGGACAGGACAGGACGGACGGGTAGACGAAGGACAGACGGACGGACAATCAAAAGCGAGCCCAATTGCCTTGAAATTAATATAAATAAGTCACTTAACTCATTTAAAAGATATACTTATTTAAAAACTAATAAAAATAATTGTTATTGATTAAATTAGGATATATTAAATAATTGATTAAGGTTTGGCAAAGGGACGAGGATTTTTTCCTTGGGTGGGTCGAAGCGGACAGAATTTTGCTCTTGCCCCCCTGCCACTGATTAACTTTTGTTATTAATATAGCTACGTCAAAACTAAATATACCTTTTATTTTTAATTTAAATTTTCAGCAAAAAGCTTTAACCATACTTTATCGTCTTCCCAACACCTCATGCATTAATGATTTTTTCCATACTCAAGAGGTTAAAGCTTATTTAAAAAATGGGATTTCAAGACATCGATGAAAGGATTTGCAATACTAACAAATCATAGGTAATGCTTCTACTTCAGATGAAATCTCAAAATGACAATCGCTGAGTAAATGGAAAATTAAATGATAATTTATTATAAGTTCCACATTATATACACAGGATTAATACCTTTATCATTGATCATATTTGAAAAATTGTGATAATTAAAATAATTGCCACCCGCGCAAACCCTTTTAAAATTCAGTTCGGCCATGCCCAAATCACTAGAGCTGTCCGAACAGGCGGGTCCAAATTGATCATTTTAAATTTCAAACATTAATTTTGTCATATTTTTGAAAAATTTGATTTTTTCTTGAGGTATTCAAATAAAGTGACAAAAATATTAAACTATATAAAAAATCTCATTAAGCTCGCATTACCCCAATTTTGTTGTGGTGTCCGCCCAGGCCTACTTTAAAATCTAAATATACGACGTTTGCCTGCCCGGTCCCTCGGCCGAGGCCCGCATTTTTAATGCCAAATAAAATTGTTAAATTTTTTTAGCAACTCCTCCCCTCCCCTTGAAAATTTTTTGGCTACGCGCCTGACTGAGTAATCTTCGTTCAAATTTAGTAGGTAGTAGCGAAAAAGCTTTTAGATATGCGATGTCAGCTAAAATTTACATGTCTTTAAATCTGTAGCTTCTCTTAACTGACTTTATAGTTGATTGTTAATTGACCCGGAACATAAGTCAATAACTATAAGTTTCCACACCGCAATTGCTCTAGAGAGCTATAGACCCCTTTGTATTGATTATTAATCAAGATATATTTCTTAAACTTGCCGCTCTTA
Organism: Gordius sp. MW1; assembly: GCA_964036665.1. Lineage (NCBI taxonomy): Eukaryota > Metazoa > Nematomorpha > Gordioida > Gordea > Gordiidae > Gordius > Gordius sp. MW1. The sequence goes on from OZ038531.1 coordinate 23,274,568, forward strand.
GAAGATCTACCATACCGTCTGTTTCGGAGTCTACTGACTCAGGTTTTGGCTTTGTTATGAGATCGATGCAAAGCTCATCTCATATCCTCTGGCTAAGATTCCCCATCATTTAATGGGATGGGATTCCACATGTATTTTCAAAATATTGGTTGTGTAAATTTACCAGCTTTTGTAACATCTTGCGGACAATATTTGTACCATCGATCTATTTTTTGTTTGTTAATATATCTATGTTTAAATTATGTCTATACCTTCAAATTAACCTTTTCTTTTAAAAAAAACATACGTACATGTAGGACCATCTTTTTTATAAGCATGTGTTAAAATCAATTTGTTCATGGCTACAAATGGTATATAATATATAAAGTATATTTTTACCAAATATTTAGTCATACAAAAGGCAAAAATTTTTCGAATAAAAGATATTAATGAACATTTAACCTGTTTTCTGTGCAAAGGCTACTTAATAGATGCAACTACTATTATTGAATGCCTACACTCATGTATAAATTAGTCTGCACTTGCTTATTATTTGTGTAGTTTGTAGAAGTTGCCTGATTCTTCATCTCCAAGCTGATAAAAGTTGTCCAGTTTGTAATTGTTTGATACATAAAACAAAACCTCTATTAAATATAAGGTTTAAAATTTAGTTAAATTTTTAATTTATTTTTAGAAGTGATGCAACTTTACAAGATCTGGTTTTCAAATTAGTTCCTGGCTTGTATCAAGGTATTGTCATTGCCATAAATTTAACATTAATTTTAGAAGAAATAAATAGGCGAAAAGAATTTATATTCAGAGAAAAGGATAAAAAATTGAGTATATTATTAGGGTTTAGTATATATTTTAATAGGCATACCATATCATAAATCCTTAGTTGAAGAAGGAAATGATGACTATTATAATATAGATATGTATTCTTTAGATGAAAATATTAATATTGAACTTAAATTCATTGATAGGTTATACAACTATAAGTTTTTAACAATACAATTATATAGGATTCCCTCAAAATTGGATGTCAACTATCATGACAGTCAGGTATATTAAATTCTATTTTTATCTTTAAATTTTGCCAGTATAAAAAGTATTTTCAGTGTCCTTCATCCTTTACCATTGGAAGCTTCAAAAAATTTATTCAGAAAAAATATCTTATATCTCATTTCCTACAGGTTTGTATATTCAACAAACTTTTTAAATTTATTTAAAATTACATTATTTAGATTGAATTGTATTCAGGTCAACAATGTTTGTATAATTCTCAGACACTTTTAGATGTTGCAAGTTTTGTTTCTTGGCAAAGAGTAATATTTTTTAGCGCTTATCATCTACATTTTTTATAGGAAAAACCACTGGAAATATTATTCACCATTTTAGAACCTTATTTTGAAGATATTACGGATTCATTCTTGAATGATTCAAATTTAGAACAAACTGCAAATGTAAATGAATTAGAAACCTCTAATTTACATACTTCTAAATCTTCAAAAAATAAATCTTCTTGCTCCACTAACACGGATAACAAAGATAATTCAAAAGGTAAAGAAAAAGCAAAAGAGCCAAAACACAAGTCATCTAAACTAAACAAATCAATCAAAGAAAGTGACACAGTTGAAAAAAGTTACTTAGAAACTTGCAACAAATTGATTGTCTCCGAAGAAAAGGATTTAAAAGAAAAATCTTTATCTACAACGGAAAAATTGAAAGATGACAATGGCTTGGATGAGATGGAGGACGATGATATAGATGAATCACGAAAAGATCTCATGAAAATTGTTGACAGAGCTTGTAGTAAATTAATTTTAGGTGATGATGCTTGCAAAGATTCTGATAATAATAATTGTAGTCCCAACAACAAAGGTAATAAATAATACGGTTGATACGGCTATGCTGTTTTTTCTTATAGCCTGTTTTCATGGCGTAGCCAGCATAGAAATTAGAGGGGGGCATTATGAGCATTTTTAATTTTAAGGATAATTGTGTATTTAAAGGGAGGCAGCCGCCCCTCCCTGCCCTCCTTGGCTACGCCCTACCTCTTTCTTTAAATTCTATAACTTGGAGATGTTATAGGCTTAATTATGCAACCATAACCTTTGTTAGTTGGCATATTTCTTGCACCACTCCAATCAAGCCTGGCCTGTGCATGCTGCTTGATAATCCTAGATATGGAACAAAGTAAACTTTATTGGAATTATGGCAGCATTGCATAAAATGCTATATTTACCACGATTTAATGTGACTTTAATATTTATACATAAATGTTAATTAAAATTATGCAAAAATATTAAAAAAAAATATATCAAACAATTGATCAGATATTGACAGCACAAATTGCAATAAATTATTTTCAATTGTCATTTATAGAGCTAAATAATCGGAAAATGAACGATTGAGGTTATATAATGTGATTAAAAATAAATTTGTGTTTTATTGGTGACATTTGTCTCATTCCTTTATTTTAAGAATGTATTAATAAAAAGTGCATATTTTAATTCGTATTGTATGTTTTTAGCAAAATGTTTACTATTTTTAGGACACCTTAATCGATCCTTTGTCGTCAAAAGTACTTGTTTTGTTCTATAAATGACAATTATGATTATTGTCACCAAATTTTGATTTATAAATATTTGTGGTGTCAACTTAATGTATTGTTTGATTATTGTACTATAAATATTAAAGCTGCACAAAATGGTAATTAAATTCCCATATCTAATGCTGCCTGCTAAATTACAATTAAATTTGCTGAAGACCATGCTCTGTTTCTAAGCTTTTTTCATCTTCCAATGCTTTTAGCATGCCCACACCGCGCTGCTCAATGAGACTAGTGCGAAAAATACAAATATGCCTACTACTACCAGGTAGAGCAGTCGTGACCATTATGAGCGTTTTAACGATAACCCAATTTTAATCTGCTTAATTCATTCAGCATCTCATTGACGACCTTTTTTTTAAATGTTTTAGATCGCTCAGAATAACGGGCAATATGGTAGACTCACCCCTGGAACAAATATATTGTAGGACATCTTCTTTGCCCCTCAGTACTTAGAGGGGCTCTTTTTTAACTATTTAATTATAATTTCGTAGTAAAGTTGTAATATATAGCTTAAGGTTATAAAGCTCGCTTTAATCAGGATCCTCCTTGCTCATTTTGATGAATGCCACTAATAGAATCCTGCAAATAAATTTATATTTGAGAAAAAGGGCAAACAAAAATTGCACATGTTAACTTGTTATCATCATGAGCGTAGCCAGCATAGGGATTAGAAGGGGGGGGGGCAATAATGATTTAAGGAGGGGCAAAATGATCATTTTTTGAAATTTTATAAATTTCAGCAATTTTTTAGACTTAAATGGGGGCAGGGGGCAGCTACCCCTCTGCCCCCCCCCCCTTGGCTACGCCTATTGTTTATTAAGCTTATGGCTTCAAATTTATAATAACCTTTTAAATAAATAATTAGGGGAAAAATCGGCTCAAGAATCCACTGGGAATGAAGATAAAGTTGATTGTCTTAAAGGGGTAAAGTCTAGCGAGGAGCCCATATGTAGGGAAATGGCTGAAGCTCTACTATGCTTGAGTGAGAGTGCAAACATATCTTCCAAAGCAAATTAATTACAAAAAATTTCATCATTGATAAATGTAAGATTTTTGTATGACGAAATAGTGCTTTATAATAGTAAAATTATACATAGTATTTATTATACGTTGTAGAAATGTAAATAGCCGCGTTTGATGTCAAAGTCTTATTTATCATTTATATTAGTCGAATTAGTCTTGAAGGGTTTCAATTCAATTTCGATAATAATTAAGTTTAGCAACTCGCAAGTTTAAAATTAAAGATTTGTCATTACTAAAAGGCATAAGAAATGTAAAGATTTTTTTGGTGTGTTTCTAATTACTATTAAAAGAGTTAACGTTAAATCCTCTACGCCCTTTTATAAATAAAGACTCTGATGTCTCAATATTATCACTATTTAGTTTATCGTTGACTTTATAAAAGAGCAAAATAATCGCTGACAACACCTAAACTTAATTATACTTCATAGCTTTAGGTCTACAAATACAAAAGATCTTTAATCATGCCTGACACAATCTACCCCTTAGCCTACCTGTGGTCGTTTTAAGGGTTAATCATTATAACAAAGCACTTGATGTCGTTTATCCACACTTATTTTTAACGAGATAACAGCAAGCCATAATTTAGGTTAATATCTAATTTTTGGAAAATTAAACAATGATAGGTATAAAATCCCTGCTAAAACAGATTTTGTAAATTGCATCCGGGGTGGTTAGGTGGGGCATATAACGAAAAATATTGGCGAAAGATTATAATATTTAATAAAACCACTAACCAATCTTAGCGGTTGTAATTGGATTTGTATTATGACAAAATGTTAAAATAACAACACTCGATAGTGCGAAACCGAGTGCCTTGATTGGTAATTTTTTTATGACTTTTTTTTAAATTTATTTAATAGTCGAGCCATTTAAAAAATTTTATTGTAGTTTGACGGCTTTCCAAATAAGTAGTTTTTTAATTTTGGGTGATTTTGCTGCTTTTTTACCTTCAAAATTTGGTCTGAATTACGTTGTAAGTAAATGTTTTTAAACATTTCATCTATACGTCCTAACATTGTTAATTAATAATACCTGTTTAAGCAAATATTAAGCCTTGCAAATTGTTGTTCATTGCTTTTAGCTCGCCCCATGCCTGGTGTTTAAGTTTTTGTACTGCATACCCGCAAGAAATGATATGCCCTTTGTTGCCCATGATTGATGCCCGCTATAAATTTCAATTTTACTAACCCCTGATTATTGTTTAAGCATTTCGCACAATATAAATCCTTCCCCCTCATAGACATTCTCCACGCCCTCCCCTTTCCTCCCATAAAGTGTGTTGTATTTTCAAAAGTTGTTGGCCAATAATTATCTTGTGGTTTGGTTCAGGCATGTCCGGAGGGTTTTAGCTGTTAGTTCGGGTCTTAAGTCGTAAAGATCGGGTCTGGGATAAGGGTTCTTATGATTGAGTTTGCTTATTTATTTCTTATGTGTTTATGGTTCGGTTGATAATAGGCACGGTCAAGAATTTTATATTACTTATATCAGGGTTGACAATAAGCACAATTAAGAATTTTATTCACATTATCGAATATGTGTTATGAAATGTTCCGGCGGGGGACTGTGTTTCCGGTAATGTCGGTACGTAAGGTTCAGGTAAAATCAAGGTGATGTAGTAGCGTTTCGGAAGGTTATAAGGGATACGGTGATACAACTCAACGGGAAAGGGTTTCGGGGTTATCAGATTATTAAGACTGCGTGGGAAAAATAGTGAGGAAAAATATATAATAAAAATATATAATTGTCGTGGGGTTTTTCGCAGGGATGAGAGTTTCGTAGGGAGTTCGTAAGGCCACAGAATAAGAGTAATGGAAAATTAAACAGTTGAGAAAATGGGAGAAGTAGAATTAGTAGGGACAACTTAACCTTAAATCGGGGGAAGGTGAGGTAGCTTTTTGGGGAGAATGAAAAAGTAAAGTAAAAAGAATACAATATTTTTTTGAGGGATTTTTATCTTTCCCCGGGGTTTTTTAACCCCATGGGTTATCGCTCTAATTTTCTATTATCCTTACCTATCCTAAAAAGGAATAGCTATTAAACCAACCGCGGCCTCATTTCAAACTTATCCAAACTTATTTTCTAGCCCATTAATCTTAACGACAACCCCATCGAGAACATTCCATACCTTATATACACCCATTAATCTTATTGGTTAAAAAACATTTTAAACCTTAAAAATACCTATAATAAATTATTCTGGCGGAGAGAACAAAAACTCGATATGTAGAGCACTAACCCGAAAGGGACTACTAAGGCAGGGGCGGGGCGAGGTATTTAGGGTCCCGTGGATACGACAAGTGCATAGCAAATTTGCTATGTTTTTACGGAGTATGGACGAGTCTATGACAGAACTAGGCGCAAGTCTGAAGGACAAAATACTGGCTCCAGGTATGCGCCCTGGGGGGGGGGTGGTAAATAAATTAAGAATTTGCCCCCCCCCCTTGCCCCACCCTTTTCCCCCTACCCCCCTCGCCCTCGATTTGCTCCTCTTCCCCCACACTCTCCCTTCCACGGGGGATGATTAACCTTCTTTCTTGTTTTTTGCCCCCTTTCTCCACTCTGCCCTGCTTCAGGGGGGGGGGCAGGGCGGGAATTCGCTCCCCTTGTTTCCTTGCCCATCCTACCCTTTTTGCCCCCCCCCCCTTTCTCCGTCCAAGGGGATGGGGCAGCTATTGTGAAAATATTTAGATTGTTGTCGATTACCAAAATCTTAAATATGAAATTAAAGTAATGTAACTTGGGTTACTTTTAGCCATTGTGTCAGGAAAACCATGGACTAACATTTAGTTGAAGTCAATACCACTGCAATAACCAGGGGCTTTACTTGTGCCCTGGGAAAACGGTGTTCTTAAAATGGGAGTTTACATGCATTGATTTGTTTGCCCCATCAAATCTCAATTATGACCCAATGGCTCTCGCCGTGGGGCGCAAATTATCAAAATACAAAGCCCTTTTAAACTTAAGTATTTTTATTTCCATAGTTTCATCCTGTTCCGGCTCTTATGGGAAAATGGCATTGTCCTTTTTTAAAGAAGTAGGCAGACAATCTTCTCCTTCAAAATATTCTCCCGCATTTCTAATAAAACAATCAATTGCGATTTTAATCGCTAAATTCAATTTTAAATCCTTTTTGGATTCTTGTCCTTCTTTAGAAGAGGAAGATGAAGATATATTAGCTACTTAACTCTCTTATTTAATTTTTTTTAATATACTAAATTTGTATTACATTTTACCGTATTATAATTAGCCATTTATTAATAAACTTTCTTATATTAAAAAAATAAATAAATAACCAGGGGCTTCACCCCTGGTGGGAAGGGGAGAGGGACGTGCAGGAGGGAATGTGGAACGAAACTTATCAATGCTTCGTATAAACGTAGCATATTTGCTATGCAATTTATGAGCGAGAAAGGTGGGAAGGGGCGAGAATGCTTATAGGGGGGGGCAGGGGTAGTGGGCAAGCAGGGAGTCAGATAATACTCGTACGACGTTATAGTTGTTTTTTAAATATACTATTTTCATTTATAATTTTCCTCAATAAATAAAGTATTAATAAATGTTTTATAGCAGGTTTTAGAAAAATTTAACTTTTTAAATATTTGTATGAAAAAAAAATAATCATTTTGCATTATATACTTGATTTTGAGGAATAGGTTTTCTTTCATTCATTCTTATTAATCAACTTCTAAATTAATGAAACTGACGAAAGGAACGCAAATAGAGGGTATGACCTTGGAAAAGCCAATAGTCATCACCAAAATGTACAACTTTCAATTTAGAGTTTTTTTGATACTGATTTAAATAATTTGGTGAAGGTGACCCATAATTTGAATTATGACTATAGACTCTATCATACGCATATGTATAGTGTAAACAAGATATTAAAAAAACGAGAAAATTTTCCAATCAGACTTTGGCCATTGATCATTTTTTCCATTGGTAAAATGGCCAAACAGCCTATAATTATAATATAGCCCGGGGTTACTTTTATCTTTGTAATTATTTTTTAAAATAATTATGATATATAATTAAAACTTAAACCATATGTGTATTTTTTCATAAGGTATAAGTAAAAAAAATTTTATTTATAAAAAATAAAATTTAAAATTTTTATAGAGGAAAAACGATTATTCGGGGCTATTAGTAGCCTTGACACAAAATTTGAACCTTAAATAATTTTTATTTGCAAAATAACATGTATTATTAATTAATATAAAAATAGGGGTCGGGGATAGTCGGAGAGGGGCTAGTGCTAGCCATTTTTCATTGCATAGACAAATGTCAAGATTTAAAAAACAATAATTTTGTTTAATAATAATTTATCTTAGTGTAATTTGGAATATTAATAGACTATTTAAAGATTTTTTCCATTGCAGAATTTGTCTTTTATAGGTACCGGAATCAGATTGTCATCTTGACTTTTTTATTTGTGTTATGTAAAATATAACCAACCCATATTTTTTTATAATAAGACAATCTTTTTATTGATTTGAGTTAGCATACACCATTAGGAAGTGAAGACAATAGGGATAATCTATCCCCCGAAAGCGGCTATGACTTGCCCCAGGCGTTTTTTTTATTTTTAGGATTTTTGTTTTTTTTTTCAAATTTAATTTGTGAGAAAACATTAATTTTTTTAATCCGAATTTTTTTCCTATAGTAAAAACAGACCTTAAAATTACGTTCCAGCAAAAAAATTGAAAAAGTAATTTTTAGTTTTTTTTAAAATGCGATTTACGATTATTTAGTCCCCGGCCTTTCCTACATTTTGGCCATTGGTCATTTTTTCTAAAGGTCAGCAGACAGCCAAATAACTAGCCTATAATTATAACCTAGGAAGAAAAATATTTTAATCTCACTTTGTCCAGTGGTCATTTTTTCCATTGATCAGTAGCCAGTAGACGACCAAATACTAGCCAGTAATTATAATATAAAGAAAAAAATTCGATTTTAATCCTACTTTGGCCAGTGGTCATTTTTTTATTGGTCAGTAGCCAGCAAACGGCCAAATAGCCATATTTATAATAAAAAAAATTTGCTACAATTTGGCCAATGGTCATTTTTTCCCATAGGTCAGCAGCCAGGAGACCGTCATAAAGTATATAAATACATAAGAGACAAAAAAAGACGAAAAAAATTTTTTCGATTGACACTTTGGCCATTGGTGATTTTATAATTGGTCAGTAGCCAGGACATTGTCAAAAAGTTATATTTCAATGGTATTAACAAGAGCAATATATTAATTAAAAACAAATATAAAAAATAATTTGCCCTCGCCGGGAATAGGCCTTTGTAGGGGGGGGGGCACAGGGACCCATATTAGTAGAGGCATAGGCCCTTGTAGGGGGAGGGCAAAGAGTAATTATTATCAATGTTAACCAAACGTAGCAGTTCAAAAAACGAGAGAAAAGAAATTCGATTCACACTCTGGCTAATAGTCATTTTTTATATTGGTCAGCAGCCAGCCAACGGTCAAAAAGTCATATTATCAATGATATTAACAATAATGATGCGGAAAACCGAGAAAAATCTCGTCTCGTCTCGAAAAACCGAGACGAGAATTTGAAAAATAAAGTCGAGAACGAGACGAGAAGGCATCCAAGTTTATTTTTATAAATAAACTTATCACTCTCTTATGCTTTGCCTAGCCCACTGTTAAAAATATATAGGTGAATAAATTCAGGGGCATAATTACTTATAGTTTTATAGTTAGGGTCAAGATTGCCAGCTAGTCCTATAGTCCTCTCTACAAGATGCTCGTAAACCATATTCATTATAAAAAGTCATGTCCAGCCCTGCCAGATCAAATATCGAAGTTTTTATGTTAATTTTAAACAAGGCGATCTATCAGGCTGGTACAATTTTTTACAAAGCTTGGGCTTAAATATATAAGCATTATTAATTTAAAAAGTTTAAAGATTTTTTTGTTCAAGTCGATTTAGCAGAATTCTTACTTTTATAAACCACACCTAAGCATTAAGCAGTTCGCGTTAGTTTTAAAGAATTTTTTTTTGATTTTTTTATAATGGCATTAACATCAGCAGGATATTTAAATTTGGAAAAAAAGGCCATTGAATAAATTAAAGTTCTATAAATGAATAGATATTGACTTCCTTTTCAAATGGGAAATTGATCCCCGGCCCGCCCTAAATAAATGTCTCCGACGGACCTGGCTTGCCTAGACCTATATATATATTACCCTTCTTGGTCCCTTTGGGGCATTTAGACCTCTATATTAACCAAAGACAATGAACGAATATGAAAATTAATTCCGACTAAACACAGATCGCAATACTTATTAAATTTTTTGCCTTTTGCATATATAAAGAAACATCTATTTGAGACTATTTTATCTGTAGCTATTGTATACATAGTAACAAATCCTATTTTTTTCTAACTATTGTACACAGCAATAAATCCTATTTTTACTTTTTACAACAGACGATGTGGAACGGAACCAAAGCTCGGTTGTAAGGAGAAGGATACAAACTACAGTGAATTCCCAAATCTTAGAAAAGGGGTCGGCATCATTCAAAGCGAATCGTTTACGGGCAAGGTAGTGGAAGTCAATCGTTGTTCCGACGATCAAGGGGGCCATTTAAATTTTTTTATGCGCCTATGCTCCCCAAATTAGGTGTATGGAATGAGAGAAAGACATATTCTTCAATTCACTTAAGAAGGAAATACAAATAGTACATAATTTCAACGCCCACGTAGGGAAAGATCGCCTCGGGTTCATGGAGGCTATGGGCATGGTCTGAAGAACAAAGAAGGGGAAAAATTATTCAAAGTATCCTAAGAATACGACATGGCGATTGTTAACACTTATTTCCATACGAAGATTAGAATGTGATTTATAGAAGTGGACGTTTTAGTCAAATTGACTATCAGCTGATACGACGAAAAAATTATGGAGTGTCAAGGATTGCAAAGTGTTACCGAGATGAGAAATCGTCGGATGGATTTTGAAAGAAAAGTATTTCCCGAAAGAAGAAGTGATTCGATAAAAAACGCTAAAGAGTACGTCAACTAACGATAATTACTATCAAAAGCCTCCTCACTCTTGGGTGCAACGAAGTTGCAAAGGGATCTATACGACGATTGAGAGATGCTAACTAAGGGCATAGGCAAACAGCTAGTTTCATGACTAGTGTTTCGATCTCGTCTAGTCTCGGTCTCGAAAACAAAATCTCGTCTCGTCTCGGGAGCGATTATGAAAATCTCGATCTCGTCTCGTCTCGGTCTAGAAAAATCTCGTCTCGTCTCGACGAGAATTCTCGTCTCGTCTCGACTTTTTAAAAAATATACACGAAATAAATTTTTTTCTCTCATTTTATAAAGAATATTAAATAAGTGTTAAAAAATCCAAATGGCAAACTTTTTTATTTTTTGAAAAACTTCAACACACACTTTTTAAAGACTTAGCGAGACACGATATCTCTGACAATATAAAGAAATGAAATAATTCATAAAGATAACATTTTCTATCAAAAGTGCAGATTGAAAAAACTATAAATAAATTTGAAGTATTAAAAATTAAATTTTACTGTTCTAGCAAATTATAACATTTGTATCAAATTCACTGTGTTTGTCAACTCTAAATAGACTGATAAAATTATAATTTCGCTTATAGTTACTTAGTTGCACAATTGAGCAAACTGAGACCCTTTATTAACCCTGGCTAAAGCTTCAAAGTAAACTTTAACATAAGGCAAACGTTTAAGTCCATTGATATTACCATCACTAATTATAGCCTATAGTGTTTATTGCATGTTTACTATAGCGTTATAAACCACACAGTGCGAGTAACTTTAAATGATAGTTTTATTATTTACAGAATTGATAACTAGTTGCACATATTAAAAGGTTGTAAAAACAACAATAAAAGCAGCATTTTATAGGATCAAGAACATATGATGATATGTTAAACTTTAAAATAAAGTGCACGTATTTAAATTTATGACAAAAATCATTATAATCAAATTTATATTTTAAATAATTACATTCCAATTCTAACTATTTGCCATTAAATAGTTATTTATCGAATACAGTATTATTTATTTTATATTGCACAATCATAGAAATTAGTGAATTTGAATGCACCTTCTAACCCAGCTTATAATGTAAAAAGTAATGCATATGACAAAACTATGTATTCACATAATGTCTTATTAAAATTCAAAAATTTGGAAGGTGCTATATTAGTTGAAGCATAAAAACTTCATATGTGATAAATATATTTTAAGTTATTCACATACCCTAAGGGTAAACCATACTTAGGTAAATGATAGCCAAATTTTAAATTTTTTGCAAAAATATATAATATTTACTACACTTAGAAATTTTTTTAATATCAAATTTATTCCATACATATTGATTACACCTAATACCTTAAATGTAAATCACGCAAATTAAAATACACAATAATTTACTATAATCTAACGATCAATAAAAAGTCGAGATCTCGCCTAAAAAATCTCGTATCGTCTCGTCTCGACATCAAAATTCTCGTCTCGATCTCGACTCCATTTTTCAAATTCTCGTCTCGTCTCGTCTCGGTTTTTCGAGACGAGACCGAGATTTTTCTCGGTTTTTCCGCATCACTATCTATGACAGACCAAAGGAGACAAAGGTATAAATAGGGAACTATGGTGGTGGGATCAATTAATTAGGGGTGACATGGAAAAATAAAAATCTATATAGACGGTGGCATTAATAAAAAAAAAGTCGGAGGATTGTTGAGAATATAGGGAGGTAAAGAGACACTAAGAACGCCGTTGCAGTAGCGAAAAATGATTAATACACCGAGATGACAAACAAACTGAATTTTAAAGGGATGACAGGCTTATGTACAAATTGGCAATGAAGGGAAAAGAGAGATCGCAAATTCGCAATCCTTATTTTAAAAACAAGAAGGATCAAACCTTATTTAAACAGAAGGAGGCGATGGAAAAGTGAAGGACATTTCAAATAACATATGAATATTGCAAATGACAAAGATGACCTTTACGATGTACGGTCGAACTCTTTTATGAGGATGAAGTTAGGACACCACTCAACGAGATGTAAAAGGGAAAGGCTAATGACCCAGATGGAATTCATATGGAATCATGGGTCGGATGCCGAGAAGGAGTCACGACCATGACGAACCTCTTTGACAAGATATTCATTGGAGAGTTAATTTATAATAAATAAAAAGCCAGCATGATTATACCCTTTTTCGAAGGCAAAGGAGACCCTTAGGTGTGATATTAACAGAGGTATCAAGGTATTCCACTCTTTAAAGCTTGTGGAAAGGTTTAGTACTGAAAAATGAGGTGAAAATATTGACTAATAAATTCGGCTTTGTGGCCGGAAAATCCACAATCGACTCATCTTCGCACTGGTCGAGACCTATATATGGTCTTCATCGACTTGGACAAAGCCTATTACATGGTTTCTCGCAATTTAATATGGTGGTGCTTGAGAAAACAAATATCCATGGCGCATATATACGGCATATAAAAAAATTCATGAACCCTTAAATTCGTTCATTAGGACGACAATTTGAGACTTTAAACATTTTTGGGTTGAAATTGGATTACATTAAGATTTAATTAAATTATTGCTACGAAAACGAGTGACATACAAAAGCCATATCTTTGGGTATGCTATATGAAGATGCTATAGTACTATGCCAAGATACAAAATAACAAAATAATTTTTCTTATTTTATCCTATTCATAACAAAGGAGATAGTATTCAAAGAAGCCGAAAAGTGGTCAGAGCGCTTAGCTCGATAAGTTTAAAGGTCAACAAGCAAAAAACCGTATACATTAAAGGGAACTTTACAGGCACCTTATTGCTACTTGATCATCTTAAGTTTTTAAAGGTAGACAGGTTTACATACCTGGGCTCATGGCTATATCAAGGAAGAGGTTGTGGATTTGACGCATGGATACAAAAATATGGTTCAAATGGTGATGTAAATCCGCTTTAATGTGCAATAAAAAGATGCTAATTTGGTTGAAAGCTTACAAATCCATCGTAAGACTGGTGTTACTGTGTGAAAGTGAAACATGGGCATTAAACGACATGGAAGAAAAGTTATTAAAAGCCATAGAGATGGTAATGATACGGTATGACGAATGAGAGTCTCAGGCAAATATGAATATTCTACCTATGGCTGCCATAAATTAAGAGGGAGACGAATGATGTAACTCGAAAGGTATGGATATGGAGGTGCCGTGGAAGAGAGAAAGAGGACGACCTCGTGTCACGTGGAAAGAGCAAGTGAACAGTGGAGAACACTAAAAAGATAATCAGGACATGGTTCCTACCCGCTGAGGATGGAAGAAACCTATCATATTAACCCTCACGACTGTGGGACCTAATGCATGATAAAGAAGAAAAATGTATAGTAAAATTAAGTGTATTTTTATTTTATGTTTAGCACATTTAGGATGTTAAATGTAAATGATATGACTGCAATACATTTGATATTGATAATTTATACACCCAGTGAGAGTAAAATTATATCTATATCCGTGCAAAATTTAAAGTTTACTAATATTAGCTTAGTTAATAAAATATGCGCCACCTTTAATACATGTAAAAAATGTTGTAATAACTATATTACATATTTATATCTTTAGCATTAATACACCCTATAAGGTGGAGTAGAAAAAATATTAGTAAAGCAACATCAAATTTCTTGTAATGATATTTTGGATTTTTTTTATATTTTGATTGATTTATTAGAAGTTATAAATATTATAAAAATAGACAGAGTATATGGAACAAATAATATGATTGAAGGCATCATAGGTTTTATCCTCGAGCGGTTAGCTATCGGCCAGAGATTTGAAGTTGTATTTAGTATAAAGATGGTAGTTTTTTGATTGAATAAAAAGTTAGGGGAATACTTGGAAATTGAGCAAACGTCTGCCGATTTCTTTATAAAAATTAATCGCGTTGGGTCCAAAAGTCCCTGAGCAGATCCTAATCCTAATTGCCCATAAGAATGAAAACAAATTTACCTTAAATTTATAATCAATAAAAAAGATGTAGCGCCAAGTTATCACTGAGTTTTATATAAATAATTATTCGCCTTTCTGGAGTTCCAATTATAAAATTGGCTTAATACTATACACTCCTTTAAGCCTAAACCAATTATGTAAGTTAATGAATATGTGTAATTGCAATTTTGCATAAACTTACCAATTTTGCTCCAACGATTGCATCTTACCAATTAATTTTGAAAAATCAATAGTATATTGTTCAAATATATGTTTGCAGCACTTAGTGGCGAAAAGCAGATAGAGTTATTATAATGAATCTTTTATGGACCATCAATATATATAAACTATAAGAAAATAAAGTTTTAACTAATCCCGGACAAGGATCACCATGGTAGTGACTTCAGGTAAATATTAATCATGGTATATTAACAATGACTATTATATACTATCAGTCAGCGTATCCAATTCAACTTACAATTCCTTATTTCAACTTCATGTTATTAACGAAACCATCTGCGTGGATTTGAACCTACCTCGATTCAATAGAAGCATATTTAATCAAATCAATTTCTTTGCGTCGCATTTCATATTAATATTAGGGATCGTGGGAAATTTGAGCGCCATATACTACATATCACCAAAGCATTTCAACATCTTCCGCAACCTAAATAAAAATAACCCCCATTCCAAAGTTTTGACAATAAATCAATTCACTTTGAGATGGTTTTATATATTCAGCTTGATGTCCGTTGGTATGATTTTGTTTTCGCCGTTACTGAAAACATATGGAGATCGGAGCAAAAATGTTGGCTGGCCCAATCATTATTGGATCTTCTACCTAGCGCACGTACACTTCCCTATATCCAAGGCTTTAACTTCAACAACGTTTCAAATATACGTAATCCTATTTATAAGTCAGACCCTAGCCATTAAATATCCCTTCGATTACAAGACTATGGTCACCACCAAGCGTGTAACGTTAGCTATAATATGTGCTTTCGGGTATAGTTTTATATGGTACATTCCGGTTCATAGATGGCATTACATGGTTCGGTCTTTAGCGTGCCCCAAACATAATACTATAAAGGACAATGCTAAGTTTGTGTATGCTTTTCATTTGTGGATCCCGGCCACCAACCAGCAATTTAAAGCATGGGCTTCCTTTGAAGTAATACGAGAAACACTGGTCAACATTTTGCCCTTTGTATTAATAATAATTGCCAAAATGTGGGTGATAAAAGAAAGAAGAAAAGTAAACCCAAGATCTCTGCCCCCCGTCAACGATGTTCGAACCCAAGGGTCATCTACGTTAAGTATTTTTCAAACGCCATTTACTTACGTAAGTAACAAGCTATCAATATCGGTTCCAGAACACTTGAAGCGTTCCTCTTCACTTCTGTTTAAATTTAAAACACAAGATAATACGGTAGTATCCGAGAATGTTAATAATTCGAAGGCATCTAGTTTTTGCACGTACGAGAGTAAACACAGTAATGCGATGATAGAGAAAAGAATGCTCGAACAAAAGCAACATAAAATGACATTGTTGATTCTCACGTTAGAGTTTGTATTTCTTATGTTACCCGTAGTTACAATGGACATGTTTTTTTATTACTTGGTTCAGCACTTTGATGGACCTATTTTAGAAAATACGTACACTTTTTTTAGCCTCCTGGAATATATTTACATAGGATGCTCGTTTTACATTAATTTAATATTTAACAAATTTTACAGGAAAACTGTATTCATTAGATTTAAAAATGATCTTATAAAGGTTAAAGAATTTTTTGATAATTTATAATTATTAAACCGCCTCTGTATAATTTTATATATTTAATTTGAAGTTATAGTCCCAGCAAAAAATGTTGTGTCTCTAAAAAATTTGTGGAAAAATTGATATTCATTAAATATTTCTCATAGAAATTGCAGTTTTTTCAAAAATACTTTTGATATAATTACAAAATAGCCTATTTTTATTAAGTATAATAGCAAAATAAATCATTTACCAAGCTATTGATACATATTTTTTTAACATGCTTTATTAAAGAAGAGTATTAAATATATAATGGAATTTATAAAAAGATACAAGAACTAAAATATTTATAAAAAAAATGATTAAAAGACATTATTTATTTCTTCATCCTTTTTAAGAATGGGCATCGAGTCCATCAGGGAATAAAAATTGGATTTAGCGATCACAATGGCGATTTATTGTCTAGAAAGCTATGGGATATTTTTGAAGGGGGCGAACGTTTATTAAGTTCTTAAAAAAAATTTAAAGCGCTTTTCCCAAACGTCCCTGAGCAAGACGAAACAATAGGCAGGCTATGGCAAATTGGTTTTTGGTCTTTTTGGTAAACGAGTGTAAGCCAAATCTGTTAGTTGACGTTAAGTCTTATAGAGGTGTGCACGGATCAATCCGATCCGACATCCGATCCGATCCGTCCAAACTCGGATCGGATCAACATTTTAATTTTGGAAGTCGGATCGGATCGGATCAACATTTTATTTTAGTCGGATCGGATCGGATTTTTAAATTTAAAATAAACAATAATAAGTTCTAATTAATTAAATTAATAATTTTTAGTATACCTTTTTATAATTATCTTTGAAATGAAGATTGCAAATGTGATTCAACAAAAGATTTGCTGAAATGGTGGGGTTCATATCAAACAGTCCTGCCAAGGCTTTATAAGCCGGCAAATAAAGTTTAGCTATACCTGCTACCTCTACCACTTCGGGAAAAAATTTCTAGGTGGCTGGAAGAACATTAGAAGAAAGAAAAACGCGAATTAAAGCAGAAATTTTAGATTCATTATTATTTTTATATGATAATATGGAATTAGTCAAATAAAATTTTATATTTATTTCGGGTCTATTAAAATTGCTATACCTTTTTTTTATGTATTTTAAATTTAATCATCAATAAAAAGTTCTGTTCGTAAAATTTTAATTTAAAAATTTCGGATCGGATCGGATTTTGATTTTAAAAAACTTGGATCGGATCGGATTTAGATTTTTAAAAACTCGGATCGGATCGGTTGGATATAAAATTTTTCAAAAACCCCTCGGATCGGATTGGATCAAAAAAATTTAATCCGTGCACACCTCTAAGTCTTAGACGATATTTAAAACTAACTATTGTTTTAAGTTGGGAAAAATATTGCAATAAAATACAATAATAAAATACAATTTTATAAATGTAAAATTGTTATTATTTTGAATTGTCTAAGAATTTGATGATAAATTTGATAATTTTATTTTCTTCTATATTATTTAGTTTTATCATTTATACATAAGTTATAATCTCTTATTGATAGATACTTTAGGAAGGTGGTTTTATTAAAGGCCTCATCGGTTTGATAAAAAAAGTGGAAGTAAAGGGATTATAATATTGTCATTAATCACCTTGCTTATACAATGGATTGAACATTTCTGAGTATATTTAATAGATACTTGTTGAACTTTAAAGATTGAAAGAAACACTATTACCGGATGTTACTGTAACATTATGACAATTGTCATATTCTGGTAAAAATGAGGTATTAATTGCTATGCAATTTATGGGATCGTTTTTTGGTGTCCGTCCGTCGTCCGTCGTCCGTCGTCCGTTACCCTCCCTATCTATTTGCATTGGGTATATTAGGTTATCGCTTTTTTTAACTTAATGGATGAGAAAGAGGTGCCCCACCCCTCATCTCTATCTCCCTCGCTGTGTTATTTTTTGAATTAATGCATAAGAGGTGCCCCACCCCTCATCTCTATCTCTCTCGGTGTGTTATATATAAGATTTGTTAAATTATCTATTATATAATAAACATAAATAAAAGTTGTTTACTTTTAATTGCTATGCAATTTAACTAGTTATATAATAAACATAAATAAAAGTTGTTTACTTTTAATTGCTATGCAATTTAACTAGTTTTGGTTATATAATAAATATAGATAAAAGTTGTTTACTTTTAATGCTATGCAATTTAACTAGTTATAAATAAACATAAATAAAAGTTGTTTACTTTTTAATTGCTATGCAATTTAACTAGTTTTGGGGTTGGAATCCCGGAGTTTTTTTTGACTCTTATGATTGTTCTTGTTACTATCATTGATAATAAGAATTTTTGGCCGTCCGCTGGCTGCTGACCAATGAAAAAAATGACCATTGGCCAAAATGTGAATCGAAATGATTTTTTTCGTTTTTTTTGACTATTATGATTGTTCCTGTTTCTACCATTGCTATTATGACTTTTTGGCCGTCCGCTGGCTGCTGACCAATGTTATATAATAAACATAAATAAAAGTTGTTTACTTTTAATTGCTATGCAATTTAACTAGTTTTTGGGTTAGAATCCCGGAGTTTTTTTTGACTTTTATGATTGTTCTTGTTACTATCATTGATAATAAGACTTTTTGGCCGTCCGTTGGCTGCTGACCAATGAAAAAAATGACCATTGGCCAAAATGTGAATCCGAGTTTATTTTTTCGTTTTTTTTTTGACTATTATGATTGTTCCTGTTACTACCATTGCTATTATGACTTTTTGGCCGTCCGCTGGCTCCTGACCGATGGAAAAAAATGACCATTGGCCAAAATGTGAATCGAAATTATTTTTTTCGTTTTTTTTGACTATTATGATTGTTCCTGTTCCTACCATTGCTATTATGACTTTTTGGCCGTCCGCTGGCTGCTGACCAATGGAAAAAAATGACCATTGGCCAAAATGTGATTCGAAAATTTTTTTTTCGTTTTTTTTACTCTTGTGAATTTATATCCACTTTTACCGTGTGCTGGCTGCTGACCAATGGAAAAAAATGACCATTGGCCAAAATGTAAATCCGAGTTTATTTTTTCGTTTTTTTTGACTATTATGATTGTTCCTGTTACTACCATTGCTATTATGACTTTTTGGCCGTCCGCTGGCTCCTGACCGATGGAAAAAATGACCATTGGCCAAAATGTGATTCGAAAATTTTTTTTTCGTTTTTTTTTGACTTATGAATTTATAACCACTTTTACCGTGTCCTGGCTGCTTACCAATGAAAAAAAATGACCATTGGCCAAATTTTATATATAACCTAAAAATTTATTATAGATGGTCTAACAGACAGCCAACTATGTAATATATATTTTTAACCTTATAAATGCATATATATTTTTTTATTGGGTTAATATATTTCATTTAATTAGATTGTGATTTCATAGAAAACCTAAAAAGTAATATTTAAAAAAATAATATAGGTATTAGATTCTAATTTACGATAAAATATATCGATAGAAACTAACACAAAATTCGAAACCTCCTTCAAAGGTATAAGCATAGCCCGTTATTTCTAATTAAATTGAATCTACTATTAAACTCAAACACGAATTGTACTTTATTAGATGGCGCGCGTAAGTTTATATAATTAGTAAAATTTTTCTACGTGTCATAGATATTACACCGCGTGTGGCAGGGAAATGTCCGATATTTTTAAAATGAAAAGGTATTTTAGGAATCTGAAAAGGTTATTTTACCCCCGGCCGCCCTGGGCACCTACGGGTAAAGTTTCGAGCGAATCGGGCTGGTAGTTTAAGAATTTAGCCCTTTTTTAAAACTAAAAAAAACTTTTTTTTTAATTTTTTTTTTACATTAAATTAATATTTTGTTTTTGTTAATAGTTGTGTTTTATGTTTAGAAAATCAATATATTTCGTCGGTCAGTAGCCAGCGGACGGTCAAAAAGTCATATTAATTTCATTATCTATATAAATAACATAATAACTTCTACTATTTTAAAGCCAGCATGGTATAGTGGTTATAGCGCAGGCTTGTGAACTGGAGGTATGGGGTTCAAGTCAGGGAGGGGACAAATTTTTTTTTTTTAATTTTTTTAAATTAAATTAATATTTGTTCATGTTAATACCAATGATAATATGAATTTTTGACCGTCCGCTGGCTACTGACCAATAAAAAAATGACCATTGGCCAAATAAATCGAAATTTTTTTTCGTTTTTGAATTGGTTAACATTGATAATTACCCTATGTCCTCCCCTACAAGGGCCTATAACTAATTAACTAATTATTTTGCATCTAATACCCCCTATAGGCATTATCGCCCCTTCCCACCTTTCTCGCCCATAAATTGCATAGCAAATATGCTACGTTTATACGGAGTATAGAAGAGTTCCCCCTTCCCCTCTTCCCTTCCCCTACTCCCCTTCCCTTCTCCCCCTTCCCACGAGGGCCGAAGGCCCGAGTTTTTTATAAACTTTTAAAATAAATATTGGTTATGGGTGTGAAATCAAACAAAGAAATTGAAATTTGTTACCAAATCTTACATCATGACAGTCGTCATATAAAAATGGTATTTTTGTTTGTTTAATATATAAAATAGATAAAAATTGGCACCAACAGAACAATCGTCACAATGTCGCCTTTGTCACCAGATTTGATTATTTAGTTTATATCTATTACATGAAATATTAAAAAATCATATTTTCCTTCGAATTTATATAAATATTTTTATGACCAGAATATGACAGTTGTGGCCCTAAAGCATGTTTTCAAATAAAAAGGAATTTAATTCTTAATTGTTTCCTTAAAATTTTAATCAATTTTTAAAATAGAAAAGGAAGTTGTTAAACAAGCCAATTCGTTAAGTTGATAAAATGAGTTGAGAAAAATATAACTCGATATTTTGGGTTATTAATGCAACCATACCGCTTTTAAACACCCAATATTATATCTAGACTCTGTTGGCCCTGTTAATTGATCTTTTTGCATAAACCTCGATTCCCGTCAAAACGGCTCCCTCAGAGTTTCTCGTGTCTAACCAATTCCTTGCCCAATCATTCTCCAGTCCAGGTTTTTTATTTTCTTATTCATTCCCCACCCTTTTAGTAGACCCCTTGTTGGCTCAGCATGTCCTTCTTACTATTTGGCGGCCATTCATTTTAAGCGATCTGTTGCATCCTTTGTATTCCCACGTGCTTTTTGTGCAATCAGTAGTCTCAAGTCACAATTCATTGTCCCTTGAAGCATAAATAACAGCTTTCTCTCGTAACATGTGACCTTGGCAGAAATTTATTGTTGTTGTATGCCCATCGTTTTGAATGTTCCATTACTTTTGAATCGTTTAGTTGCCTTAAGTTTTCTCGATCTTGCGATATAAATGGACTGATGACATTCTCCATCACCTCGTCGATAATGTTTAATGCGCACACTCAACCTTGTGTATCCGCCGCATTATATAGTGCCCTATTATACATCGTCTAACGCAGTAAGCATCCATTCAATTAGCTGAGTTGATACCGTAAGCTCTTGTTAAAAAATGAAGCTTATACCACTACGTCCTGCCATCCTTCAGAGGTCAGAAATGCCCGGCCCGGCCCGCTGCCCGGCCCGCCCGACCCGGCCCACGGGCCGGGCCGGGCCGGGCAACTGTCTTATGTTTACTTTTCGGACGGGCCCGGGCGGGCACGCTGATAAGATTCGGGCAATTCGGGCATGCCAAAAATTTTATCAAATTGATTTTCCTCAAAAAAAGAAAAATTCGCTTATAAACAATTTTGGGCCATAATAAATTTGACTAGATTTTTTTCTATCGCTTAAATCCTTATCGTACGTTTATATAATGTCCTAAATCCTAATTTTAACTTCTTCAGAATTAAATTTTATTTCATTTCGAATAAATTAGTTTAACTGGTTTATCTCAAGATCAAAAGATTATCCCCGGAAATTGTCGACGATTTGTTATTTTTACATAATAATTATAAATAATAAAATATTGTCATCTTTGTTCTGATCAATATGCCATTATTTAATGCTTATTTTGTAATAGTGGTTAAAAGATTTTGGGATTGGATAATTTCTAGTCTAACGGGCAAATTTTATTAATAAGGCCGGGCAGCTCTAATGGTTTGGGCATGGCTGAGCGGACACTTAGAAGGGTTCAGGCGGGAAATTTAGTTAAAAATTTAGACCGGGCCGGGTTTGGGCAGAAAAATTTTAACAAATCCGACCTCTGTTTGCGACCTCACAAATTCGGGACTAACGGGCAAATTTAATATTTCGGGCCGGGCAATTCGGGCAGCTTTAACGATTCGGGCGGGCCCGGGCGGACACTTAGATGGGTTCGGGCGGGCTCGGGCGGGCAGATTAATTATAAAATCGGGCCGGGCCGGGTTCGGGCTGAAAAATTCTAACAAATCTGACCTCTGCCATCCTTTACTACCAACTGACAATATAACCCCACGAATTAAAGATGAGTCAATGAATCTCCCCTCCCAGAATTGCATAGAAAATAGATACGTTTCCTCTACGTTATTAATTACTATGCAATTTATGGGCTCACTTTCCATTTGTTTACTGTCACGCTCGGAATGTCTTGTCTTGCACCGAAAATCTTGTCACGCTTTTCGTTTTTTTCGTCGTGTTTACCACTGAGACCGCTTAGAATTCGAAATGGCCATCCTGAGTACGATACCCTGTGCCCCCCCCCCTACAAGGGCCTATGTCTTTACTGATATGGGTCCTTGTGCCCCCCCCCCTACAAATGCCTATGCCTCTATTCATATGGGTTCGAACCTCGGCGAGGGCAAATTTTTTTTTATTAACCTAACATTGATTGTTCTTGTTAATATCATTGACAGTATTGGCTTTTTGACCGTCTCCTGGCTGCTGACCATTGGCCAAAGTGTGTATCGACTTTTCTTATTCTTTGACTTTTATGTATTTGTATACTTTTTGACCGTCTCCTGGCTGCTGACTAATAGAAAAAAATGACCATTGGCTTAAGTGTGAATCGAAATTTTTTTTGCCTCTTATGTATTTATATCCTTTTTGACCGTCTCCTGACTGCTGACCAATGGGAAAAATGACCTGACAAAGTGTGAATCGAATTTTTTTTTCGTTTTTTTTGACTCTTATGTATTTATGGCCATTTTGGCTGCTGACCAATAAAAAAAATGACCATTGGCCAAAGTGTGAATCAAAAAAAAAATTCGTTCTTTTTAACTCTTATGTATTTATATCCTTTTTGACCGTCTCCTGACTAATAGAAAAAATGACCATTGAAGTGTGAATCAAAGGAATTTGTTTTTTTGAAGCCTATTTTAAAATCTGTTGAATTTGCCTCATTAAAACCTATCAATTCATACCGTCACATGTAGTATTTTTATTTTGCCCCAATTAATAACGTGCATCTCTTTTGAATGGACTTTAGCAGTTTAATGGCGCTTTTCCTCGAATTAAGGTAAATCAAATATTAATTGCTACGCAAGCCAAATCACAATTGTTAGTCTTTCGCTGTCACATAAATGACATTTTGAGCTTCGCAGGTAAAAGTTTGCTTTTTTTCGATATAGATCGAGTCAAGCCGGGCATGAACATACTTAAGCTTTTTCCAATTATATTAATTGCTATGCAATCATGGGTTAAATTTTACGCAATGCTCGTATCGATTTGAACATAAATTGCATAGCAAATGCTTTGTTTATATGTAGTATAAAAGAGTAATAATCCATGTGTATGAGGATTTAAAGCAGAGATATGTGAAGCAGGCACTGTGCTTGGCTTAGCAAGGGTCTGAGGGCGGGAAGCCCCCAGATGATGGGGGTTTGGGGGCGTAGCCCCCAACGGGGGACTAGGGGCGAAGCCCCAGCTACGCCCGAAGGGCGTACATAGATAAGCTAAGGGTTGAAGCTTAATAAAAACCTAGCGGTCTAAACACGAGGCCCGAGTAAGAATTCGAAACTAGGTGTGATTTTTCTTGCCACTGGATAAATTTCCTCAAAAGCTCATCCCTAAATTTTTTTATTTTCTTCTTTCCGTATCCAACCCGAATTTAGTTGTAGGAATTTAATACTTATTACTAATTATTTTATCAACTCTACATAATTTGGATATTTACAAATGAAAAGTAAAAATAGTTAACAAATTAAGAATTTGGTAGGAAAGAAAAAATTCTATTAAAAACACCAAAATCCTTATATGGCTAAGATATTATATTCTTAATAAACACCTTAGACAAAATCCATGCCCAATTATGATAAAATAAGACGTATACAATTTTATTGAAAATTCATAACATTGACGCTTAATGATTCTACAAATAATGTATCAGACATTAATTCGCATAAATAAATAGTATATACTATATTATATTATGTTCAAAACATTTTAATATCGATAATTATAAATATCATTTTTTAAATCAACGAAAAATAACAAATTTAGTAGAATATTCAAATATTTTGTAAACGATTAACAACTTTGAAAATAACGCAACTAATGGTACTTACATAACTTTCATGTAATAAAGTTTCTTGATATAAATAATTAAAGTAAAATGTGCTAATATAAGCACAGCTATTTAAAAACATTACTAGTAATGTGCAAATAAATTGGTTTTGTGACAAGGAAATGTAAAAGTGATATTATAATAAGGCATGTGTTTATATGATTTAACAATTGGACGGGTGATTTATGATTCGACTATATATTTTAAAATTCCTCCAAATATTGAGATCGGAATGGTTCGCAAGATGGGCCCCATTTTCTCGAAGGTTTCAGGCTATAGCTCAATTTCTAAAACATAAAAAACAGCGCACAAATTTATAAATGCCTAAAGTCCAGTTCAATAATATATATTATATAAAATGAATCTAACTTCACTAAAGGAACTTCCTTTGGCCGTACACAAGGCATATGCTGCATATATGGGTATCGGGGTTAGACTAGAAACACTAATGATCCAACCTATCGAGGTTGCCCAGGATGGGTACACGTAATTCCCATATTGAACGGGAACGTGAAATACCACGTTAAATATCAAGGCAATCTATGTGACATAAAAACATATACATATCTTTCAAAGAAAGTATAATATAAAAAAGGTATGTTATGATAATATAAAACCACCAAATATTAAAGTTTATCTATCCCATCATATTTCAGAAAAAAGTCGATAACTTGTACAGTTTAATGGTAAGTATATAGTATCCATAACTATGGTTATCGACGCCTAATGACGATTCAAAATAAAAAAAAACTTATTAAAAACAAGTGTCACCCAAATCTGTATCCGAACATAAATCCAAAGCTTTATGTCAAATTTATTCTTTTTTAGTCATAAGCTTAGACCAAACTCCATAACAAATGGTGTCAACAAAAAGAATTTTCAAATTTATTATGTCAAACTAAATCGCATTATCTTCATGTCATTTCACCAAAAATCAATTTAAATCAACCAAAATTTAGTCTATTTTAAAATAACATTATTTTTCTAAATATTAAACATGTTTGGAGTCAAATATAAATTAGCAGTTGTTCGATTTAAATAATTGAATGAGCGGACTTCAAATTATGTAAACAGTGTAAGCAAGTTGTAAAAATTAGAAGCTCTTGCACGGTTTTAACAGTTTAAAGATGCATTTAATAGCAATAAATATGATGAAAGATGGATGATTTTACCGTGAGCAAGAGGGGCACGATATATTTCCACATAATTATCCAAAAACGTGCTCCAACCAATGGTTTATTTAACATGAATTCGATATCTTGTATAAATCTATCAGCACCTAAAGATGTCAACAGCCATTTTTGAAGGTTTATATTGTATAAAGCTTGGTTATCAATGTTTAAAAGCCTTTAAACTCTAAAATACGCAACTTGATTGCTATTATCAAGATTGATTAATATATGATCAAGAAACTAAATCATATAGTTAAAGTTTAAATATATATGATCAAGAAACTAAATCATAGAGTTAAAGTAAGAATATATATGATCAAGAAACTAAATCATATAGTAAAAGTTTAAATATATATGATCAAGAAACTAAATCATATAGTTAGTTTAAATATATATGATCAAGAAACTAAATCATAGAGTTAAAGTTTAAATATATATGATCAAGAAACTAAATCATAGAGTTAAAGTTTAAATATATATGATCAAGAAACTAAATCATATAGTTAAAGTTTAAATATATATGATCAAGAAACTAAATCATATAGTTAAAGTTTAAATATATATGATCAAGAAACTAAATCATAAAGTTAAAGTTTAAATATATATGATCAAGAAACTAAATCATAAAGTTAAAGTTTAAATATATATGATCAAAAAACTAAATCATAGAGTTAAAGTTTAAATATATATGATCAAGAAACTAAATCATATAGTTAAAGTTTAAATATATATGATCAAGAAACTAAATCATAGAGTTAAAGTTTAAATATTTATGATCAAGAAACTAAATCATAGAGTTAAAGTTTCAATATATATATGATCAAGAAACTAAATCATAGAGTTAAAGTTTAAATATATATGATCAAGAAACTAAATCATATAGTTAAAGTTTAAATATATATGATCAAGAAACTAAATCATAGAGTTAATGTTTAAATATATATGATCAAGAAACTAAATCATATAGTTAAAGTTTAAATATATATGATCAAGAAACTAAATCATATAGTTAAAGTAAGAGATTTAAAGGCGACAAAAGATTCAAACTAATAAATTTAATATTAGGATAGTAAAAAAATAAAAGTCTCGGACAAGACGACTATTAAAATATAGAAATTTAAGGGTTTCTAACAGCTAACATAGCATAAACTTTAATTATATTCTTAGCATCTTTTATAAACATCTAATATACCCCAAAGAAAGCAACGCATAATAAACTTAAAAATGCTCATATGATCAAAGATACTATAATGTTATAATTTGCTACTATAAACCTACCATATATCCAGGTGATGGCGATGCATTCGAAAAGGCAAAATATCATGACGGAAAGAATGGCTAGATACCAGTCCAACAGTTGAAATAAGTATATTCCACCCTATATCATTGTTGTAATAAATTTGTTGCATTAACACAAAAATACATGACAAAATTCTTCATTTTCATAATTCAAATTGGCTTCAAAGACTCAAAACCTTCGCTGTTTAAATTACAAAAGTTCTACCATTGCCCTGTTTATTTCAAATGTTAAAAAAAACTTGATTAAATTTAAAAAACATTTAAATGAAATGTTTTACAAAGTATTAAGCAAACTAACCTTGAGTAAAAAGGGTGTGCCCAAGAGCATCATAATCACAGAAGCGACTAGGGTGAAACAAACCCGCCTACTTTTGTACCTGAGGGGTAGGGCATCGTATATCGCAGAGTAAACCACTTCCAATTGCACAAACTGAATCCACAACAAAAATATATGTATACACACAATGACCTCATCATCATAACACATTTATCAAAATTACATAAGATTTAACATTATTAGAATAAGCATGGGCGTAGCAAGGGGGGACCATAGAGGGGCGGCTGCCCCCCTCTTAATCTAAATTTGTTAAAATTATAGCTAAAATTTCCAAGAATGTTCAATCTGTCCCTCCCTAATTCATTATTGCCCCCCCCCCTAATTCCAATGCTAGCTACGCCCATGAAAATAAGCTAAATTGAACGCATTACTATTAATAATGTTTAAGAGTTTGTATTATTTATTTTACTATGGTATCGATGCCGACGGTTAGGAGCATAGTGAAAAACAAGATGGACCAAAGATTTGGCAGAGGAAGGTGCAGTAAGGCTTCGGGATAAACGATGAATGCGAGACCCACACCTAGGGAAAAAGAATAGGTACATAAGCCAAATATTGCTTATTTGTATTTCACATCTAGAGAAAACTTTCATGCAAAAAAAACGTGGGCTTAAAGCAAAAATCTTAGAGATAGCTCTCGAGGTGTCGACCGACACTAGTTAAGAAAAATGTTCTAGGTTGTCTGTCTGTCCAAACTGTCTTTTTAATTGCTATACAATTTATGGGCTAGTTTTTGGTTTTCCGTCCTGTCCATTCGTAATTTCCAATAATTAGTTTTTTATAACTGTCGACTTATGCTTCCGTATAAGACTGTTATTTTGCATTTAGGACTCGCTAATAACCGCTGATTGTTCTACTTTAGTTTCTATTTTAAGAATTTCTGAGTCAAAATCTCTATCTAAAAATGCGTAAATGCATCTTTATCAATAAATCAACACACCCTCAAATCTATATAAAGGGTGGTATGAGGGGAAACTTTGAAAAATTAAGGTGAAGTAGCTATTAAATAATTGACAAAAAGAATATTTAGGTGCATTATTTTGGTAAATACCTTGAGTCGCCACTTTTTCGATGGGGATACTCAGGATGTGGGACATGAACCCTACAACCGAAAAGACCACTAACCCAGCGTATATGCTTGTGGCGCAATTAACCACGGAAACCGATATGCTATCTCTGCACAAAATACAAAATACTCTTCTTATCATAAGAGTAAATTAAATAAACTTTACTAAAATATTTCATAATGTTTGATAAAATCTAGGAAAAAAAATATTTTGGCAAAATATTATTTTTATACGAGAGCTAACTGATAAATAAGGCTCTTATTTGACGCCCAAACTAAATGAATACTAAAATGAGAGTTACTTGAGGCAATTGTTTCTAAATTTATTGTAACTAGCCATAGTTATCAAACCACTCCAACCCGGTCCGAGGGAGTAAAATATTTGGGTTGCTGCCTCGTTCCATATCTACATAATATATGAAGAATTGTTGTAAAAACGGCTAGGTTTTGTTAGTCGATCTTCGGTCTTAGTCGACCAAACATAGATAAACCAAAAGTTTTTGGTCTGTTTTTCTCAGTAGACCCCGAGGCTTAGTCTAAATTTGAAAAACAGACTAGAGTCGACCGTTAGTCATAGTAAAACCAAGGGGCGACCAAACTAAACCCAGCCGTATTTACAACACTAATGTCAATAACATTAAAAACACTAAATACAAAATAATCATTTATGGGTAATAAGTAAATAAAAGTAACCCTGAAAGTTCGAAGTTTTGACCAGTCTGGTTTAAGGAAAAAAATGATGCCTTTCGTTGCTCCTGGCAATAAAGCACTTCTTACCAATAAAACCGTGAGGATGAGGTAGGGGAAGGTGGCTGTGAAATATACGATCTAGGGCATAAGGGGATTAAAATAATTGATTCATGATAGCTAATTTGGTTTGCCTTAGTCTTTTTCCGAAAATAAATATTTATTAATATAATGTTATAATCAAATCAAATTTTTACTTTTAAAAGTGTCAAAAATAATTTTAAAATTTGATTTATTTTTCAAGCAATTTAACTAAAAGTCGTCTGCTTTATAGCTAACGCTTAAAACATATGTATACCTAAACTCAAAATAGTAGAATAGAATATAATTGGAGAAAAGCACATTATGGAAGCAGAGAAAATCAAAGCAACATTCAAACGAGAGGTAAAATACATTATTTGCAGCAAAAATTTAAAAACTTACTATAAAAAGCATATATATTACTTTTCCAGCCGATTTAATGCCACGTATGAGGCACAAAAAAGTTAGGACCCAAGCTAGGATGAAACAACCCATGAGTTTGAGATTAATTGAACCGAGGTTGTGAAGACCGTCAGTTATCTTCAACACTTCATGGCTAACAAACATGCATGCTTCATTCAATTTTATTCTCGCTTTTTACATTTATGTTCCTACACGTTATACCAACAAAAAACAAAAAGTAAAAACAAAACTTTTCAAAAGCGCTAAAACTTAGTATTCTAACATTACACACATACATATTTATTAAAATTATTTACAGCTATATTCCTATTAAATCTTAGAACATCACCTAGTTTAGTCAACTATCAAGAATTTTGCAACGCAAGAAGGCTATTTCTGTTCAAACTTAGTATTCTAACTTTACATTACAGCTATAAATTTTGCAAGGTAAAAATGTTATTTCGTTTCAAATGTAATAAAATTAGAGACCTCCAGTATTCGTAAGCAGATGTCTTGAGGTCAGCCAAGCCCGTCCCATTCACCATAGCCAATTGACGAGTGGTATTAAAAGACTTTAGTATAACACAAGCATCCGTATTCCAACCCAGGTCGCAGTGTCCCCAAGGAAGGTCGGATTTGAAGGATGAAAATAAGAAATAAAATATCAAGGCTATCAACAGGTTGTATGAAGTGCTGCCTATTGCCGTCAACAGCACAGTACCTATACCCACACCTAAAATATTAATGATAAATTATGTTATAGCCAACTCCATACGTATTATCTAGTCAGGCAACCATTAGGTTGCGAAATAATGGTGACAAATGACCTCCAGATATGACATTTTAGACTTACATTTAAAAAGCATGTGAGCCTTGATACCTTAGTCAATGCCAGTTGGCAATGACACAATTATTAAGCTATTTTAGAAAGTAAAAATGTATTTTTTCGAGAATATAGTTAATCATTGTGGTAATACTAACTGCTGGCCTAGGAGATTATTATTTCTTATAAATTATATATAAGCCTTATCACTGCTACTAATTTTGTACGTTTTTATTTTCTTGACCGCTAAAAAGTAGGAAAGCTCAAGGCTAGGTATCACATTAACCACCGAAATGTTATTCATTCCGCATGAAAAAACACAATTACGTGCACCAATTACTCTTAAAAAGACTCCACTACACCAACCAGGCAAATACATTACAAAAAATAACGTATGGACATAGTAAAAAAATGCGATATTTGTAGCTCCATTACCTTCAAATGTAAAAAGATTAGAATAATAACGATATGTTTCCGTCTATAGCTTATTTTTAACAAAGTGCTCAAATACATTATAATCTAACCTTTGAGGAGAGGGCAAAAATTCCAAACGTCTACGGCCCCGCTGCTTGAAAATTGGCCCATAACCACTTCCATAAAGAAGAGAGGAATGCCACATACGAATAACATGATCCAGTAAGGAATCAAGAAGGCGCCTGCAATAAAAAAGAAATTAATTACACAGGTCTCCCTAGATAATAACATGTTTGTTTTGAGTTTTCCTATTCTTCCAAATTTTGTGATAATTGAGGTTTATATGTGCAAAAAATGACCTTTCGTTCTAACTTTTTTTGAGGCCACACCATATTAAAATCATATTTAATAATACTTATATAATCCTGTAATCCACTTTTTGATCTTAAAGAGCATAAATTTGTTTCACCATTATTTATCCGCGTTCATCTCCCTTTCCGCATTAAAATCATTTGATTTGGGAAAACAGGTAACATTCACAATCTCCATTCACTTCTTCTAAATTTCCCCTACTCCCAGCCCCTTATTGTGTGCTTGACTAAAGATGGGGGCGAAAGTGGAGTGGGAGGGGCGAGAGAGAATAGTATAAACGTCATGTATTCTAATATACTCTGTTTTCCCATACATATTTTAAAGGAATCTTAGGGGGGGGGGGGGTTCCGGTAAACGCAGATACTTAGAGATAACACAAAAATTAAAATAGATCAATAAATGATCAAAATAAAATTAAAATGGCATGGAAATTTACCTTCAAAAAATGTTAAAAAGGACATTTTTTGCACCTTTAACTTTATTTATCACAAAATCTAAAATATATCCTTGGTCAGAGTTGAATTCCCTATCGGTTTTTTGCCGCGATATGTAGTCACAAGGTCATTATTTGTAGATTTATTTAATTATTGTGTCAACATTCTTTACAAGGTCTTCAAGTGTATAATGCCAGAGCTCTGGTTTATAAAGAGAAATAAGGTGAGCTTTACTTTAGGATAAAAGTTAATTAATCCCTCCAATATAACAGCAATATAATTACTAGCAACACGTAGACTTAATAAGTTGAACAAAACTACATGGCTCTTGGCATAAGGTGCGGGCTTATCAAAGGTTTACAAATATAAAATCTTAAGGTTTGGCGCGGCCCAGAATTAATTTTCAATTAAACAATGACTAAGCACGAATTCTCAGCTAAATTATTTTTAAATTGGATTCGGAGTCGTTATGCGGCATATATTTCTTTAGCCATTTCAAAAATATGATTTTAGTGAAAAAGGCAAAATTAGAATAGGACTCATTGTTAACCAAGCTTAGAGTTGTTTTTAAAGGGTTTATAGCGATTTAATGTTTTCAATAAATACACGACATTGCCAAACGCAGTCGTAAAACGCTCAACTACAAAAAACTATTTTTAATAGGCATTAATAAGTGGAGGAGAGGGTGTGGATTATTCCATAATTAAACTAACTCTTAAACATTTCTCAATCATAAGGATGAGGTTGCGAAAATACTTCAGCCTGAGGGGCAACCTATATGCAGCTCATGGCTTGGAAGAGTATAAATTACACACAAAACTTAGAGGCATTTTAACACATAAGTGATTTAATTACCTTAAAAAATTGGTTTTTAACAATGGAGAAAAATTTAGAATTATTACGAGGATGATACAATAATTGTGAGCCCTAAAAAATAAGTAGGTGACACAAATCAGTTTTGTTTAAATAAACTAATTACTATCAACCACCCAAAATTTTGTTTATATTAACTGATCCATATATATCTCAAAGTTCTCTCTTTTTAAAAAAGATTATTAAAAAAATTAGATCATATAATAATGATGTCCCCTATTAACTCGCAAACCTGAGATAAATTCATACTTAAAAAGAGATTTATAAAAATTTGATTGTATAATAAGTAGACTTTACCAGATAAAAAGTTCGTTTTAGGTTATTTGATTCCATAGTTATGAAGAATAGACTCTTTATAAAAACTCCCGTATTATTATGAAACCACTCGAGGTCGGTCTGAGATGACACCAGCGATGAGACTAAGAGAGTCAAACTCAGGGACTAGATCCAAAAAATATTAATTTGCTAAAAAGTTGGGTTGGGCCATTCAGATTAATTAAAGAACCTATGAATGTAATTGCTGTTACCCATAGACTGATATTGCAAAAGAACTATGGTAGACAGCTGATATTACGATTTAAATAAGGGTTTACATGTTTGATGCTTACAAACTATTCATTTTATTAAATTAATTTTATTACATGTGTCAAACTACTTAATATGAAAACTTGATTCTTCAATATTCTCAAATCTTTTTCTCTTACAAAAATTTGCTGCAATTCATCACTGCACAAGTGCACATTTAAAAAAACTACTTAAGTTATTAATTCGCGCCAGTCTAGTGTATTATTATTAGTGTACGACATAGACTATATATTAACAAATGCTATTTATTTTGCTAAATTTTAATATTTATACACAAAAATATTACAAATGGCCCAACAAAACGCCCTTACCCCTCGAGAGTATTCCTAAAAATCCCGAACGCGAGAGTATTTGTGGGGTATAACTCTACCCCACTTTTTAACTTCTTATAACTTTTAAAGTATTCCTTTAAAACCTTTGAAATTTTAAACATATGTTTATAAAGGTCTTAAGATTGATGGTATAATTTTGAATATAAATCTAATCAACATTACAAAAATTATTAACAATTTTCTGGACCCCAATTTTTATTTTGGTTATTTTAGAGCTTCCCCTTTTATTTTACCTCTTGACATCATATACCTTCAAATAAATCAAAATAAACGTGATTTTTCATTAAAAGAACGTTCAAAATGTATTAAAAAATAAATTGAAAAAGATATCTTCATATAAAAAAATACATACATTTTTTTACATAGAAAAAAACTTACGTGAGAATATTCGTGGGGTATAACAGAACCCCACGAGCCAATAAGCTTCTATATTTTAAAAAGTATTTACCCAAAACCTATGAAATTTTCACCTAAGCTAGTTCTTGATAAAATATTAAGCTACTAAAAAGGCCAGATTCTTAGACTTAAATTGCGTTTTATATTTAAATTTATAATTTGCGTGGGGTACCAAAATACCCCACGAATACTCTCGAGGGTTAACAAAAAGAAAAAGCTTCTTATATTTGGTTAAAAATAAGCAAAACTACAGAGTGTAAATAGTTATAACTTTGTAGTAGTGTTGTAAAAACAAATGGGTTTTGTTTAGTCGACCTTTAGTTTTAGTCGA
The DNA here is from genome assembly GCA_964036665.1 of Gordius sp. MW1. NCBI lineage: Eukaryota > Metazoa > Nematomorpha > Gordioida > Gordea > Gordiidae > Gordius > Gordius sp. MW1. The sequence continues at coordinate 23,309,065 of OZ038531.1, forward strand.
CTCAGAGACTAAGAAAAACAAACCAACCAAAAAAATCTTTAATCTATTTATGCGACTATTCGACCAAAACCAAAGGTTAACCGATCAAATAAAATCCAGCCTTTTTTAAAACACTACCGTCTAAAACATTCATGTTCACATAGTTGTAAAGTTACTCAAAAAAATCTAGTGCAATAATCAATTGTATGCGCATGTCTATGGTGTATTACCTCCTCCATTGCGGTAGCAGAGGTAAGGGAATCTCCAGACATTGCCCAAACTAACGGCGTAGCCTATGAGGGAAAGCAAAAATTCGGCTTGATTCGACCATTTGTAACGAATCGACGTGGACTCCGTAGCAGATGATGAACAGCTAATCTCCTCCTTTAGGGATTTCCCCGAGAGGACGGACACCCTTTCGGGCGAATCAGCTGATTTTTCACGAGATTCCACGCGTCCCATGGGTACGTGATCAGCTGATGATGGATGAGAACGTGGTCGAAAGGATGAGAAATCTTCCGAAAGGGGAACACGCTCGTAACGGATCCAATTTGCCAGAACCTTCTATGTTTAGTAACCAAAACTGAAAAACCGCGATCTTATGGAAATCATTCAAATAGTAAATTTTCAAACTCAAATAGTAAATTAAAGGTAATACAAATTGTAACCTTAAAAGTCACATAAAAAGATGATCAATTAGATTTATGAATATTTTAATCCTTGACAAAACTAAAATTTTATAAAAAAATCATGATATTTAATTTTAGTCCAACAATAATTTCTAAAAAACCATTGTATTTTATTTAATGGTGAAAAAGTATAGGCAAATTAATTACATTTAATAATAATGAAATTTTAAAATCATTTTTTATCTAGAATTGTAATTTAAATAAATTAGAATTTTATTAAAATTATAGATTTTATATTAAATAAGTGCCGGTTAATCATATGCATTTAAACATTCAAAAATTCCATTAAGCCTATATTTTTAATTCTATTTGATCACCCGAGGCTACCCACACCCTCTTACACATTAATATAATTTGATTAACATTTATTATCAACATATATAAAAACCTAGAACTCATCACAAGTTTAAATAATCAGTAAAATGTAATTAATGCCATTTAAATGAATCATGAATAATAATAGGAAATGTGTAAAGTTAAATTATAGCTTTATTATATAATAAAAAATTGAATATTAACTCATTAAAAATCATAATTACAAAAAACTACTATAGTTTTTGTGTTGATATAAATAATAGATATTAATATAGATGAAATTATAATTTAATATCTCAAACTTAATTTGCATAAAAGTGAAAATACCATAATATAAGGATTTCTGAAACATAAAACATAATTATTAAATGCACAATTTTTAAATAATTATTAAAAAAATAACTAAAAATGAATATAAATAAGGTAAAAAATACATTAAAAATAACTTAAAATAAATGAAAATAAGGTGAAAAATACATGTAATTTACTAAATTAAAAAAACATTTTATTTTTAAAATGAAAATTTAATTCAGCAACTAAATAAACTAGTAAATATGTAGGTTTAATTAAATTATAAAATAAAATTTAAAGTAAAATAAGATTTGTTAAAATGATTATTAAAAACTCAGAAAAATTACCTATATTGAAAAAAATTAATAATCTTGAACAAGAAGGTATATTTAAGCGAAATGAGGTAGCAAAATTTTATTTGTAATCAACTCGTCAATTTTTGCCGAATTAAACCTATTAAACCATAGAATGATTTGTCCTACATCTATGGATGACTTAAGTATGGTTTGAGCATGAATAAGATAAAAATTAAGAGAGGGCTGATGGTCTTATTTAACTAAAAAATAATAACAAATTGCGAAATCTAGTAACCGTCAAAGGCGTTTAATTTCAGCGTTAACTGAGCTTGTCCTTTTTCCTAAGCTTTGCCAACAATCAATGTTATACTAGCAAACAAATTAAAGGCATAATTAAAAGCAGCTTTGAACATAAGGTCAATATTGAGGACCATAACCATACTATTTTTTGCTAAATCCTTTAAACCCTGTTTTTTTAAGTCATGACCAGATCCCAAATTAATTGACAATGCTTTAAAAACGTTGATATAAAGTTTAAGGCTGTAAAAAAATTATAAATTAAACTGGATGATTGTAATTAATTAATTTGAATAAGTAAAATTTATATTTTTGATTGACTGAATTTAATGAAATTTGCAATTTTATCACACTGTTTATCATTAGGCAGTCCGTGTAAGTTTTAAGGAGCATTTAAATTTATTAATATGGCCAACTTGATTATTAAGTTGAGGGAAATCAAATGAATGTGTATTGACTTGTTTTTTTAAATGGCAAATTTATGCTCAACCCGACCCAAAAAAAGTACGCCCCGACTCTGCCTTAAAATAAATTGTCAGTACCCTTTGGGGTATAAAATTTCAAATATGGATCGATGAAGTTTAATGAATATGGAAATTTGTTTTGACTAGACCGCTTGCTTATTTTTAAATTTTGTTAGTCTCAAAAGACTAATTTCTGTTAAGTTGGAGAATATTAAAGCTGTTAGTCCTGGACACAGTAATAAAACCTTTTACCTTTTATTAAATAAAAACAATTAAACTTTACGTCTGTTTTTAAAAACTAAAATATATAAGCATTAGGATAAATATGCAAAAAAAATAAGAGTGGATTATATTTTTGATACAATATTAAATAATTTAATTTAACCTATATTAATGCTTGTACAATTATTGATGTTCAATCGATAAATTTTATAACAATTTATATAATAGCTTATTTTAGAAATCACCCATATTATATGACAAACCAAGTTCTGCAAATTATTTATTTTTAATCTTTCTGACAATATGCCTTAAAATTTTAAATCAATAATAATAAAATTATTTTAAATTTTTAAATAATCTTTATATGATTTGTAACCTTAAGTAACTTTAAAATCTTATTGAACCAAATTAAATAACAAAATCGTTAGAAATCGAGATTTAACTTTTTTGTAGCGTTTGCATTTAAGTGTGTTATTTTTTAAATTCAAAATATTAACACAACTCATTGTTTGGTTAATTTAATAAACAACGTTAAATACTTCACATATAAGAGAGCTTCTTTTTCACTTTAACATTCATTGAATCTGGCATATGCGAGTAATTTTATTGTTAATGAAAGAGGAATAATTAAATTTCTTTCAGCTCAGGCTCTTTGATTTGACATATTTATGAAAAGAATAAAAGTTTTTTTTACATATATTGCAAAATGGCTTTAGCTATGCTTAATACAACCAGGGTTTCTTTCAGAAAAAATTCTCCGGGGGGGGGGGTATTTTTAACTTCCGAGGGGGGGGGGTAAAAATTTTTTTAATTGTTAATCCATTTTGTATAATATTTACTGATTTTTATTGGTGATTTAAGTGAGATATAAATAGATACATACACGCATAATCATTAAATAAATACATGTAATATTTTAACGGGCAAGTGTTCTTTTGAGAAAGTATGTTGTAAAGAGAACAGACAGAGCATAAAGCCCCACCTAAGGCTTCATCAAAAATTAGCCATTTGTATTTAGATGTCAATGAAATCATAAATTTATATGATGGTTTAAGTTTTAAATTTTGCCCATGTTTTTCACTTTCAGAGACTGAGCAATTAGTAGAGCTGCCAATACACTCATCTTTATCACTATATATTAATAAAATAAAAACAACTTGCATACAAGCATTTTTATCATAAGAAAAAGAAGAGACAGTTTTCCCCACTCCAGCAGAATTACAATTTTCGTCTTGACCTAAAACATGAAAATATATATAATTAAAACCAAAATCTTTCTTGCCTACTTTCAGAGTTCATGTGAATTTCACTGCTGGAAGCAGAATAATATCTGCCTTTAACTTATATATATTTAGAATATCTAATGCTTAAAAATAAAATTACCATAATTTCCCATAGTAAGGGATAACACAAGAGTTTTTTTTAATTCAGTCCCATCTTTACCTGTTACAAACAAACATATTCATGTCTTAGTTTATATAAACACAAATACCCATACATATTTAAAATTATTCCAAATTAAATCATAGTTTTATTTTTGTTAGGTTTTTCCTTTTTACTAAAGTAGTGTAAAAGAGTACTTTTATATTTACCAGACATCTGCAATTCAAAATAAGCATATTATATCAAGAAAAAACAAACAATAGAATCTATTATTAATAATAATTCTTTTTAAGTTTATAAGTAAGATAGTGATTTAATAATTCTAAAAGCATTTATTTATGTTTATTTACCTATTGATATTTTTTAATTAAAGATAATTTGTAACTTTCAAGATTGTAAATTAAGGGGGGACCGGTCAAAGGAGCACAGAAATAGGAGCGAAACTCGTCATGATTGCTCAGGATGAATTTAACATATTGTCTTAGCACAAAATATTTTATATTAACATGTCCTAGTGAAATCATAACAAGTAAATATATGGGTTAGGGTAAGTGTTAGGGCTAGGGTAAGGGTTAGGGTTTGGGTTATAATAACAAAGTGTGCTTCTTTCCTGATGAGCTCTGATGAGCTCCTTTGACCCCCACTCAATTAGGGTTCCCAGATATTAAAAAATGATGTCTATGAATGATTTCCACCTGATTTGTAAAAAAATTTAGTTTCGCCAATTTTATATTTTTTTTATTGACAAGTTAAAATAATTTATTGAATTTCAATTTTAGCCTATTAATATATTGACTTCATGATGGAACTTGAGTTCATGCTTCCTTCAATCAAACTCCGGGGGGGGGGTATTTGAAATTACCCCCCCCCCCCCCGGGCTCTCCCCTGAAATAAACCCTGAATACAACCAAAGAATAAGGTGGACAAATTTGGGATATCAATAATCAATCGTAAATTTCATTTAATGAAAGTGTATTACACAAAATACCACTTATTCTAGCTATAGGTATGAGAGTTTTTAAAATTTTTAACAGGTTTTAATCTTGCCTAACTTAAGTTTATTAATAAGATATAATTTTATAACATTCAAAAAATGCGATGCACCTTTTTCATGCGATGATTGATTATTATATAAATACTTCATAATGGTGCCCTATCAACCTGCCGAAAACAATCTCGCCGAATTCACCCTGGGACATTTTGTAATTGGTTGTATAAATTTTGAGGGGGGACATTTTTGAATTAGGAGACATTTTTTAACAGGGGGACATTAAATTCGCCGAGATGGTTTTTGGCAAGTTGACCGGCCACCCTTCATAATTAGAGACAAGTCTATAATGGATTAAATTGTATTTTCAAATTTGGTCATATTAATTTAAATACGAAATTTAAGTTGTTGACGCCTTCATCCTGTTTTATTATAACAAGGATGCAATGTATAATTAGAGTGGAATATTCAGCTTTATATATATTTTTGTAAAGAGAAGATAAACAGCGATATGAATTAGGTCTATAATTTTCAAATTTCTAAATTCCAATGTCTATATTGCATTCAAATTGTATATTAAGGGGTGGGAATAAAGCTTCGCATAATTTTGTTCAGTATTTAAATTATGTAAATAAGGTATGAATAATGGTGCGCCTAGCAGTTAAGATTTAACGGTGCCAGAATGGTAAGAAGAACTACAATGAGTTTTATATTCCAAATAACTAAATTGTCGATATACCTTGCTCATTCTCTGGCATCATACATTTCAGATCAATTTTTAAAACCATTGAAGATGGTTATATATTCATATTTATACTGAAATATGTGAATTGTAAAAGTTATCTGATTAGAGTAGATTTCATTTTATTCGGTCAAACCTTAATTAAATATTTACATGGTATGCTTCACTTCAGGAAAGGTTATATAAGTAAACAAATAGGTTTAATAGTATGTTTTATAACCTTCATACTCATTTGCAGGTTAATTAGAAAATAATGAATAAAATGTAATTCAAAAATTTTATTGGCCTAATAGCATTCACATTAAAAAAACGTAAAAGAGCAATTATCGTCGAAAAAAAACGGGCTACCTAATAAGAGAGAGAGAGCCACGATGGTTCATCATTAATTTCTTCTCATTTTAATAAAAATTGGTAGTCAAAATTACAGGATAATGAAGATTACCATACAATATAGAGATAAATAATTGCTAAAAGTGAAAGTAGTGGGTGGATAGAACGAACAGAAGACTGATAGAGGTTTAGATAAGAAAATTTGATAACCGCATGGCTGATAATAATTAGATGAGAGCTTTTTAGGGAAAGAGTTTATTAACTATTTTACATCTACTTATCAAACTGTGGGTAGAAACGAATCTTATGCAATGTAATGGGGGATTTAACAAAACTGAAGAAAGCAAATACTGTTGTAAAAACGGTTGAGTTTTGTTAGGTCGAACATTTGTTTTAGTTAACTAACCATTTACAGGCCAAAGGTTGGATCCGTTTATGCGACTAAGAAAAATGTTAAGCCGACTAAAACCAAAGATTGATCAAACAAAACCCCGGCGTTCTTACAAAACTGAACAAAGTAAGTATTATGGACGAATTATTCAGCCTAATTTAACATAAGAATTATGATAGACACTGAAAAATAAAGATTGCTATGATGGATTGGGGAAAAACAAACATAGCGATAAAATAAAGATCAACTTTGGCACAAATTGCAAAACAATGAAGACGAGCTAGATAATATTTTTTAAGTGCTAAATAAAATAAGAAATAAATAGAAAATGTGTTTTTAATAACGACAAAATAACCTACATGCATTGTTATAATTATTCGCTTAATATTTGTTTAGTTGAAAAATTTTATATTTATTACCTATTTACAGACACAAAGGTTCTTCTTTGTAGAGAACTTAATTAGATCATCTTCAATATTAGCGCAGGGAATCTAGAAACCGAAAATTATATTATTTCAATATGAAGAATCGCAATCGGAATGTCGTTGGGGTTGTAGCAAAAAATTAAGAAATTATTATATTGATATTTAAGATGTATAAAATGTTAAACATTGTTATTAATTATGTTATCGTTCGTTACAAATCGTGGCTAATAGTATTCAAGAATACATATAGCGCAACTTTTTAATTCCCCCTAAAAAATATCAATGTTACCGTATTGCTTTTAAAGATTAAACGGCAGACGTATTGTGATCAATGTTTAATTATTAATGATCAGATCTTAAAAAATCTAAATTACATTAATGCAATATATGCACAAATTAAATTGAATTCAATCTTATTTATTATACATAATCGTGATGTGTAACCTTAATACAACATGACATTTATTATCGATATTTAGCTGTATCTCATTTGCAAACACACATTAATTATACAAGGAAGGTGATTAATAGTTTATTAATTTGAGATCTTTCTTTTTAATGGTTGTTGAAAAACAGGAAGATTCCAAGATTTGTTAGCATCGTAAAATTGAAAATCCACCTCGGTTGTCTATAGCAAAGTTCACATTTAAATCTCGAGTTTTTAAGTTTGGAATTTTTGTTTATTAAAGCCCAGGCTGGCGATGTTAAGCATTGTTGTTAAGATATATTAGACGGGCTGCAATTTCCACAAAAGTTCATTGTCAATTTGTATGGGGTCATTTTATACCCCATTTTAGGTAAAGAAAGGAATGGTTACTAATTTCAAAAAATTGCTGGTATCCCAGTGATGTAAATTGCACAAACTAGGTGACTCTGGGCATCCAGAAGTGGTGAAAAGCGTTACTCCGTTCGCTTATCCATTAATAGTTAAATTATCGATATAGACCTCGAAAAATTGATGAAATCTAATAAGAGCGAAAACGTTATATGTCTCATATTATTTTCGAGTCACATGCATACGCCTCTGGATCTCGAATCGAATATTTCTGGTATTCGGATTCGAATTTTTTTTCGAAAAAAATTCTCGATTCGAGATTCGTCGAATATTAAAATGAAGATTCGAATTTGATTCGAAAAAAATTTAAGGATTCGAAATCGATTCGAATATACATTACGGTTTTTATTATTATTAAAAAACACATTAAAAAGGCTACTAAGATTTTTAATTTGCATATACATTTAAAAAAATTAATTAAAATTTTTTTAATAAATACACACATCGAAAATAAAAATATTAAAAGCGAACAAAAAACTATGGCGATATGTGTAGGACAATCAAGAACCGTTTTTAGCCAACTTTTAAGGCAAATTATCTTCCTAACACTCATCCTTAAACGATTGCTTGTGTTGGTCAATACATTGGTTCCGGTTGAAAGTATTATTTCGCACGGGGTAAATGATCCAGGTATAGAGAAAAGATTTTATGCCAATTTTTGAATGGTTGGAAAACGACGTTGATTCGATTTCCACCTTGTAAAGGCTCAACATTCAATGTGCAAAAATCATGTCGCTCTTAATAGACGATCCAGTGTTGATACCTCGCTAGTTGATACAAAATCGGGCTGACATAGCAGTTTCCAATTCAGCTTTAATTTTGCTATACGATATGCCATGTACTGGTAATAAGCACTCAAATATTGAGCCTTAAATCGACCACACTTGCTTATAAGACTGTCTTCTTATTGAATGCTATGTATCTTCAATTTTCTGTTTGGCCATTTTGTTAGCATGATCTGCTGTTCCATCTGACTTCCATGTCAAGTTTTGCCTTTATGTAATTAATTGGTGTGTCAAATTCTTTACATATAGCCTTTAATCGTGAAATATTTTTGGGCTTTTTGCAGTTTTTATCAAAGTCCATAATTTAATTAAATTGTGATCCTCGTTCTCCATAACTTATTTAAGTTTGAAAATTTTTAAATTAAACTTTTTTAAACTGGAGCAGGAAAAATAGCTAAAATGCGGTACGATAAAAATAGCAAAATATTTGAGTCTCGTCCATTTAAATTAAACTTACAAAAAATAAAATTCGATTTTTCAAGGATTCGATTCGGATTTTCGAATCTTAGCAGCGTGAATATTCGATTCGAAACATAGACATATGGATTCGATTCGATATTTCGAATCGAATCTCGACTATTTCCCAGGGGCGTACATGCATAAAAAGAAAGGGATATATTTAGCGAAATTAGTCATAATTAAAATCGCCCCTAGATGGCAGTAATTAAAGTAAACTTATTATTAAAATTGCGACACTCGCACATCGAGTTGTTATCTAATTTTACCCAATAATTAAATAATATTTGAGATATTTACAAATATTATGGAGAAAATAACCTGAATAAAAAAATTTATAAATTGATTTAAAAAATGGAGGAATTGAATCTTAATCAAAAAATTTTATATTATTTTACTTATAAGCGTGTGTGTGAATTTAAATAAAAAATAGTGCTAAATTAAATTCAAAGTCAAACAGATTTAACTAATTTTTAATTGCTATGCAATTATGGGCTCACTTTCCATTTTGTTTTGTCCCGCTATTTGGTGTCTTGCACCGAATGTCTTGTACGTTGTTTACTTTTAATTTTTGTTAATTAAACTAGTTTTTGGGTTCGAATCCCGGGTTTTTTTTGACTCTTATGATTGTTCTTGTTACTACCATTGATAATAAGACTTTTTGGCCGTTCGCTGGCTACTGACCACTGTAAAAAAATGACCATTTGGCCAAGGTGTGAATTTTTTGCGTTTTTTTTGACTCTTATGATTGTTCCTGTTACTACCATTGCTATTTCGACTTTTTGGCCTTCCGCTGCGCTGGCTACTGACCACTGGAAAAATGACCATTGGCCAAAATGTGAATCGAAATTTTTTTTTTCCCGTTTTTTTTGGCTAACATTGATAATTACCTTATGCCCTCCCCTAGCAAAGCCTATGCCTCTACTGATATGAATACCTGTGCCCCCCCCCCTACATGCCTCTCCTGATGTGGGTTCGAATCCCGGAGAGGCCAAAAATTTTTTTATTTTTTTTGTTTAATTAATTATATTGTTCTTGTTAATACCATTGATAATAAGACTTTTTGGCCGTCCGTTGGCTGCTGACCAATGGAATAAATGCTGGGCTTCTCCTTTACACATGGTCCCAAAAAAGACTCAGGGTGATTGGTGGCCCTGTGGAGATTATCGTCACCTAAACAATCAGACAATCCCGGATCGTTACCCCCTACCCCACATCCATGATTTCTCGATGAACCTAGCTGGAACCACAATATTTAGCAAGCTTGATTTAATACGGGCGTATCATCAGATCCCCGTTGCCCCCGAGGATATTCACAAAACGGCGGTAATAACGCCGTTTGGACTCTATGATTTTTTGAGGATGCCATTCGGTTTACGGAATGCGGCTCAGAAGTTCCAGCGTTTCATAGACCAAGCATTCCGAGGATTTCCTTTTACGTTTGCATACCTGGATGATGTTTTGATCGCTAGTAAGTCTAGGGAAGAAATATTCATCATCTCCGCCAGGTATTCACACGACTAAAACAATATGACTTAAAGATCAACGCTAGCAAATGCCAGTGGGGACTAAATACGATAGATTTTTTGGGGCATAATGTTTCTCCGACGGGTTTAACTCCGCTTCCAGAGAAAGTTATAACGATAAAAAATTTTTCTATTCCTATATCTATGACGCAACTTAGAAGGTTTATAGGCATGTTAAATTTTTACCGACGTTTCATTCCTCAGTGTGCTCACCTATTAAAACCCCTAACCGACTTACTGGACGATAAGAAAAGGCCGATCGTCATGACGAAAGACTCTATAGATGCTTTTGAGAAAGCCAAAGGAGCTCTTGCTGACGTTACTCATTTGGCACACCTTGAGGAAGGCGTAACTCTTTCTTTGACAACAGACGCTTCAAATTCAGCTGTCGGAGCCGTTCTCAATCAAACGAAATGTGGTGAAACTAGCCCTATAGCTTTTTTTTCGCAAAAACTTACACCGGCACAAGGTAGTTACAGTACTTTTGGACGAGAGCTACTTGCCATTTATTTATCGATAAAACATTTTAGGCATCTGCTTGAAGGTCGTGACTTTGCAGTTTATACCGGCCATAAGCCTTTGACCCATGCCTTGTTTTCCAAACCTGACAAGTATTCCCCCCCCCCCCCCCCCCCCGAGAATCTAGACATTTAGATTACATATCGCAATTTACGTCAGATATTAGGTTTGGCCATACTAATATCGTAGCCGACACTTTGTCCCGCGTTGACATAAACACCATTCACCTTGAAAGTATATCCTCAGAGCAGATAGCTAGATCACAAGAATTAGAATTTTAAAGCCCCGACCAACTTTCGTCGCTTAAAATTTCAGATTTTAGTATTCCCGCTACAAATTTGACGATTAAATGTGACACCTCCTGCACCACACCACGCCCGGTTATACCTACTTCAATGACGCGAAAGGTGTTCGACCTCATATATAACCTCGCTCACCCCGGAATCCGTGGAACCCTTAAGCTGGTTGCTAAACGTTTCGTATGGCCACAGATGAATAAAGACGTACGGTCATGGGCAAGACGATGAGTTCAATGTCAAAAGTGTACAACAAACACACTATCACAACCCCTGGTAGTTTTGCTAATCCTGATGCACGATTCAGCCATTTGCATCTTGATTTAGTTGGCCCTTTACCACCTGCTAATGGCTATACCTACTTGCTTACTGCGGTCGACAGATTTACGCGTTGGCCAATTGCAGTGCCCATATCTAAAATTACCGCTGAACATGTTGCCCAAGAGTTTGTTAAACACTGGATATCAAACTATGGAGTTCCAGTAACGATTACTACTGATAGGGGGGGTGCAATTTGAGTCTAGACTTTTTTCCGAGTTGGCGCGTCTTTTGGGTTTCCATCACAGTAGGACTACTGCTTATCACCCACAATCTAATGGAATGGTCGAACGCTTTCACAGGCAGCTTAAGGTAGCCTTAAAAGCCCAAGGCGATACAAGGAAATGGGATGAACTTGTTCCACTGGTTATGTTAGGGATTAGGTCGGCTGTCAAGCAAGATATTGATTGTTCAGCGGCTGAGCTGATTTACGGGACAACGTTGCGTCTTTTAGGCGAATTCTTCGAACGATCAAAAAAGGCCATCGATATCCCCGAATACATTAATCGTCTTAAAGATCATTTTCCTCACCTACCATTTCATCCAACTCGCCCTCAGGTTATCACTCCAAATTTGCCGAATGCTTTAAAAACAAGTAATTTTGTTTTTATACGGAACGACGAATCCCGCAAAGGTTTAGACGTTGCTTTCAATGGGCCTTTCAGGGTGCTGAAGAGGTATGATAGATATTATTTAGTCGAAAAGAACGGTAAGGCTGATACCGTTTCAATCGACAGGTTAAAGCCAGCGCATTTGGATTCTGACCCGGACGTGAGTTCGTCATCATCTGCGCCACAAACGAGCAAGGCGGAAGCTGTTTCAGCCGGCATGTCTTGTTTCGGTTCCTAATTCAGACTCTAGTTCATCAGCATCCCCCGGCAAATTAAGTACACTAGTAAAAGTGGTCGAAACGTTCATTGACCAAAGAAGTTATCCGAGTACGTCTAACACTCCGTATTTAGGAAGGGGAGTAATGTGGCGAGCTGCATCGTTCATATATGTATATTCGCGTCGTTTATTATGTAACTTCTATATTTCTGGTGCTAAACCAGCTGTTAATTTTATTACTTACTTCCTTCGCCAATATTCACCAATTCAAATATTCACCAATTCGTCATTTCACCAATTATCATCATTTTTACTTCTTTCGCGTTTATCACCACACCACTAACCATATATTATTCGTGTTCATATTTCATTTAAATAAACCAATTCCTATTCAACAAAGTTTAAGCAATGACTAAGAATGGACAGCGTCCCCAAACTTTGTAACCCATCAAATTGTCCCTTTATAATAGAAGTTATGTGCCTCATCGAATTATATAAGGAATTCCATCTTGTAATTACAGGACATAAAATAACAACCAAGTTGTTTTTTAATCACTCAGCAGCATGAGTTGATCTACCTTGCAAGTTCCACAACTGCTGGCATTTGTGCACTACCAATGAGCATATTTTTTTTATACTTTTCATGGGTATTTATGTATTTCGTCACCAGTTGTAGCAATCAAATTCAACGTGTGGCAAGCACACCTTCTATGTGTAGGAAGAAAGTCATAATCCAAGGGATTATGATCAACCAGACCTTCATCATTTAAAATGTCATCTATTGATATATGCTCCACATCACTATTTTCTGATGAATTCTCATTAAAGGCAAATAACCTAAGAGTTAGAATTGTAACTTATAATACCTAAATGCTTTAACAAAGTTGGTTGCATTATCGGTTATCGTGCATACATTTTTATTCTGTATTTCATATTCTTTGAATATTTAAATCAAAGTCTTGCATAAAACATCAAAAGTATGTCTGCCCTCTAATCTTCTACAGGCCAAAATGGCAGTAACCCTTCTAAGAGTTTGTCATCTATCCAATGAACTGTGACTCCTATAAATGAGCTAATAATTATAAAGAGACTCTTTAAATATAATTACCGGTTATATGCAGTCCAACAATCAGCAGTTGTACAAACTTGAGAAACTACAAGGAGTTTTTCTTTAATTAACTCTTTCATTTTCATTACATATATTTTGATTCTGGATGTTAATGTTTGTCTGCATAGGATTTTAATATTGGGTTTAAAAGTTGCTAGAAGTTTTAGAAAGTCCTCATTATCTACCAATGAAAATGGATGATTTCCATTTATTATAAATTTAATGATAGCATCATTAATCTTCTCTTTAGTAAGTGATGCTGATGAAGATTTGATAGTTAGCTGTTGTAATTTATCTTTCTCACTACCATTAACTTGTTGTTGCTTTAACTTCACATATTCTTGATCATGCAATCTCGAAAATATAATTTATAATAAATATATTAAATTATTGACCTTGAGGTGACGCCAAATATTTGCGGTAGAAGATATCGACGTAGATACTGGGTTTTGGAGAGCATAATTTGCATTTGAGAGTTACTGATTTTGCATCCTTTTGAATAAGCGTAAAAATATTCTCAAATAAAGGCCAGGGTATATTTTCAGGTTTAATTATGGTAATGTCACTCTCACTCATAATATCTAAACTCAAAAGATTATATATTTAATATTTATAATATAAACTTACTATTACTAGGAATATGATAAAAAATAAAAACTAAATGAACTTTATATAAATTACCATATGTCGAAAAATTTATTTAACAAACTCTACCGTGAATCAAATACTAAATAATATTTAAATTATAAATTAATTAAAAAATATTTAATGCAAATTGAAATTGGCAAAAGGAACTTAAAAGGAACTTGTAAATAGTTCCTTTTGCGATTCCTTTTGCGATAAATTGAGAAAAAAAGGAACTAGTTCCAGTTCCTCATTTTTAAAAGGAGCTCAGCTCTACATATACGATTGTTTCAAGTATTATTGTTAACTAATTAATTGCAACATTAAACTAAGTCTGTAGTAAGCTAATAAAAATGAAAGAATATATTTAAGCAATAGATTTATTTCACACTCGGTATTTAATTATTGTTTATAATATTTTTCTAAAGGCTTGCTACACTTTAAGAGACATCCTAGATGTAAGTTTTAACTTTTAATATTAATTATCAAATATTTATAACCTCCCCTAATGTTAAACCAATAATTCGTAGGAAATAAATTTTTTTACTTGAGATTTCAATGTGCAAATACTATTATTTAAACATCTCCCTCTTTAAATTTATTATTTATCTTTTTAAATTAAAATACTTTTATGAGGTGAAATTGATCCATAAAATATACAATGAACGAGTTAAAAATAATATAAATGAAATCTATTTATCAGATTGGTCAGTAGCCAACAAGGGCCATGTGTCATATCAAGATTTGTTCTTATATTTTGCTAATAAAAGGCCGATTTTTTGAAGTAAAATAAAGATGTAGGGAATCTGTTTCCTTTCGATTCAAAAAATGCAGAGCGGCAAACAGGAAGCTACTATTGGAATAAAATTTTTAGATTGGGCTATCTATATTATACACTAGACTTATATTTAAATGCAGTAAGGTCTATGCCAAGTTTGTCACTTTGTCGCGTTTTATAATTTTGATTAACTGCGAGGAGTAAATATTAGAATAATCTCAAAAGTCTCGTTAATCTTCGCAAACTTTTAAACATAATATGCTGAAATTTGAACGATTAAAGGAGGTTTAAAAGCTCTCTTAAAATATATATTTTAGATGCAAATCCTATTGGTGAGCTCAATTATTTCAAACAATAAATTTTCCGTCATATGTATATGACATAGTATTCATGTGAATTATCTAGTAATAAACTGGTTCCTAAAGCCGAATTTTAAAACTGTCTGTCAAATATATAATCAGAGGTCGATTAATCAATATCTCCGTTCTGTAATTATAAATTAAAATATAACTCAAATGTTTCCCTAGCTAATTTAGATTTTAAAGGAAATTAAACCTGGACATCTTTAAATAAATATAAATGATGATATTTTTATTTTTGTAGCATATATTTGTATATAATAAACTTATTATTTTTATTTCTCCTGTTATTTGACAATATTATGACATATTAAAACAATTCACACTAATTGTAAAGCTCATTTCAAACTTTAGAAAATATCGGGTCGCAAAATAATATTGGTCTATAAAGCCTTTTTTCTAATTTTTTGTATTAATTTATTGACTGTTATTTTATAATTTATCTGATCAGGTCCTTTAATAAGACCAAATAATTGTATAATTTAATTTTATCTTTCTCCATTCCCATTAATAATTCGTAATAAATATTCTTCAGCTCAATAAAAAAGTTTTTTCAATTTTGTGTAATTCGATTTTTAATTTAAATTAATTATGATAATAAAAATTGCAGATAATTAGTTTTCTAATATTAAGATTTTTAGAACAACTTAGAATCTTTTATTATTTTTAGGTTGGGAAACATCTCGCAACAAACCCCAATCAGGTAAGATGCAAACGCAAGCTCAGTATAATTCACAATTTACAACGTTACATAGCAAGTGTGTAAAACGGCTGAGTTTCGTTTGGTCGACATTTGGTTTTAGTCGACTATACAAAAAGAGATCAATTATTTTTGGTCTGTTTTTCAAAGTCGACCACTAGGCTTAGTCGGAATTCGAAAATCTTATCAGAGTCGACCGTTGTTTTAGTTGAACCAAAAATCGACCAAACAAAACCCAGGTCTTTTTACAGCACTAGTACATACCACTCTTTACATCAAGGATCATGTTAATTTTTGGTTTGTTTTATGATGTTTAGCAGCAAACTTATGGTTCCAACAAAATGGTAAAACTCTTTCTTACAGTATATTTTTATGCCAATGTTAATATTCTAACGGGATACGGTAGACCAACGGGTTAAGTGTTCATGTTAAATAAATAAGATTATAACGGATGTTTCTTTTAGAAAAACTGATTTGGGGCATAGGCGTATGCAAGCTTTTATTTGGGGGGGGGGGGGTAATTTTTTTTTAATATCTAGTAAATTTTTATGAGATAAATATAAATTAAGTATTTATATACATATGAAACATCGTCGTGAGTTTGTCCAACCATATTTAAATAGTTATGAATTCTATTGACGCTGGTGGAATATAATGGAAGAAAATTTAAAACTATTACATAATTTTGTCAGTACTGACGAAAATATAAATTTGCTCTAAATGGGTCGAATTTAATGTAACTTTTAGCATAACACTAATAATATTATCAAATGATTGCTATTATACGCTTTTTATAGGACCTAAATTTGCGCAGGATTATGGTATTTCACAATTTGATAACGTTATTATTTTACAAACAAGTAATATAAAATGTCGATATTATATGTTTTTCTATTTCTTTTTAGATAAAATTAAACATGGTAAGCCTAACAAACATTTTCTATTTTTTTTAATATACGACACTAAATATACTTTGTTATAATTACAACTACAGCTTTGGAATACCTAACTTAGCTAAATACCAACTATTTTATATTTTTTTCTGTAACATTTTTGTCTAATAAATGGGCGTAGCCAAGAATTCAAAAATTTGTTAAAATTTATTAAAATTAGGGCTAAAATATCAGAAAATGTTCATTTTGCACCTCCCTAAATCATTATTGTCCCATCTAACTCCAATGCTGGCTACGCTGATGGTCAAATACATAGAATTATAGCGCTAAAGTTTGATGCGCTTAGTCAAGGCGTACTAAGATAAATAACTACCGCCTTTCAATGTTAAATTTATTTAGACTTCATAAATCCTTTCCATTTTAAAATTCCTCATTTTTACCCTACGTAAATTATTAGCTATATCCAGCTATACCATTACTTAAGCCGTTGATATAAACTTCGCAAATATAAACTTATCAATCTCTATATTATATAGTATGTCTTCTAGATGGACTTTGATTTAAATTCTTTATAATAAAGCGCGCCATGACACTAGTGCCAATTAAAACTACTTTGTTTAATTTAATATTATTTAGGCTGATCCGATAGTCCACAACGATAAATAATTATATTCTACCATGAAAAATTCTTATATACAAGACAATGAAAATTGTTCAACAATGTATAAATGATTTTATTGAAATGTTGAAAATTTTTTGGTTGTTTACTATATGATGTATTAAAGTTACGTATAGATTAAAAGCTATTAAGTATTAGATTTCTCAACAAACTATTTGATATAAAAAGAATGCTCTAAGTTCATATTATTGTATTATTTAAAAAGCGGCTTAATTGACATCATTTACATTAGTTCTTAGTGCCAAGTTTTGTATCAATAAAATATCAAAGCTTGATTATGTGTTGTTCAAGCGCCTGGGTCTTTTTTGTTCAACCTTTGGTTTTAATCGACGAAACAAAACCCAGCTGTTTTTACAGCACTAATGATTATAAGTAGACTTCCCGCCAGTTTTTAGAGCAGTCCTACAAAGCATAGAGTCTCATGTTTCCGGTTGCGACCCCAATTAGTCATGGGCTACTTTAAATGACGGGAAGGTCTTATATAAGTTATGTTAGAAATTAATAGGTTATTATATGCAAACAAAAATTGTGAGCTACAATTTACCCAGTTTGTTATTATAAGCTATACGTAAGAAGACTCTTTCCTCGTGTCTTTTTCGTGGATGGAGTACCGGGGCAAGAATAGCCATAAGAAATTTAAGGGCGTTTAAAAAAACTAATAATTATTTTTTCAACTCTTTTATTAGAATTAGGTTAAGTAACTAGTTACATGTAATAAGTTCCTCGAACTAATTCTTAGTTATTTAAATTGCAATTTAACTGTATTTGGTTACATTATTTTGGTAAATCTCTAATAACAGTTCATTTCTCCTTCTTATTCTATATCACGTATAAGGTCCCAAAGTCGTGGGGTTTGTTTTGATTAGTCGCTTACATCCGGATCTGGTAAGGGCCATGTTGTGAGATATCCTCTTATTAACCATAACTTGAACCACTTGCCCTGCACTCGACACGTCTTCTTCCTCTTCTTCCCGGTAACTCCATGTCGATACTTTTCGATTAACACCATTCGGTTACCTATGTCGATTTTCCCACTGTCTCCTAAGGCACAAAATTGAGACTTCATAAAAAAATTTTAAAGCCGTGCATATGCGTCTAGTTTTTTTCAAGCACCACATATTAAATTGCAAGGGGCCGTGTCATAAGCATTCTCGAATTCAATACTTTTTCATGAATTGTCCTAATGTGAAGATCGGGTCGATTGTGGATTTGCCTGCCAAAAACCGAATTGGTTAACCGTTATTTCCACCTCCTCTCTCAGCCTTGTTACTAAGATCCTTTCCATAAGTTTTAATGAGTAACAAACTAGCTTGATACCTCTGTAAATACCACAGTCATGAGGATCTCCTTTGCCTCTAAATAAGAGTGTAAATGGTGCTTGCTCTCCATTGAATAGAAGTCATGGTCGACTCCTCCTTATCATTATTCGATTTAGGCCTCCATAAGAATTCTCTGGGCCAATGGCTTTTCCTTTTTGCAGCTTGTTCTGTGTCCTAACTATATCGTCACTAAATAGTTCGACCATACTTGTGTTTGGCTAAAAATCGGGAAAAGAATCTTTTTGAAATATACACAAGTTCCTTAGAACATCCTTTCCATCACCTCATTCGGCTTGAGTGGGGTTCGACTCATCTCGTTTTTGACTATATAATGAATTCCGTCATCTTGACCTATCTTTTCCCATAACTTGGTAAAATTGTAATGCCTGTCGCCACCTTCATGATCAAGCTTGTTTGCCATCTCATTATACGTTGCATTTTTCGTTATAGCAGCGGCCACTCTATACTCATCACACCTTTTTGTTTAATGCCACCGTTTAATAGAATTTTCTTCTTTTTTTCAAATAAAGCCCTAACGATATAGCTTTGCCTCCTTTGGTCTTTCCTAGAATTCATATCGCTGTCTCATGCAGTTAGCGTCACCCAATCGTCGTCTAAGTCTTCGCCAATTTTATGCCACCCAAGTGTGTGGAGGATTTCTGATAATATTTAGCGTCGTCCGTATCCTATAGCCTTTCGTATCGAATTCAAGGTTCATTCTTTCGGCCCATGCAGACCTTTAAAGAGAATAATGATCGTTTTTTAAGTATCTACTATAATTATAGTAGATTAAAACAACTCTTTATCAAATTTAATGTACCACTACCGTCGGGCACTAAATTAATTTGTTAAATGACAATGTCTTATTATAATCAGATCATCATAAATCTTAGAGTTTTAATAAGAAAATTGGAATAAATTATATGGATCTTATTGTTTTATTAAATCGAGAAAAATTGAAATGGCAAACCTTAAATGTAATTAGTTCATGTATGTAACTGTAAGTCACTATAACTTTTTTAATAATTTTTTGAAAAATAAAGCTATTTTTAACAGCTCTAGTTGAAACATATTATTAAGGTGCTTTTCACTATAGGAAAAAAATCGAAGAAAAAATTTATAGTTTTCCTAAGCTATCAGACCATAAAAATTTTTAATGCCCTTGGTTTATATAGCCATTATGTTTTCATTAGGTTTTTCGTTCTTTTATTTTAAAGAGAATATAAATGTAATATGGTTAATATTTCCATGCAAATAAAAAATGGGTTATAAAACAAGTGTTAAAGTTTTATTCGAAAATGAAATGCAAAATTATGATAAACTGTTTGACTACGCTTCAGTTCAGGAGGATCACAGATATTTTAATTTTAAATGATTATACGTTGTAAATACTTTGCTTATAATGGATAATAAACAATTATGACATTTCTCGCTTTATAGGTTTATTTTTAGTGTCCATATAAACCTAATATTGATAAGAATTTTAATCAATATATATTCAAAATGATACGCAAATGTCTTTCTATCATGCTTACTATTTTTATACAAACGAGAATTAATAATTATTCAAATTATTCGGTTGAAAAGGAAACGAAAAAAATGCGAACTTGATTTGTAAACAACGATATTATAATATTGAACATTTGGATTTGTTTATCGGAAAATAAAAATTATAACAGTGGCGTAGCTAGCCTTTTTGACTTGGAGGGGGGTGAGGGGCGGAGCGGGGTCCAATCACGTAGGTAAGGGGGGGGGGACAAAAAAATCAATAGAAGAACCCTTAAAAATTAAATGCCCCTCCCCCTTAAATTTAAAACATTTTCGCCCCCCCCCCTTATTCTAAACCTGAATACGCCCATGGGTCAAACGCAATTGAATTTTGGTTCCCTCATAAACGTTGGACAAACTTAAAATTCCGTTACTACGTTGTGTATTTTTTCTAATGACATCACACTGGTATGTCTCAGACCCTCATGTTTATAAGACATAAAATAAATAAAATTTATTCATAAATAAAACAAAGTAATGTAGTTAAAACAATACAGACAATTTCACAAGGTATCATAAGTTTTTGTATAAATGAATTTTATTTTAAAAAATAATACAAATAGTAAAAAAACTATACAACACAGTTTAAATATTTTATTGCCACAACCTCAAAAAATCTTGGCCATATATATAATAAATTTTAATTTTACATATGCAATATTGGCAGCATTTATATCAGGAAAACAATGAGAACATTTAAATGCCTTTTTTAAAGTTAAAACCTTAAAAGGCGAAATTATAACATAGAATGTAAAAAAATCTTATATATAAAAATGAAACTATGTGTGTGTGTATATATGCCGCCACCAATTCTGAAAACTACCAGACCGATTTGGCTCAAAATTTTACAGTTTATTCCTGACACTCCGGAGCATGTTTTAAGATTTGTTTGAGCCAAATCGGTCTAGTAGTTTTCGAGAACGGTTTAGTGCCTGATTCTCAACTTTTGTAAACAACAACACAATTTAACGAACGCGTTATGTTGTATTCGGTATTTAACGAACGCCTTATGTTGTATTCGTACGCGTTGCACTGTATACGGAAATAGAACAATAGAAGTAGAACATATAGACATTAAACTTTATTTTTACTTCAAAAACCGCTTTATCATCATGTTATTGATATAGTTATTCTAATCAAAATCATAAAATTTGGAAACACTGTTGAGGGCAAAATTTTAATAAGTAAAAATATCATTGCATTTTATTTTATTCAAACGTAAAGTTATAATCTATTACATAAATTTTTGCCATTACTATTTTGGCCTCCTTCAGTTTTAATTCATAATGGTTAATTACTTCTAAAAAAAGAGATTTATCGCAAAAAAGGGGATGAAGAGTTTTAACCTTCTAAAGACTTATATAAATTACAATTAATTTCCGAAATCTTATGTTTTTTCCTTCTATATTTGTAACGATGATAGGATAATATAAATCAATTATAAAAACAATTAATGAATTGGTAAATTTAAGAGTAAAAAGTATCGAATTCGTGGAAGGAATACGATTTAAATAAAAAGGTTCAGAAGGGAAGAATTATTAGGAATTAATTAATGGGCCGTAAAAAGATAAACTATTGGGGGATGGCCTGGCTTAAAGCCACTTAATAAAGATAACTTTACCGCTCTACATTTCGCCAGTCTATTTCATCACGTAGAAAAATTACATTGTGTATCAGAAATAAATAACACAAACGTATAAGCGCGTCGGGGGGGGGGGTAACACACTCGTACTAGGAATTAAATGTAAAAGAATAATAGTCTACGCTATGAGTGTACAACGTGTAAGATTAAAAGAGTTGTACCGCGTGTTGAACTCTTAACTTTTGAATAAGATGAGATGGGGGGGGGGTGTGGGAAGATATCTTCATCTTCGTATCTCCGGATACGATAAAAAGTGTCCTAATTTTTTGATATTATACGTTTAGACGGTAATACTGAAATATCAAAATTTGAAGCTAAAGCTTTCGCCATATTATATAGAATGGAATTATGTCGACTCAATAATTTTATAAAATTTGCATCCTTTATAGTCTTATACAGCATCTTTATTTGTAATAACATAATTAAAAGTTTTATTCAAAAACAAATATTTATAATTAACATATTTTTTTATTAAAATAATATTAAAAAAATTGCTTAAGGGGCTCAGGCCCACAATTTTTCACTTGGGGGGGGGCCATGGGGCCCGGTTTTTGTTCCTGGGGGCCCGGGCCCCCACGCCCTCCCCCTTAGCTACGCCACTGAATCATAATAATCGTATTTTCAAAAATGCTTGCGTTTACTAAAATAAATGGTAAGTCTAGCCATCGCTTAGACTTTAAAAGTCATATGATTTAAATGTCGCATTTAAATTTGATGAGGGAACTTGCTGATGGTATAACGAAGCATTTATCTTTAAACGATATAAGAATTTTAATTGCCTCTGGGGCCGACGTAAATGGAATTGTCGTTCATGGTTTAAGACCACTACACTATGCTGTCTACGAAAATGATTACGAATGCACTCGTCTTTTAATTGTAAGTTGAGTTATTACGACGTAATTTTAAATTATTTTCAAAAATAACTTAAAAATTGCATTATAATTGATTTTGAATCTGAGGTACATTGCTTAACGACTAGAAAAAAAATTGAAATTTTTGGCTTATTTCTTTACCAAACTATTTTTCTTTTAATATAGGTTAAAGGATGTGATTTAAATGCTTGTGATGATGTTGGCTATTCAGCAGTTCATTTATGTGCTGAACGAGGCTACACTGAACTTTTGCATTTGTTAATAAAAAATGGTGCAAAAGTAAATTACCTTCCAGAAAAGCATTCAAAAGTATCAGCATGCCATTTAAAACATATTTTGAAGGAAAATATGCAGTTAAACCTTTCTGCTTCAGCACAAGATACCAACTTTGAGGGTAATTTTGATTAGATGTATTATGTTAAAGATCTAATATTTTAAAGGAGATGCCATACTTTAGAAGATTTTTACCCTCATATTCAATATTTTTCAAGGATAGATTATCAATATTTTTTTAACACCCTCAAAAAATCCCAATAATCTATCCTTGAAAAATGCCATACTTTGTTTAATGTTCTTTAAATACTGGGAAAATGTTACCGATGCTTTGAAAATTATTCTAAACCACAAATATTTAATTTTTCACATTTTTGAAAATTTAATATATATATAAATTTAATTTTTAAAAAGCTATTGAACCTTACATATAAACTATACCTTAAATCTTTAGACTGTCTTTACCATATATTTTTGGCCTTTTCACATGGTTTTAAACTCTTCAATGACATGTATAATCTTAGCGTAGCATTCAATTATTTTAGCAACTGCAATTTTAATTTAATTGTAGAAAATTTTAATTTAAACTAAAATGTATGATTTGCATTTTTACTTTTGGGGAAACATATTATTGGCATTTTCATGTTTCTTCTTTTTTATCTTACCAAATATATTAAAAAAGCTACTTTGGCTGTTGTATTTATTTCTATTTGTCTTATGCCTAGGAGTTAAAGTCAGAAGTTTAGAAATTGGAAAGATTGTATATAAATAGCCAACAACCTTTTTGTTTGTTTTGTGTTAAGGTGATAGTGACACTAGTGATTATGAAGAAGGAGAAGAGCAGGGAGATTGCAATGAGGAAGGAGCTAATGTGGCCAGGGAAATCCAGCCAGGCGAAGTATCAACAGATGAACCCTTGAGGCTAGCCATTAGAAATGATCATTTTGAAACGGCTGAACTCTTGTTAAAGTCCGGAGCTGATCCCAATCAACGATATTTCATGGGTATAAATACACATTTACACCCAAACCTTTTAACACGGGGCCAATTTAAAATCATCTGTGTTTCCTGGTATCATAATTTTTTGTCTGAACCAAACACTTAACTTTTAATATCCTCTTTTAGTAATATCCATAGACTAGGTAGACTGCTCACCAACTTTGAATAAGTGTACCGGTTTTCCATCTTGAAATTTGCACAAATAAGGGAAGGGTCTAAAAATTATAGTAATTTTGGTTAATTAAAGCGTCTTCAAGGTAATAATAAATATTGAACAAGTCAAACGTCTAAAACAGCATTTTAAAATAGATATCATTTACAAAATTCATACAAATAAAAAAAACTGTGATGTGATGAAAGGAATTATGTGCCATCTGCATGGGTAGCCATGTTTTGGATTAGGGGGGGTGGGCAAAACGTTTAAAAGTTCAATTAGAGGGGGGCAAAACATAATTTTTTTTAATTTTTAAATGTTGCATTGAAATTTTTTTTTTGTAATTTCCCTCTGGCTACGCCCATGGCCATCTGCATTTTAGTACATAATCATCTATTAAAATTCTTTTTTATTTATTAACTAATGAGGAAGGTAAA
This sequence comes from Gordius sp. MW1, assembly GCA_964036665.1. Lineage (NCBI taxonomy): Eukaryota > Metazoa > Nematomorpha > Gordioida > Gordea > Gordiidae > Gordius > Gordius sp. MW1. The sequence continues at coordinate 23,333,825 of OZ038531.1, forward strand.
TTCACTTTTTTGTTTTAGCAATAGGGTATACTTTAGAATGACATGGAAAATAGTTAAATTCAAAATGGTGGATTTAATGGTTTTACCATATGAAACATATGACATGAGTGGTCTACGTAGCCTATGGTAATGCCTATAATTTTGTGATTAAATTTACTTTTTGTAGTAGTAAGTTTTTTATGCATTTACATAGATAACTACTACAATAAAGTATAATATTTTTGATGTTTTGATAACATCCCTAAGGCTCGGAAATAAATTTGATTGATCCCGTGAAAGATATTCAATTTCTCAAATTGCTCCTGACCTATGGAGCAGATGCCAACGTCAAAGATCGATCTGGACTTAGTTCTCTAATGCGGGCATGCAAGCTGAAAGATTCATTGGCCGCCATTAAAATATTACTCAAACATGGAGCAGATGTAAATGCTCGAACCCCTTCTAAGTTAGATTTCAAGTAAGGTTTTCCTTTTTATTCAATGAAAATTTATTCCGGTTTAATTAAAAAACGTAAAAAAAAATATTTTTTGTAAGCTAGTTGTTTAATATAAATTAAATCAACCTCATGTGACACCTTATTATCATATGATTTAAAACGAGGCCTTCATGCTTTAATTTGATACATGGACCGTTGATAGTTAAATAAAAAAGAAATTTGTAATGAATTATATCGCTAAAATTGGCCATATATTCTTTGTTGATCCTTTAAGAGCGAGGAGTCATGTGATTTTTCTTCCTAACTCAGTGCTGTGTGTGTGTGCGTGTCACAAGACTAAGCCTGGCAATGGCAATCACGTGTGTGTAGTGTTAATTTTGAATCAAGTGAAAGTTTAATTAAGAATCTAATTTTAATTAAGTTTAACTTGAAATTAAATAAATCAGCAATTATAAAAACCCTATACATTTCATTAATTGCAACACTAACTAAATTCACTCACTTTTTTTGATGCCAGAACTCCTGCGCATTACGCAGTCCTGGGGGGTGGGATCGGCACTATCAAGTATTTGGTGGGGAGTGGGGCGAAATTGAACTTGCCCTCCAAATACCCCTGGGCTACACCCCTCGATTATGCCATTCTCAAGAATGATCCCTCCCTCGTGGAGTGCTTGATGGAGTTGGGTGCTGATCCCAATCGATTCTCACCTTTCATAGGGACACCCCTGCACGTCGCTTGCTCCAACGAGCTAGGTCGGCAGGACTCCATCATTGAAATCCTCTTGAAATACGGTATTTATCCCTTTATTTATTGCAAAAATATTCCGAACACCATTTGTTGTTTTGTTATTTATAGGGGCCGACCCTAATTTGCAATGTTACACACGGGATGGACAATACATATGGACCCCTTTGGTAGAATACATAACGGTAAATCAAAATAAAACCCTAAAATTCGTACAACTCCTCTTAACCTACGGTGCCCAAGCCGTTTTCAGATTACCCTATCTCGATCACAGGTGCTACTTAATTAGATATTTGAGTAGATTGAAATGGAATTATTGCGGTCAACGAGTGTTGTAAAAACGGCTGGGTTTTGTATTGTCGACCTTTAGTTTAACTATGACTAACGGTCGATGGTCTGTTTTTTAAATTTCGACTTAGCCCTAGAGGTCGACTAAGTAAAATAGATCAAACAAAACCCAGCCGTTTTTACAACATTACTCTTAACTTGGCTCATGATTTTTGATCGTTTAAAGAATACTGTTTGAAGCTTTACCACATACCCTTACATTCTAAGACACCTATACTTTGATTTAAATGTTTATCATGTTACAAGGGGTTTGCTTAAGTGCTTACACAAGCTGAATCAAGACCCCAATATTTTTACCCTTATACTGGAGAATGGACAGAACTTTGATGTAGAATCCATACAGAGTCGTAGACTCATGAAGTCCGAACATAAAAAAGAGCTTTTAGACAAAGCCACCATACCCTTGAGTCTGAAGGAAAGCGCTAAAATGAAAGTTAGGCAGATGTTGACACCAAAACTTCCCACCAAAGTAGACCCCACGCCCATACCCACTACGCTAAAATTATACTTGAAATGTTTGGAATACGAATACTGAAACTATCCTCCAACAATAGCAATTTGTTACGAAATCCATTTGTTTTACTTTACATTATTTATTTAAGATTTAAATTATATTTAATCGATGTCATCGTTGTTAATTTTAAAAATCATAATGTGCCATTATATATCGAAAGTTTTTTAAAATAAGTTTTATAAGTTAAAAAAACATAGTTTGTGAAGATGAATGGAATAAATTATAAAGAAGTATTTTTACTATTTGAAAAACATTTAAATATTGCAGGTGAATTATGTTTGCATATTGTAAGTTTAAATAAGAGAAAGCATATAAATTATTGGTTTATGGAGCTAATATGTGGCCGCAAACACATTTATGGCAAATTATCAAGTTATTTCTGTCGTTTCGTCAACAGAGATGCTTACACACGTATTTTATAGATGAGAGCCCTTCATATGCAGATTGCAATTTACAAAGTATCCACTCTGACAGTATTGTTGAAAGATAATATTTTGTCCAAAAATTATAAAATGTGTCTTAGCGTTTTCATTAGTGTTTCAATTGCTAAAATGACGATACACTAAATTTTGCCAGTGATAGGTAATATGCCTTTTTTCAAGTAAAACCTTGGAGAAACTATTGACAAAATTCAAATATGGTAAGGGAAAATATTAAATACTAATTCACTAAAAAATCATTTTTTAGCATTATAAAGAACGCATTTTCCTACCTAAATCTTATAAAATATTTAGATTCAAAAAGCATTACTATTCGAATGCAAAAAAAAATAGGTTTTTTTCAAAAATTGCTATCAAATCATGATTCATGAATATATCATGCAACTTTAGTGAATCGTGCGTGCCTCGATCTTTTCACGATTAAAATTTGATAAGGAGTCATGAGAGTGCACAATGTGAAATTGCTAAGTTTTTTGTTAAACTATTTCGATAAAGCACTTTTTAGGGAACAAAAACCCCAAAAGTCAAGAATAATTATGGCAAAATAACGCGAGCATTTATAACCTAAAAAGGTTATAATTTTAGAAATTACTGGAATGTATGAGGCCTACACCCTCACCACTGAGTCACAATGTTGTTTTGTCATGGACAAATGTAAATTAAAAATATCTTTTTTCTTTTTGTAATTAAAATCAAAAGTTTTGAAGAGAAAAAAACTTTTGCGTTTCCATGTCTATGTAGATTTCCATTTTAATAACAAATACTTTACAATTTTAAATACACTTGGTTTGAATTGCAAAATATAACATAATATCCCATTTAAATGATAAAAACAACGAAGACGCATTCCATAAATTTATTAGCTATATATAAGGTATAATAAGATTATAAACCAAAAACATAATATTCCACGAGGTATGGAAAAACGAATGAATGAATCGATAGATGTAGTTGTCAAACTTAATGTTGCGTATAACTATATTTTTTTATTTGTGTGTTATATATGAATCCTTTGCAATTTAAACTACTATAAAGTCTCTTTTTTTTGTTAGTTTAAATTCTTTTTTTGCAAATTTAACTTCATTCACAAATAATTCCCTTAATATATAAAGGAGGAAGGAACTAAGTGCAGATTAAAGAAGAGTAACTAAGATTGAGCAATAATGTTAAGCGATGGGCTGGATGGGGCGAATAGAAATATTAATTATCATCACTATTACAAACACCTTCAGTTTTTATTGTCTCTATTTTATTGGATTCCTCATACGCTAAGCTTTCAACTTTAACGCTCTTTTCTACAACAATTTCTTCTTTTTTCACATCGACTAAATTTTCAACTAATATCATATTATCTGACTGCACAATTTCCAAATTTTCTTCTAAAGTTTCCATTTGAACCTTGGCATTCTAAAAAAAGATGAGAAAAAATTATTAACTCGTGCAAACTAAATTCCAAAATTTTTATTTAATTACACAAGTCAACAAAAAAAACCACCCTGCAATCAGACCTATAATTCTGAAGAGAATTTTGTGATGAACAATAATCTTAGTTTTTTCCCCAAAAATTCATGTTTTTTAGATATACGAGGTTAAGGTGCCCATTTTAACCTTTTAAGGCTATATTGCTACGGCATTTTTAATTTATACTAAAAAAAATAATTTATGCCTATATATTAAAATTTCATCTATAGGTCTTTTATTTTAATATTTTTGTTTCATCTCTATATTAACATTTATTTGCGTTTAAGTAATCCACTTATCAAAGTACGTGTTTTAAGATAAGGCGCTTACCAGTAACGAGTCTTCATAGCAGAGTGGATGATAAGTTTTGCCCGATTCCTTGACCCGAATGGCATTTTTCAAGATCCATTCTTCTTCGTCCTCATCCCAAGCTTGTTCAAAGGGTTCATGGCAAACTTGGCACATCTAAACACGCATTCAAAACATTAATATTACTTAACTACTAAATAACTACTATGTGAACTCTTAAATGCATGTAAAAGCTTACATCATGTTCCCCGGCTATTGGATGAGCGTCTAACTTATCGTCTAGAACTATGGGCGACTGTAAATCATTTGCAAGATCAGATGCTAGTTGTGAAGACTCCTCGAGGTTGGAAGGTACGTACCTTAAAGAAAATAGACCCTTTTAGTTGATCTATTAATTACTTAAAAATTAAAAGGAATCTAAGTTAGAATATAAAGTTAAACCTGTAAGATTTGGTGTCGTATTCGTTGAAATGAGTAGAGGTGGAGGGTTGGTGAACGGCGGCCATATTTAAAATATTTTGGATGGCTTCGATCGATTCTTTTTTACCGCTCAGGCCGGCCCCTTTATCACGTTTAGCTTGTTGCGACTCAAATATTTCGCTCTTAGCTATAGTATTAATTACATTTAGTTTAGACTACCAATATTTAACTAATTTATAGGTGGCGGGCTTATTAAACCTTTATCACTATCGCTAAAATCTCCGATTTCTTCCAGCTGAACCCAATCCTCGGCCGTATAATACCAAGGCCTGTTGTACATGGAAGAGAGGGGGGCACCCTTGGAATGGTGATGTCGCTTTCCGGCCATATCTTTTTCCCGACGATTTTGCCTAAAGTGCCAATCCAAGTGTTGAGCATAACGATCAGTTTGATGTACGGTAAAACGCATTCCACACGATGAACATTGTATACCGTTGTACAATTGATTTACGATGCCCGGGTAATGGCTATTCCAGAAAATTATTTGTAAAAATATAAAAACATCTTGCAAATATATTCTAATAAGTTTCAAGCCTTATTCTTTCTCTCAATATAGTGTTTGCGTGGTGTGAATTACTTTTTGAGAGCGGCCATATCCGTGAAATCGAGGTTGGGAACTTTGGCGTTCAATTCCGCTTCCATATCTTCTTCCCTCTCCTTCAACAGTTTTTGGTCTTCTTTTTGGTCCCCGCTATTATCAGCTGATCGGGTTTGCACGTCGATGGAGTTGGTAGCCAGTAGGCCCGATTTGACCAAATTACTCAACAGCTGATTCACGTCGATAGCGGCGTCCAACGATGGGGTGCTAGTAACCACCTGCGCTTCTTCCTGTTGATCAGCTGATGGATTGCCTGAGAGAAATATATAATTGCATTTAAGACACTTATTATTTTACATTAAACTGCAGTAGCTAACTAAAGCATACTAATTCTTTTTTAAATTATCCCTATCCTATTTGCTTTGTCGTAATGATGCAAAAATGAGTTTTAACATTATATGAGGCAAGTAGTGTAAGAAGTGTTACTTGTAGCGGTGGAGGGCAAGGACAAGGAAGGCTGTACACCACCATAATTCAGCTGCTGATGGTGATTGATGTGAGATGGCATGGCATTGTAACCAAAAGTCGACATTCCGACACCTTGATAAGCATTAACGTACACTTATTAAACTACATTGCCTGAGTATTTATCACACAATACTTTGATTGGCAAAAAGAAATAACTAAGGTTAACAGCGCAAATAATTTTTATTATTGGTAAGCTAAGCATGAGGAATAATGCTCACCCATCATTCTATGGTTGGGAGGGAAATATTTTTGCAAAGAGGGGTTGGTAGAGTTGTTGTGTGTGGGAAAGATGGTAGATGATGGAGGGAAGGGGGAAGGCATCGTATTCATGAGCATAAAGGAGGGCAAGGGGGGAGGAGGCAAGCCGCGGTTCATCATTATCCCTCTAGGACTTTTTGGTGAAAAAATTATATTATAAATATCAGTATTTGAGCATATGTATATTACGTAAAATAACTTCTAGTGCAAATTACTTGTAATTTGGGGGAATGTGCATGCGGGGTGGCGAAGAGGGAGGAATGTTCGTTATGTTCATATCCTTCAAACAAAATAACATTATTTATAGCTCTGCTTCATTTCACAAATGACTAAGTAGAGACCTGCACGGGTGACCCAAAACCCGACCCAAGATCGAGTTATAAAATTGTAAAGTGCTTTCGGGTCAAGTCAGTTTCGGCTCGAAATTTAGAAAAAAATTGGGCCGGGTCAGGTTAAAAAAAGTGACTTGATAGGTATCTATGACTGAGTTTACAAAATTATTTGCTGGAACCATGAAATAATAAGCTACTAACAAACAAATTAAACCTGAAGGGTTAATGCGTCTTCCAGCATTTTTCGGCAATGAGGACAGCTGATATCTCCCAACACTTTGGCGTAAGAATGAATCTCCCCTGATTGCCCATTCCTCAATTCCGCCAATGCATCGCTAAAATCAGCTGGGTGATAATAAGCATCGGGGTCTATCTTAACGTCCGGTGGAGGTCCTATATCATTCGTGCAAGAGAATTAATTTTAATTAATTTCCCCCAAAAAGTAGTCAGATAAATATATATCGACCCAATAGTCGAAATCATGGGATACACTTAAGAGGGCAGAGCTAAGCCTAGCCTCCATGGAGATTAAAGTCAGGATGGATGTTGGGAGTAAGCCAAACAAGAATATAAGTGCACTGAAGAAATAAGGAGATATCAGGGTACAACATTTATGAAAACAGAGCTATTAGTAATAAATGGACTAAGTTGTATGGCCACCTTGTAGAGAAAAATTTGCAGGAAAAATGAAAAAGAGAGACTTAAAGATGTACTTTAATTGTGAGAATAAGTTTAAGGTTGTTTTTGTCAAAATGTAAAATTTTCCTAATATCTTTAAGACAGGAAGACTTAAGCTTACGTGAAATCATAAAATAAGGCGGGCTATAAAAATGCACAAGTTTAGAGATCTATTTAAAAATAGATAAAACTGACCACCACAGCCTAGGTGATAAACATTCATATAAAGAAGTGTATTGATATTTTGGGGAATGTTAAAGGAAAGAGGGCCCACCTAATAACTTGATGTGATGAGCCCGGCCATCCAAGAGTATATCAATTGCTTGGGCAAATCGGATTTCGTAAGGTTTCCCATCTACAAATAATTCTTTCGAAGGTGCTCCCAAAGTAAATGTATGAGCTTTACCATCTACATACAAAGTTTTATCTGCTCCACACGGTAACTAAACGCACACAAAATAACAAAATAAACGTTTTAAACAAAAATAAATGTACAATACTTGTTCGTGCATGTCTCCAATTACAATTCCACGTGTTGCTCCTTTGAAACTGATACCGTGAGGCAAGTTATCATCCATAACTATGAAGCCACGATGGGAGTGAAAATGAATTTCTCTTTCTTTACCATCTATCAAAACCCTCTCTACGTTCCCGATCGGTTTCGGAGCTTATATTTTAAATGTGATAATTACATGTTACAAGTTGTAATAAAAATAATATATGCTAACAGGAGATTCTCTATGTATACTTGAAATGATAGGAGAAATGTCTTTATTTGTTGCATTATACATATTAAGGACATCTTTGTTTCGTTGATTATTACATCTATAGAATTCACCCCCCTGTAGAAGATTAAATGGTGAAATGAAAACAAAATAATTGAAATTACAGCATATGTTTTATGGGTATTGTAGGGTATTATGTTGTTATGTGTGTCAGCATTTTGTTGTCTGTAGGGATTATTGTTACTACCAATGGAATGTGTGGTTGAGTTTGGCTTATTTAATATAAACAATTGATGCAATTGCTTCAGCAATTCTTGATGTTGTTGATGACTCAATTTTCCACTTTCCATCAACATTGCTGCCTGTAGTTAGGCAAAACATAAATAAGGGGAAATACTCATTATTCCAATTAAAAATAATAAGCTATCATTAGTTAAAGGAAAGATCTTAATAATAAATATGCTAAATTATTGATTGTACCATTTTATACATTGGTATTGTAAAACATGATCATTTAAAGCAGCATTAAAATTATTCATTTTATATGTGTGGCAAAAACAAAAAAAGATGAAATTTTAACTGATTAACATCTATTTATAACATAAATTTTTTTTTATTTGGAAAGCTTATATTTGAGAAATAACTTCATAAAGTTGCTATCAATTAAAATAAAGCAATATAGAAGGTGAATAAATTAATTAAGGAAATTTACAGATTTAAGGATATCAGCTTGTTTTTCCATATCAATTGCTTTAGATTCCTTTGAGGTTATATCTGAGAGTAAGCCTTTTATGAATGTAATGTTTTGTGTATGATTTAATGATTCTTCATTATTTTTGTCAATATTTGAATCAGAAGCTCTCTTCTTTGAATCAAAATTTGATCTTTGATTAGAATCCTTCCTGCATTAACCAAAAATATATCAAAGAATATTCTAGATTATATTCAAATAAAATAAGTTTAAAAACAAAAATAACCTACCTTTTGCGAGGAATAGTAGGTAATTCTAATGGGGGAGGGGCAAAAAACTTATTAGAAGCTGACACTTTGTTTTCAACAATATCTCTGTGATCAAAATTTTTGTTGGACATAGATTTGCTAAAATAAATATAATATTGATAACTCTTTTTGGTATTCTTACTTAAATTTAGGCATATTTTTTGCCATAGGACCATTTTGTTTGTAATGACTTATTTTCTTCACAGTATTTTTGTCCTCAGTACCTAAAATTTCTCCATACCCATCTAATCTTTCATCTATTATATTTGAAAAAAGCAATATGTATAAAAGATTATTATTACAATACCTTTATCAATAAGTTTTCTTATTTCATGCTTTTGAGTGCCTGGAGACCTAGACTTCCTCTTTACACTAGAGTCAAGCTTAAAAATTATTGTATATTTTAATTTTTGTTGTGGTATTAAACTACCACTTACTTTATATTAGTAAATGAATTTAAGACAAAGTAGATATTATCGTTTGAGTTATTACATTTTTAAAAATGATAACAAAAATTAATTTTTTTGAATTATATTTGAAATTAACAAAATTTATTATAAAAATGGTAGGGAAAACTAAATTCACAGGATATGTATATATAATGTAAAAGAATCAACTCTTAGGCTTTTTATTTGGCACATATATATAACAATGGTAAATTTAATTTTTGTAACAAATGTATTAAATCCTAATACTTTATCATTATAATTCTTATCTAAGCGAGGTTTTTGATCAGCTTTAGCCCTATTATGATGAGATTCTGAAACATCTTTATCCTGCCAAAGTGCAGCTTTTGATTTATTTTCATTATTGTTCCAATCCATAACTAATGATTCTTCTTTTGCTTTGGATGCCTGTTGTTTTGCCATATTTAAAACTTTTTTTAATCTAGGGTCTCTAGGCTGTGCATCTAATGTTGAAGTTTTGGATGTAAGGTCCTTATTTAAACTTTTCTGCAAAATTAAAAATTAGGTATAATCAAGTAATATGAGGATACTTTGACAATGTCAACTTTTTTCTTCAATAATTTTGGATGCTGACTTGCCAACAGTTTAGCCTTAGTTTGAGCAATTTCCATCTCTAACTTTTCTTGTTGCTGCTTCAACATCTCATGCTTTTTTGCTATGTTTTTTTGCCATATGGAATCATCAATGAGGTTATTTTTCAATGTTGGAGACAACTTTTCAGTTAAGGATTCATTACTTAATTCTTTTTCATTCTATTAGAAAATTTAAATTAAAAATAAAGTTCTTTCATTTAGCTGCTTACTTTGGGTAAAAACTTAGGATTAACATGTATATTGTTTGGGGGTTGAGCAGATGGAGTTGCTATTATGGGCCATGCTGGATCTAATGCTTTTATAGCTAAATCAAGCATATATAATTGTTTATTTGGAAACAACTCTGTCCAGGTTTGTCTTAATTTATACAACAGAACCCTAATTTTTTCATCAACCTAATATATGTAATTATAGGAATATGGAGGAGATATGCTACCTTTTCAAACACACCCGAAAAAATTACAACAATTCTATCATTAATTAGTTCCAAATATGGGGTTTTTACATTCTTAATGATGGAATCTATAAGATACAGTAGAGGTAGCTTGTGAGCAGGTAAGGCCTAGTAATTATTTCAAAACATTATATTACTGCAAGACTCGATAATTAAATTAGATACTAACACAGTAAAGCATTCATTTTTTATTATAATATATAACAGTAATTTGTAAACAATGAAAATATAATAAACGACCTTATTGACTTGATCTTCGATAACTTTCACTATATGAAAGGCATAATTGCTATTTTCTTCGGCCAACATCGTAAGCATGTTAATTAAGGGCTTACTGTTGACTTTTAAATCATTCAGAGCTGAACTATATTCTTCGCATATTGCCAAAACAGAAGCATCCATTATTATAACGCAAAAATTACAAATTAGACCGATAAAAATATTTGAAATATAAAAGTTAAATTATTGAATTAAAAACAATGATCAATTTGTTACACAAAATAGAGTTTAAAGTACGCCATATTTCCAAAAATTGAGGAGGAGAAGATGGCTAAAAAAATTAATGAGCCACTAATTTATCTATAAATTAAGGTTTAATGTTTGCAGTAAAATTTTAAACTACCTAGAGAACTTTTTGGTTGTTGGTTATTTCGTTGTTTTATCCTGCTTATTCATTTTTCAAACATAGCCCTTTAAATAAATGTTTGCTACCTTATTTACTGCAATAATTCCTCCAACATTTGTGCCCAAATTCGGATGTAAAGGCTATTTTGCAATCTACATTCAAGGCAAAAATACTTATATAAAAATATTGCTTATTATAATTTAAAGGTAAGAGAAGTTTAACATGTGATCTCCACTTTCTTAAGATGAAATTAAGCTTTTGACAGGAAATGTAAATGGTGCATATATTTTTTAGCTTGTTAGTAAATTTAAAATGGTCCGGCTTATAGAATTCTTATTTAAATTATTAACACATTAACAAATTAGTTCCATACCTTAGAATTTAAAGATTAAGAAATATCAAATATGTAATGCACGGCTGCCTTAAAATCTATTATATTGAATTTTATATATCTATTATCTTCCAAATCCGTACAACTTACCAATTTTAAGTTGTACCCGGTTCCCATTGCTTTAGCTATTTGGAAATTCAATGCTAATCTCGGAACACCTTTTGCCACAAACCTCAAGACAAGGAGATTGGGATGTTAGACTTGTGCTGCGCTCCGTTGACTATCTAATTCTGAGTAGCTATGCCAGCCAGTGATCTAATTTAAGTTACCCAAGTTGTCTCACAGGGATGATGCTGGACGACTCGAAACTCTCGTACTCCATAGCTCCTAGACTAGGGGAATTTTCAAACCAATTTACTTGTCGAAATTGTCATACACTCGTAGACGAGCAAGCCAGACATCCCTCACACTGCTAGGCAAACAAATTAATATGTTAAAAACAATAAGGTCAATGCGTTAATTCAAAGCGATTTTAAGAGGGCAAAAATCTCATCCAACTTAGATCCATCGGACCCCTCTTTGGAAGGACGAGGTGCCCTGATGGGACTTCTTTAGTCCCATGGAGCAATGGCCTTCACCTTAAATGAGACTTCACCTATATTGGCTTATTTATCCGCTTAAAAAAACTATAATTATTAAATAAATTTCGAGGGGCGAAAAACCAATAAATAAAAAGCCCTTTAATCCTCAGACATTTATATTCCATTGGTCGCTTCGTGTTCAGGCACCTTTGCCAATTAGGCCTTAGCTTTTAAAGAGGTAGGAAGACGTTCTCCCCCCGTTTAAACATGGTAACTTTATTGCTGAAACAATGACTTGGTCATCTTATAGCCAAATACAATTTTAAATCGTTCGCGGATTCTTGGCTAAACTTAGAAGATTCTCTCGATGATGCTATATTAGAAGAGTTTATTATTTTTTTTGACGCATTTTGTCTTTTATATTCTATGTATTTATTTTGTTACTATAAACGAAGTTTCAACAAATAACTTAAAAAGGAAAAGAAAATTTGAGTTTTAACTAACTAGATACTTTTTTGAAATGAAACTTAACTAAATACTTTTTAGGCAGAAGAAGACAAAGACTTGAGTTCCTAAACAAATCTTTAATATCTTCAAAGCTGAGCTTTATAACCTGTTGTAAATATTAAAATAAGGCCTACATAGCTCAAATTAAGTACAAAAATTTACATAGTGGAGATGTTAAATCATAAATTTTAATAACTTGTAATTTAGGATTACAGAGATGTATAATAGGCATAGGTCTATATTAAACAAGTGATTAAAGTTCTCTCATTTACTAGAATGTAGAATGACATATCTGCTATGTATTACTTTTTAAAGTGAGAATAAATAAAGTAGAAAATAAGATTAAGAGATATTCAGTGACGTAGCTGGGGGGGGGGGGGGGGCCGGTCCGGGCACCACCAAGAGCAAAAACCGGGCCCCTAAGGGCCCCCCTTAAGGGAAAATCTGGGGCCCCTGGGCCCCGTAAGCCATTTTTTATATTATCTTAATTAAGAAAAAATATGAAGGTTTTATTTTGTTTTTGAATATAACTTTTAATTATAATAGCCCAAATATTTGTTTAATAAATGCAATTTCAACGGTTAATAGCCTATTCACTTTAAATGATATTAGAAATGAGGATCACTATCTCATTGTTTATAATAAGGCGAAAAATTTAGCTTCAATTTTTGATTTAGTACATTCTAAACCTATTAAAAAACCAAAAAAGTATGACTTTACTCTTTTGAATCTACCAATTCATTAATTGATTTATATTATCCTATCATCGATAGAATAATAGCAGAATTATACATAAGATTTTCGGAAATTAATTGTAATTTATATAGGTCCTTAGAATGTTTCATGGGCGTAGCCAGCATTGAATTAGAGGGAGGCAATAATGATTTAGGGAGGGGCAAAATAATCATTTTTTTAAATTTCAGCCATAATTTTAATAAATTTCTACAAACTATTGGATTTATCGGGGGGCGGCAGCCCCTCCCTGCCCCCCCCCTGGCTACGCCCTTTTTGCGATAAATATTTTTTATCAGAAAGTAGAATTAAAACTGTAAGATGTTGAAATAATAATGGCAAAAATTATGTAATATATTATATTCTTTACTTCGAATTAAATATAATGCAATGATATTTTTTTACTAATTAAAGTTTTGCCCTCAAAAGTGTTTCCAAATTTTATTATTTTGATTAAAATAATTTTGACTATCCCAATAACTTCATGTTTATACGAAAGATCGTTCTCATTGCTAAAACGGATTAAAACTTATCTTCGTTCCACAATTCGACAAGATAGGTTATGTATTTATGTACTATCAATCCATTATTATTTATAAAGTTAGTTTCCAATAATGGTAGTTTAGGATTGATAAAATGCGAGGGTGGAAATGGGTTTAGATATTTCGGTCGTCCAGCGACCATTATCAATAAAAAAAAAAAAGAGAAAAAAAAAGGTAACTTACAAGTGATGTGAATTACCAATGAACGAGAAGGTGTCGACAAGTTTTAATTTATAAACAAAAATAATGAAAACTAGTTGAAATAGCAGGGTGAATAATAGCGAACACCGGTTGGAACAAGAGAGTTAACACTTATTGAAATAGTGGGATAAACAAATTTAAGATAAAGATGGGGTAAACAACTTTAAGATAAAGGATAAGGTAAAATACAAAAGGGGATTATAAAAATGAAGCAATAGCAACTATAAGAATAGTGTAAAGGATGGCAATTACAAAATAAGGCGGTTACGAAACAATAGGGGAAAGACAAAAGGGTATATAAACAAAAATAATGAAAACTAGTTGAAATAGGAGGGTGAATAATAGCGAACACCGGTTGGAACAAGAGAGTTAACACTTATTGAAATAGTGGGATAAACAAATTTAAGATAATGATGGGGTAAACATCTTTAAGATAAAGGATAAAGTAAAATACAAAAGGGGATTATAAAAATGAAGCAATAGCAACTATAAGAATAGTGTAAAGGATGGCAATTACAAAATAAGGCGGTTACGAAACAATAGGGGAACTCTTATTGAAGGCCGGTAAGTGAAGCTTGCTTTTATCATTCTAGTTTGATTTGTTTCGTAACCGCCTTATTTTGTAATTGCCATCCTTTACACTATTCTTATAGTTGCTATTGCTTCATTTTTATAATCCCCTTTTGTATTTTACCTTATCCTTTATCTTAAAGTTGTTTACCCCATCTTTATCTTAAATTTGTTTATCCCACTATTTCAATAAGTGTTAACTCTCTTGTTCCAACCGGTGTTCGCTATTATTCACCCTCCTATTTCAACTAATTTTCATTATTTTTGTTTATAAATTAAAACTTGTCGACACCTTCTCGTTCATTGGTAATTCACATCACTTGTAAGTTACCTTTTTTTTCTCTTTTTTTATTGATAATGGTCGCTGGACGACCGAAATATCTAAACCCATTTCCACCCTCGCATTTTATCAATCTTAAACTACCATTATTGGAAACTAACTTTATAAGATAGGTTATCTTCTTTAGCTTTATTGAGCTTAGAACATGACGTTATAGAAGCTATTCCCCCGAATTATATTATGAATTCGTTTGCAACATCGAGCAAAAGGCCTAATGAACTACTATTAAATGACTAATTTTAATATTTAATGAAAAATTATCTGGGCTTTTAAACTTGTCTTAAACTTTTTAACACTTTCAAAATATATTAAAATATTATTAAATTTACGAAAATTCCATCCTGGATTCAATTTAATTGTCATTCTCACATGCTTATTGTTTAACATATCTTGCATATTTTTATGTACCACATGCACATTTAAAGCCAATGATTTTTCAAAAAATATTTTGTACACCATTTTTCCCCCTTTATTAGTGATATCCCATCAAAAGTTTGATAAATCAATATTAATAAGGAATTCCTGAATTTTATAGACAATTGTTAACGCATCAAAACTTTCAAGGGATAAAAATCCCAATAAAATTCTTTTTGGCGTGCCATTGGATTCAATAAAATGTACACAAACGCAAAGTTGTTTTGTGCATCTCACATCTCTAATTTCATTTGTAAAATTTTGATTAATTTACTTTGACAGAATATTTTTAAGGTTTATTTAGCCGTTAAATTTGTTCATTTTTATTTTTAGGTGGTGTAAAGAGGGAAGGGGAAGGGGAGGGGGTTGTGCAAATATATCTATAACATCATCAGAGGCAATAACTTCTAAATACTCATTCTCGAACGAATTTTAATTTCATAATCAATTTTTTTTACATTTTATGTTATAATTACGCCTTTTGAGCATCTAGCCTTAAAAAAGGCTTTTAAATGTTCTCATTGGTTTCCTGATATAAATGCTGCCTGAAAATGCTGACAATATTGCATATGTAAAATTAAAATTTGTTATATATATGGCCAAGATTTTTTGGGATTGGGGCAATAAAACATTTTTATAAAAACTTTGTTGAATAGTTTTTTTACTATTTGTATTATTTTTAAAAATGTCAACAATTTCTTGTCAATATTCCCGTTCCACTTTGTGCCCTTAGAATTCATTTTTACCAAAACTTATTATACCAAGTGAAATTTTCTATATTGTTTCAGCTACATTACTTTGTTTTATTTATGAATAAATTTTATTTATTTTATGCCCTAGAAACATGCGGGTCTAAGACATACCAGTGTGATGTTATTAGAAAAAATACACAAAGTAGTAGCGGAACTTTAAGTTTGTCCAACGTTTATGAGGGAAAAATTTTCATGGGTTTGACCCATGGTTGTTTGCAGATTTTGGATTAGCAAAACATAATTTTTTTTAATTTTTAAGGGTTTTTGTAGTTAAATTTTTTTTGTCAACCCCATGGCTTGACCAGCTCAGCCCCCCAAGGTATAAAGGCCAGCTACGCCACTGAAGATATTTGTGGCAATGGTGTGTTTGGACTCAAATAATTATTAAAATAATAACAAATAACTAGATCAATAAGACATCATTTTGATTTAAGATATTTTAAAATGATTTTTTAATAAAACAAAAAGGCTTTTTAAATTACTATAGTTTGGAGATAAAAGATAAATGACAATTTTGTTCATACCATTTTCCAATTAAGAATAAATAAAAAAAATTACTATTAAAGATTGTTCAACTTATAATATGGCCAAAAAAGGCTATTTTTTCCTTTTTTTAACGTAAATACTTAGACTTTCCGCATAACCTTTTGCAAACATAACTATCGTAATTTTGGCGCCAATAGAAAATACACTATAAAACTTGTAGATTGGTAATCTTTAAGGATGATTTACACAGCTGAATATTAAAATAGATAGTGAGTGGCAAAAGAAAAATTTAAAAATTAAAGACATGGGTTTCGAGATCTTTTTACCCGACGGATAACCACCCTTTTTGGTTGGCCAAATTTTGAGAAAGAATAGGTATTTAGCATAACTAAAGTCTAGTTATGACTTATCAACTGAAAAGTTATTGAAAAATACTATACTCGGGTAAATAGAGGATCTAAAAGTGACAAAGGTCAAAAATTGCAACATTTAATTTTAAATCAGTATTAATAAAATAATTCATAAAACAAATGAGTATACAAGAATTTCAATTTCAATCCGGATCATAATAACATTTAAAGCAAATGGCCTTAATAATAAAACTAAGCCGCTTTACTCCTATAAAATTTGCAACCAAAAATTATAATAACATTATTAAGATTTATTTAACATCGGCAGGATAGGATTTTTTGGAAGTGTCAAACAAATATTTTTTAAAACGCATTAGGGCAATAATATTTTCCTTGGAAGACACATCAATTTCAACAGTTTTATCCGCCATGCTTCGCTTGACTACCTTCATCTTCACTTTGTATTGTTCAGGAATATCGCCTGACGGTTTAAAATAAAAAACCATTTTTTAATCGTTAGCATAAACCTTCATGGCTTAAACAACCCCCAAAAATTAAAAAACAAGGTAGTAATCAATAAAAATCTTCATAAAATAAGTGCAGAGGACCTGATAGTAATTTCCTATAGAAAATTATAAAAAAATCCGGGTTATTAATCAAAGCTTCTTATTATTATATATTTGAAGCTAAGGCGCTTCAAAATCCCCAAAAACGGCATTTTTATTATTAAATTTAAGCTTTTTGAAAGTTCCTGAAGATGTAAAAGGTAATGGAAATATTGGTTTTATTGTTATATTATGTTGTAGGAAAAATAAATTAAAAAATGAGCCAAAATTCTTAAATATTTTGAAGAAAAAAATGAAATTCCCGATGTGATATCCACAGCTCCCCACACGAACCAAAGAATGTATAGATATAATGATTATTCAAGCCTTTTAGCTGATAATATTACCGTTAATCACTATTTTAATATATAAATTTGATGATTATTTATGCATTTGTAGTTGTTAATATTACCTTTAATCGCTACTTTGACCTTTCCACTTTGTCCAAAAGAACCTTCGATAGTTCCGCTGAAAAGAGGTTTTGCCTCGAGCTGGACGTCGTTGATATTTTCCCGATAAAAATTAACGGTGAATCCTGCAAAGGCATCTATTTTGCTATCCTTTTTAAACATCGATCTAACAATGACCGTTCTTTCATCGTGCAGCCTCTCAACAATTCCATATTTTTCCTTTATCTTATAAATTTTAGGCAATCTTTGATTAGTCTCAGATTTAACTTTGTTCCCACTTCCTATAGGCGTGTTGTATGTATGTATGATATGCCCGTAAAATGCCAATCTGCACGTTTTACTATTCCCGGATTGGGCATTAATTTTCGACGAGTCTCCTTCAGTTGTTAAATCGAGGCGAGATGCGATGTACAAAAATTGCGAACCGCAAATGTGAGGTTTTTCAAATTGTAAAAAGGCATAATTATTTTTAGAATATTTAGCGGACTCAGAATAAGAAGAGGTTTTTACTTCTTTTAATTGTTCAATAAGTATGTATTTACCATTTACATCAAATACTGGAGATTTAGGATTAGATGACAGTTCTTGAATGTCAGAATGTGGCAGATTTGATGAAACTGATTGAGCATCTAATTTGCAAAACATTACCTTCGCCATAAAGGTTTCGTGACCAATGCTTATGTGAAATTTTGAGTTTGAGCAACAGTTTTCTTTGAAGTATCGCACAATATTTATATCACACATTGCACCATATGCAAATTCTAATGTAGAAGGGGAACATATGAGACCCCTTTCAAAGCTTGATGCATCAAATTGTGATATGCTAAGACCTATTCTATCACCCTGTGTGCAAATTATATAGTTAAGACAGGATTTTGTAAAAAAAATTATCATAAATATTTGCATAAACACTATTCATATGCAGATATTTAATTAAAATTGCTGACTGTTATATATTTGAATGTTGTATTTTACTATATATTTTAGTATTGTATTTTAATGTTGTTTGGAAACTTCGTTTCGCATTTTATAAAAACCCTTTTTTCAATGTTTCATATATAATAGCATTCCATATGTTTTTACACGTCATTTGTTTTATCGCGCTTAATAAATAATAAAATTACAACTCAGTTGTAATATTGGCGCTGCGAGTGTTAAAGATGACTGCTGAACCAGTTTATTCGAAATTGCAAAGATTATCACTTAAGGAAGTTGATGCCAACAACGAGAATATCGAAGATTATTTGGATTATGTGGCTCGTCTCGATATCATTGGATTATTATCGGACGTAGCTAGAAAAAAATTGATAAGAGCGTTTCTTGGCACAGCAAATTTAAGGAAATTGTCTGAATATTTATATCCTAAACCTTTTAAAGATGCCTTATGGGTGGAAATTGCTGGCGCCTTGCGGAAAGTTTTCAAGAAGACAACTTCAGCAATTGCAGCAACGATGGAATTAATGCGTTCGAAAAGAGACTCAGGTGAGTCTGTTTTAGATTTCTATCGTAAAATCAATTCCATAGTGCAGAACTGCAAATTTAAGGTAGACATTGAGGCACGTATCCGAGATCAGTTAATTTTTGGAGTGGATATTCCACGTCTGGAATTCGAAATTCGGACAAATTTTCCCAATTGTGAGGAAAAGGACGGAAGTCCTCTCACATTGGAGAAGGTGTTAGACATGGCACTGACTATAGAAAGAGCTGAGAAGGAGACTCAGAGGAATATTCCTATGGTTCAAAAGATATCGAGGACGCGAGGTGACAGGTCTTTTAAATCCGACAAGATTTTCAAATGCCAACGTTTCGACAGGAATCATCCTTTACATCAGTGTCCTGCCTTCTTGGTGTATTGTAGAAAGTGTAATAGGAAGGGACATTACGCTCGGTGTTGTAAAGACGATTCTAAGGTACAGCAAGTATATATGGCCGGAGAAGATAATGATGCCGGTTCTATGGATTCAATATGCCAAATTAATCGTCGAGGGCGTCGTGCCGCGATTAGGGTGAAAATCAACGATCTCTGGACAGTGATGGATTTTGACACTGGGGCGCAAGTATCGGTAATTAATGCATCGTTATGGAAAGAATTCGGCCAGCCCGTACTTAGAAAGGCCATACCACCTCTAGTATACGGTTGTACAGCCCTAGAGATATTGGGTGAATCAACGGTGAAGGTCCAGGTGGGCAATCGAACGAAATTTTTAACAGTGGTAGTTAGCAAGGGTAAGGAGGTACCACTCTTTGGATTACCATGGAGTTTAGCTTTTAACTTAGTACTTCCCCCAATGGTTAAAGTTCATAATGTAAGTAGTTCTAACAACTCGCTTACTAGAGATTTTCAAGATAAATATAGCATGATTTTTAATGGTAAACTAGGATTAATAAATTCTTGCGAACCAATAGTTATCCATTTGAAGTCTAATGCAACTCCTAGATCTTGGCAAGCTAGGAGGGTTCCGTTCCCTTGAGAGCCCCTCTAGAGAAAGAGCTTCAAAGATTGGTTATCGCACGTGTGCTAAAGCCAGTGGATCCCAATATTACACCCATTCGATGGGCTACTCCAATTGTGATCGTAAGGAAAACTAATAATGACATCCGAATCTGTGCCGATTTCAAGGTTACGGTGAATCCAAATTTAATTATAGATTACCATCATATTCCAACATTTCAAGATGTTGCCGCAAAAATTTCGGGAGGAAGGAAGTTCACGAAAATCGATCTTAAAGATGCTTATCTGCAAACTCCGGTTTCAGAGAAATCACAAGACCTCTTAGTTATATCAACCAGTTTGGTTATTACAAATACTATCGGCTTCCGTTTGGGTTGTCCTAAGCTCCAGCCATTTTCCAGAGGTTTATGGACAACTTACTAAAAGATTGTCCTAAGACGGGAGTTTACCTGGATGATATAATAATCACCGGGGAAAATGATGAGGAGCACATTGCAAACGTCAATAAAGTTTTAATCAAATTAAAAAATTCGGGAATCAAAGCACAGTTTAATAAAATTCGGTTTTTGGAAGAATCGGTTGAATTTTTAGGGTTTGTGATAGATAAAGAAGGTATCCATCCCTCCGGATCAAAGATACAAGCCATTTTAGATATGAAAAGACCCACGAATAGATCCGAGTTAAAATCTTTTCTTGGGATGCTTTGCTATCAGGAAAAATTTATTCCTAGCCTCACGGTATTTTGTCACCATTGCACCGACTTACTGGTACGAAATCTAGATGGGTATGGTCACAGGTTGAGGAGCAAATATTTTTAAAACCTAAATCGATTTTAAAGAATTGCAATACATTAATTCCTTATTCACCAACCTTGCCCTTGGTGCTGGAAACCGACGCTTCTGATAAAGGATTTGGGACAGTGTTGTCTCATGCATGTGATGCTGGACTATTGCGTCCTATTGCGTATGCCTCGAGAACACTTTCCAATGCATTGATAAGGAAGCCAAGGCCATTTTTTGGGCGGTCCAAAAATTTCACACCTACCTTTATGGAAGGAAATTTATTATAAGAACGGATCATAAACCTTTAGTGCGATTGTTTGGGGAAATTAGGGATCTTCCGAGAATAGTAAATAACCGATTGATGCGCTGGGCTTATCAGCTATCGGCCTACGATTTTTCAGTGGAGTACATTGAAGGCAAACAGAATAAAGTAGCTGACGCACTTTCAAGGGCGCCCTCCCTTACAGAAGAGATTCACAACAGTGATGATTTATCAATGCTTAGGATCAAAAACATCATCCTTAAGGATTTATCACTATCGGGAAAGACTATTAGTGAAGAAACAGATAATGATTTTAAACTGCGTAAAATAAAAAACTTTATAAACAAAAGTTGGCCCTCACGCAAAGAGGATATTCCACAAGAATTGGGGGTCTTTTATAATCGCAGAACAAAGCTAAGTTGTGAAAATAATTTATTATTTATGGATGGGCGGTTGGTTATACCGCAATCCCTTTGGCAGCGAGTTTTAATAAATCTGCACAAAGGTCACCCCGGAATATCAGCTATGAAATCTGTCGCTAGGTTCTATTGCTGGTGGCCTCAACTGAATTCTGAAATTGAAAATTTTGTGAATGCTTGTAAAGCATGTCAACAGAATCGTGGGGAAGCTAGTGAAGTTCCATTGTTTTCATGGAATATCCCCGAGTTTCCTTGGGAAAGAATTACCATCGATTTTGCGGGACCAATCGATGGTTATTCGTGGTTAATAGTATTTGACGGATTTTCAAAATAGATGGATGTTGAACTCTTACAGTCAACAACAACTCAGGCCTCTCTTCGAATACGTAGGAAGTGGTTTGCCCTGTACGGGGTCCCTAGACAAATTGATTCGGAAAACGGACCCCAATTCACGGGGTTAGAGTTTCAAAATTGTTGCAAGGAGAATGATATCATGCACATGAAATCTTCTCCATATCATCCTAAGACTAACGGGTTAGCAGAGAGAGGAATTCAAACTTTGACGAAAAGGTACGCGGCTACCAAAATGCAGAAGACGAGCCCTCATGAATGTTTGTCAGAGGTCTTGATGACTTACCGAATAAGCACCTTAAATTCAACAGGATCCTCACCATATAAACTAATGTTTGGACGACATATGAAAACGGCCTGGGATTGGGCACGATCTCCGGTTAAGTCAAAACTGGAAAAACAGGTTTGGTCTACCGAGGAACGGCATAACAAAGGATTAAAAACTCGAGAATTCCTTTCAGAACAGTCGGTATGGGTAAGGAATGAAACGAGACCCGGATGGCGTGAAGGTTCGGTAATCACTAGAACGGGGCCCTTGTCCTACTCAGTGGAAGCGGATGGAAGGATATTGCGGAAGCACGCCGACCAACTAAGGAATAGATTTTTAGATACAAGGGAAGAGCCTGTTCAATCTTCTTTCTTAAATACAAGACAAGAGCCTGTACAATCTTCTTTTCCACGCGCGTCAGTTACGCCTCAGGGAGAGGTTGAGGTTGAACCGTCAGTTACACCAGTAGAAAAGACGGAATCAGCCGGGGAGGAGAGTAAATTTAATTTAGGTCAAACGTGTCGCCCGAAACGCGACGTTCGTCCCCCTGCAAGACTTATCGAAGAAGATAATTGAAACCCACAAAGAAAGGGAGGACATATGTTATATATTTGAATGCTGTATTTTACTATATATTTTAATATTGTATTTTAATGTTGTTTGGAAACTTTGTTTCGCATTTTATAAAAACCCTTTGTTCGATGTTTCATATATAATAGCATTCCAAATGTTTTTACACGTCATTTGTTTTATCGTGCTTAATAAATAATAAAATTACAACTCAGTTGTAATAGTGACCTTTACATGTAATAGTGACCTTTACATTTTTGATGCTTTCTTTAAAATTTAGTTAAATTTCTTCATGCATTTTAGTAAATAATATGTTTGAGAAATTGTTTTTAAATTTAGCCTTAATAAAATTGGATTTAAATACATATATTGTTTTGACAAATGCCTACATTAGGATTTAAAATGTTTTCTCTTAGAAAAAATACATTATACCCCTAAAAATAAATATTTAAATTATTATAGATAAGCGGGAGACAATTTTACATGAGTGTCTTAACTTTATTTTATTGTGGGAAAAATAACAATTTGTATTGAAAATATGGCACTCATAAACCTTAGATATAAGTTAACTTTACCTGCATAGCTTTGTTGATGGACTTTTTATACATTTGAATGGATTTAACTTTTCTTACAATTTTGA
Source organism: Gordius sp. MW1 (assembly GCA_964036665.1). NCBI lineage: Eukaryota > Metazoa > Nematomorpha > Gordioida > Gordea > Gordiidae > Gordius > Gordius sp. MW1. The sequence goes on from OZ038531.1 coordinate 23,357,320, forward strand.
GCTCTGGCAACTCAATGTCCTAAGATAAATCACATCTTTATATTTAAGTGAGATGAAAACCAAATAATGTAATGAATAATGGTTATTAATATCTGAACACTCACAAATTTATTAAGCTGATCTAAGGGAAAAAATTGAATGTCAACTTGAATAAAAGTAGATTTATTTAGAGATCAATAATTCTTTTAAACATAAATCATATCTATAATATGTTAGACCTAAATTGTTTATATAAAATGCAGTAGTTGTTATGAAAGTTTATTTAGCTATGTTTAATCATTTCAAAAAAAATAATACTTAAAGTAACTTTTTATTTTGTTTGAGATATAAATTCAAAGGATTGTGAAGCAATTTAACAGTTTTCTATTAGCTAAACATATCATTCAAAATGACTGTTAAAATATTACACTTCTCAATAAATTGAGCAATCTAATAGTATATGAATATTATATAACTATCACGGATGATAACAAAATTCAAATAAATTACTTGATTAACCACTATTGATCCATTTAAAATAGTCCCTGTTAAAACAGTGCCATGCCCTTTTATGTTAAAACAATGGTCAACATTCATTAGAAATGGACCTTTCTCAGATCTGTTTGGAATGAATAAATTGCTTGCAAGAACTTCAATTACATTACTTATATGATAACCCTTTAAAAGCTTAAAATATTTCATAAATATAATTACCTTACATTCATCTGTTCTTAAAGTTGTGAGAGGAACAATTTGAGCTTTTGCAAATTTTGTAGATTCAAAAACTTTCTTTAATTTTAAAATCATCTAATTTATTAGAAGATTGAATATAGAAATAGGTGTCACCTTGGCAATCATGTTTTCTCTTTTATCTGCAGGAAATAAATCTACTTTATTAAGCACTATTAAAGCATGTTCACAAGTGATTTCACCAATTACTATGCATTCTGCTGTTTGGCTTTGAATGCCCTTCATGGAATCAATTACCAGTAACATCATATCCATAATTTGAGCACCTTAACTTTGACAACATCTTATTAAATAATACCTCCAATAATAGTTTTAATAAGTGATGCATGGCCAGGGCAATCTACAAAAGTTAATTGAATGCTATCAGAATGGACATCATTTTTTATATGATCTGGAGTTTTTAGTGAAAGAGATGAAAATCCTAGATCTATAGTAATGCCTTTTTCTTGACTTTGTGTATTTTTATCAAAACAAGCTGTACTAGGAATGGTGCTTATCAATTTGGCAATGGATGTTTTCCCAGAATCTACATGGCCCATGATACCTATATTTATGTTTAAAACCGATTCCATCAAGCCAGGGTCGAAACTATATATAACATGCCCAATAAAATCAAAGCCAGCTTTGAATCATATGTTTACAAATGATCCTGTCAGGTCAACCGGACACAAATACAAATTGATGGATAGCGAAGGATTGATATAATATTTTGCAAGATTATCATCATCGTCTGTAACAAATATGTTTTTGGTGATTATAAAAAATACAATCGAATATTATAAAAAGCAAAATGTAAATTTTTTTATCGGGCTCGGACTTTGTAAATAATTTGCATACTATCTCTAAATTTATTGTTTTTATAGACCCCAACTGGGCCCAAATTATACATATTTAAGGGCAGAAGGATTAATCTAATGAGGCTCGTTGTAGGTCTCTGATTTTGATGTCATATGTAAGTCGAAGTTAAGAGGGAATATCTAAGATGGACTTAAAAAGTACAACTCATACAATTTTGGAAAACAAATCATACAAAGGAATAGCTTATTATAAAGTTTTAAAGATGGCTATGGAATCTATTTTTGTACCCGCTCTATACCCCTCTTTATTTGGGTAAAACTTAAGTTAAGCCCCCCCAGCAAGGCAAAAGGGGGAGGGGATTTGCCCTCCCCTTGCTTCTTTTTCCCTTCTTCTATCCTCTCCCTCCAGTGGGGCAAAAGGGTGAGGAAAAGATTTGCCCCCCCCCCATCCTCTCTTACCGCATAAAGTGGGAGGAAGGGGGGTCTGTCACCCTGCTTCTTTGTCCCCACCATCCTCCCCCCTCCCCAGATGGAACTTTGACCCCTTAATCCCTCCGGGAGTGGGGGGGGGGGGTAATCTTACCCACTTCTTTTATTCTCTTTCTCCAGTGAAGCAATAGGGTGAGGGGGAGATTTGCCCCCCCCCCATCCTCTCTCTTACCTCAGAAAGTGGGGGGAAGGGGGGGGATGATCTGTCACCCTGCTTCTTTGCCCACCACCATCCTCCTCCCCCCCCCCCAGATGCAACTTTGACCCCTTCCTCCCTCCCCCCGGGAGAACAAAAGGGGGGAGGCCTTGCTTACTTGTTCCCCTTCCCCAGGCATAGAATATCAAATTAAACGTTATTTCCTTTATTAAATAATAAATGACAAACATACGCATGTAAAGTTAATCCTTCAACGTTCTCATTATACTTTTTATAAATGTTCAACATAAAATAGCGTTTCGAGTTGCTCATTAAATTTTAATGCAAAAAATAGTTTTCGCCAGTTTATAATATTATATAAGTCTATGTTTTTGCCATCCCAATAACTTTTTCTCAATTGCCATTTTATCTATGCAAAATGCAAAAATAGTAAATAACTCACTGTTAATTAAATATCTTTGATTTTTTAAAAAAACATTTTAAAACCCATATAAAATGTTATTTATAAAATTTAGATCCGTATTAAATTCACCTAAATTTCCATTGCGACAAACTATCCACCTTTTTAATGACAGAAGTACGCCTCTGGGAAATATTAGATATTCGAAATTTGGAATCCGAATTCGAATCCATATGTGTAAGTTTCGAATTGAATATTTACGCTGCTAATATTCGAAAATCCGAATCGAATCCTTGAAAAAATAGTATTTTATTTTTTTTTGTTTAATTTAAATAGACCATACTCAAATATTTAGATATTTTTATCTTACCGCATTTTAGTTATTTTTCCTGCTACAATTTGAAAAAGTTTAATTTAATATTTTTCCAACTTACATAAGTTATGGAGAACGAGGATCACAATTTAATTAAATTATGGACTACAGGTATATTATCAACCAGGCATAGAAGATCATGCTGGCAAAATGGCCAAATAGAAAATTGAAGATATATGGCATTCAATAAGAAGATAGTCTTATAAGCGAGTGTGGTCGATTTACGGCTCAAAATTTGAGTGTTTATCGCCAGTACAAGGCATATCGTATAGAAAAATTAAAGATGACTTGGAAACTGCTAAAGGAAGTCAGCCAGATTTTGTATTAACTAGCGAGGTATCAACACTGGAACGGCTATTAAGAGCGACAAGGCGAAGTCTTCATTGGAGACATTTTTGCAAAACCACGTGTGGTCTCCAATGTTGAGCCTTTACAATGGTGGAAATCGAATCACCTTCGTTTTCCAGACATCCAAAAATTAACAAAAAACTCTTTATACCTGGATCATTTACCTCCGTGCGAAATAATATTTTTAACCGGAACCAATTTATTGACTAAACACAAGTGTGGTGTACTCCTCCCGGTCGATATCCAAAATTTATATATTCATGCACCCCCCCCCCCCCCCCCACACTACTTATAGTTAGTTATACGCGTTCCTGTTTATGATGATTCATATTTGTTAATATCTCTATGATATAAATAGATTGTTAATATCTTTATGATATAAATAGATATATTATTATTACCATGATTTAGCAATTAATATATTACCTCGCTTTCAATCAGAAATATTTATTTATTCTTTTTTTTGCGTAGTAAATGGATAAAGTGAAAAAATGTAACATCTATAAAAACCAGAAATTTCGCGGATCCATTTTATCGCGGATATTTAAATAAATATTTAGTATTCGGCAGTTTAAAATCATAATTACAAAATTTTAGAACACAATATATCCTATTATTATTCGGAGGATTTAAAAAGCAATCGTTTAAGGATGAAAGTGTTAGGAAGATAATTTGCCTTAAAAGTGGGCTAAAACGGTTCTTGATTGTCTTACACATATCGCCATAATTTTTTGTTCGCCTTAATATTTTTATTTTCGATGTGTGTATTTTTTTAAATATCTTTCAAATAAATTTTTCAAATGTATACGCAAATTAAAAATCATAGTAGCCTTTTTAATGTGTTTTCTCATAATAATAAAAACGTAATTTATATTCGAAGCAATTTCGAATCCTTAAATTTTTTTCGAATCGAATTCGAATCTTCATTTTAATATTCGACAAATCTTAAATCGAATACTAAAAATATTCGATTCGATTCGAAATCCAGAGGCGTATTCAGAAGCGTTACAAATAATAATTATCTTATAGTGCTATAGACACTTGCTATAAAATACAAAGTTAAGGGCAATTGTTCAAAAGGTTGGGTAAAAATAGTTTTTAGTATTATTAATATGTCCACCTTTTTAAGGTAGTCATGATACAATATCCTCCAGCCTAAGAGTCATCGATCAATATCTCATATTGGACAGCCTGATAAGTTTTTAAAGTGTTGAGCAGACAATCTCATACATTGTTTGTTGTGTATTAAATTTATAGGTATGTTACTCTGTATTTTTCCACCTTTTTACTTAAAGGGAAGAACTAATTTATTTATTTTATTGGTATAAATATTTTGGGTATTTTTTATTATGTTGTTGTAGTTTTAATATTACCCTAAACGTAAAGCATGAGATAAATATATGGCTATTTGTCCAAGATTTTAGTGTATATTCTAGTGTTTCAATTTCGTCCCATTTCTAGTGTTTTGATCTCGTCTCGAAAATCTCGGTCTCGGCTCGACGAGAATTCTCGTCACGTCACTTTTAAAAAAAATATATACGGAATAAAAATTTCTTTTGTTTTATTAAAACTATTAAATAAATGGGACATTCCATGTCAAATCGCCACGTTTTCGGCCGACCCCCTCAGAATTTTATATAATTTGGTGGAAATGTTTAAACTAGTAAAATTATTAATTTCTGAAAATTTTAGCTCATTTGGGTCACTACTTTTCGAGTTGTGGGCGCTCAAAGGTCGAAAATCGGGCTTTTAAAAAATCGGTTCGTGACGCTATAATTAATAAAATTTATAGGTTATTGGTCCCCAAATCATAGAATCTTGTTGTAGAGATAGGTAAGACCTATCTCTATAGAAAAAAATTAAAAAAAATTTTTTATTGATTGGTCATCTCATAATGGCCGAAATGGCCAAAATAGCATAATTAATGATGACCCCTCTCAAACCGTTTCAAATTTAAGACATATTTTATACTATCTATTAATCAAATTAAATAAAAGAAAAAGTTGGCCGGCCGTCTTGAAAGGGTCATAAATTCTTAAAAGAGTTATTTTAGTATTTGGCGCCAAAATGAATCTCTAAAAATGTTTTTTTTGCTCATTTAGTATTCATATTATTTTAATATATCTATCAAATATTTTTGCTATAAATTATCACCCCAACCCCCCCCCCCCCCCTTATATTCTCCCTATCAATAATCTTCCCGAAAGCTATAAATTTAATTTTTTTTTAAATAGAAACAGCTGTAAAATGGCCTAAAATAATTTACTTCAATATAGTTGTAGGTACAAGTATATATTTATATACTTACTAAGCAATATTCCACCTCTAAAATAAATAAATGGGAACTAATACAAATTCTAGGTGATGAGGTTGATGTTAAAAGCCTTAATGGATATGTTACTTGTTCATTCGATTCCAACTGGTGGTTAGCCCTGGTTACAGATAATAATTATGAGGATGAAAAAATAATAGTTAGTTTGCTTCATCCATGCGGGCCATCAAACTCTTTTGCTTTCCCAAATAGATGTCACAAATTATCTCTCAAGAAAGTGGATAACGGCTGTTTTACAGATGTCGTCCGACGCTACCGGAATGTGATGGTAGGCTCTAACTAAATCCAGCTTAGAAAAAATTGCTTTTCCGTGAAGGTTAGCTGTGAAGTCGTGAATGTGAGGAATTGGGTACCTGTCTGGTAAAGTGACTTTGTTCAAGGCTCTATAATCTCCACACGGACGCCAGTCACCTGATTTTTTAGCAGCCAAATGTATTGTGCCGCCCAGTTGCTTTTAGATTTCCTTATGACTCCCAGTTCCAACATATATTTAAATTCTTTCTTAGCAAAATTAAGTTTTTCAGCAGTAAGTCGTCTTGGACGTGCGTATTGTGCCGGCCCTTTTGTTGCTATGTGGTGAAAGATGTCGTTGGTTGAAATTTGTTGGGTGAAATTTAAAGGAGTTAGGAGTGATGGAAAGTTGTTGATCACAGATTCCAACTTAGAGTCCTGACTCGAGAGAGCTATGCGGATTCCTAACGTTTGATGATGGGTGGAAATTCCTTTTGAAGTTACGTGAGTCAGACCATCAATTAATCGCTGGTTTTTGACATCTACGATGATGTTGTATTGGTGCAAGAGGTCGGCTCCAATGATAGGGGTGTGTACCTCGGCGATCAGAAATAACCACTGTATTGGGCTTCTCAGACCTAGATTGATGGACAACATCCATAGGTAGAGATATTGCTATTATTGGCCGCCTGCAATACTGGACCATTTGGTACCTTAGGTGATTTGACGGGTCTTGGAATGATGGACACGTCAGCTCCTGTGTCAATCAAAAACTTATGTCCTGACGTACGATCAATGATGTAGAATAGGCGACTTGGTTTATGACCGTTTCCGGAAGTCGCCTGAATGGAAAGGTCAGTTAGTTTTTTGACTGGGAGTTTGAGGTAAATGCACATGGTTGTGTGCATTTTTGAGCGTTACCCTTGAACTTGTGGTGATACCAACAAATTTCTTCCCGACGGTGTCTTGATGTTGACCGTGATCTGCTTGAGGATCTCCAAACCTTTCTACTTTGTGGTGGCTGATTGACCAGCTGGTTTTCTTTCAATTCCAACTGTGCGACCATTTACCAGTTCCTGGACTTCGTTTGTTTGGCTCATTTGAGGGCTTGCTATGGAAGCTACGCTGTTGGCCGTATATGTCTCGTAGATTTTGTCTGCCACCTCAGCCAACTGTGCCAGAGACTTTTCTTCTCCTACGCATGTTAAGATACCTGTTACCTCCCTTGGAAGTTTTTGTGTCCAAAGGGTTTTTAGAATTTTATCACTCATTTGATGTTCCCCGACAAGGCTCTTCAAATGCCTAAGCAATTGGGACGGTGTTTTGTCTCCCAAATATATGTCCTTGAACAGCTTGTCTATTCTTTGCTTCACTCTCACCCATTCTTTTGATTAAGGCTTGCTTTAACACCTCATAAGGGTTTTCATCTGGGATGTTAAGTATAAGGTCGGCCACTTCTTCGGCTATCTCAACCGGGAGAGATTCTAAAAGGTAAGTTTTAAGGCGTAATAAAATGCGTAAGAAAGGGAAAAAATCCAAGAATGAATTTATGCGATAATTTGGTAATATATAGGAAAAAGCGTGGGAATAATAATGTACTTACTTACAATAATGAATGCGAACTCAAATCATGGTGAGAGTGTGGGAAAGTAACTAATGATATTATAACTAATGGGTGAGAGTGTGGGAGTATTAACTAAAAAGGAAAAGCACTAATGAGTTAATTTGAGTATGGGAAAAGGCTTAATTTGAGTATGGGAAAAGGCTTAATTTGAGTATGGGAAAAGGCGAGCTACAGCAGTAAGCATACTTGACTCTTTGTGATGTGATTTTCCTAGTGGAAAATATTGCGTCGACCTGAGCTATCCAGATTCGGATGTTTCTGAGGTGAAATGTAGGTAGCTTGATGTATACTGGTGATGTGTTTGCCGTGGTGGGAGTGTTGGATGCTGTCTCATTGTAGAGAGTTGAATTGTCAGACGATTGTGTATCCATGTGGTATTTTATTTAGGAGAATATGAATTTATTATTTAGGAGAATATGAATTTATTATTTAGGAGAATATGAATTTTTAATTTAGGAGAATATGAATTTTTAATTTAGGAGAATATGAATTTTTAAGGGGGAGGGAGAAAAAAAATCAGCTCCCCCGAAAACACGGGGTCACCATTTGTAGAGAAATATGTTCTCTACTTTAGCTTTATTTATAACCCAAAATAAAAATGATTCGAAATGTTAATAATATGAACCGATGTAAAAATGATTCGAAATGTTAATAAATATGAACCGATGTAAAAATGATTCGAAATGTTTATAATATGAACCGATGAAATTGGAGGAAGATAAAAACATATGTGTTTCGTCGACTTGCTACATTTTCAATGTTTATGTCGCTACACACTTTATTAACACTGGCTAAATCTTTAAAGTTGACCCTATCATATTTAAGGCAAACGTTTTGATAGAGTTTTAGCATGTTTACTATGACGTTATAAACCACAAAGTGTGAGTGACTTTTAATGATAATATTATTATTTACAATATTGATAACTAGTTGCACATATTAAAACGTCGTAAAAACAATAATAAAGGAATCATAATTATAGGATTACTAGCTGACCCGGCATACGTTGTTTTGCTATAAAGATTATTTCTAGAATATACTATAAGTGTGTGGGTATGTGGTTATGATTGAAATAAGAATGGAGCGTTGTGACAATGTTGGCCTATAAAATGACAATACATTAATCATTTAATTTCTTTCTTTATACTTTTAAATTATTGATACCTATATATACATCAAATTATGACGATTAAAAAATATTTCATCATCAATCTCTAAGTGCAATGGAGTTTACAATATTTTTGATTAGTCCATCTTCAGCCAACAACACAAACAAACTGGATGGTTTACCCACGCGAGAACATGCCACGTATAGCTGTCCGTGGGAAAAGCATGGTATGCCTAAATCTAAGCCACAAGTAGACAACGTTTGACCTTGAGCCTTATAGATTGTCATTGCGAATTCCAATCGAATGGAAATTGAATACGTTTGATGGAACATCTGTGGAATTCATATAATTTCGTGGCAGCAATACATTTTCACCTCGGAACTTGCCATTCAAAATGGTGACTTCGATATTATCATAAATTTTTTAATGACTAATCGTGTGCCATTGCACAGCCGTGGTGGGTTTAAATTACGAAGCAAAATTACGGAGATCCAACCTTCAATTGTAAAAGGTGCGGTGGCAGGCCTGACAAATCCAATGAATTCAAAAACTCAATTGGATAATTTACAGCTTCGTTAGCATCGCAAACTGTATCGAGAGATTTGTATGACACCATGTCACCTGGCAACAACTGTTGTATCTTAGAATTTAAACCATTGACGTCCACATTTTTTGCTGACAATATTGCTTTTTCGGACACGATTCTTGGATTGTGTTTATAGATCTGGTCATCATGAGAGTATTTTGCGAGTCGAAGATTGGGCAAAAATCCTACGGTAATTTTATGCAGCCAGTATTTTCATACATTTTCCATCACCAATATCTTACAGTTGTTTTGAGAATGTTTCAGTGAATGGATCTTTAAGCATATGAACGCTCATGTACTAATTTTTCAACATTACGCCACAGTGACGATGATTTTAAGCGAGCGTTGATCTCATCAGCGTTCGTTGAACGAGGAATGACGGGAAGTGTTTGTCTAAAATCACCTGAGAGGAGTAACAGAGTACCGCCAAATAATTTGTCGTCGTTTTTTATATCCTTCAATGTCCTGTCCAATGCCTCAAGGGAATGTTTGTGTGGCATAGTACATTCATCCCAGATGATAACTTTCCACCGTTTATTCACTGTGGCCATGGACGATTTTTTTATGTTGCCCACTGCCTCTGGGCTACTTTGGATATTCAGTGGCAGCTTAAATGCAGAATGAGCTATCTGCCTCCATCTAATAAAGTTGCTGCAATGCCAGATGATGCAACGCCCAATGCGATGCCATTTTTTGATCGTATCTCGGCAAGAATTATCGAAATGAGAAATGTTATGCCAGTTCCACCTGGTGCATCCAAAAAAAAGAAACCACCTTGTTCTGCCGAAACTGCCAGCATAACGCGGTCGTAAATGGTTTTTTGTTCATCAGTTAGTAGTAAGACATTGCGAGTAACCGATTTGGCGCGAAGCCGTACAGTCCCCAACCATGATTCCGGCAACGTCGTCAACTTCAGGTGCATTAAATCTACGAATGTGCTCTCCAACTGGTGTTTTATCAGAATCCATGACAATAGCGTAATTGTCACTTAGTAATTTGGGCATGTGTGATTTAAATAATTTTAAATTCATTATGCTCATTCAACAGAGTGTTGAGCTTGCTGACGATGCGCCTGGCAAAAGATGAATCGAGGTTGTTGTAGCCGCAAAGTGCATCCCGCGATTAGCGAGTGCGTGTTCGGAGTCGTCACCACCCATAAAGTAAATTTGTAAAAATTTATAAGATTTGTTTGGCATTGGCAGCAATGAACACACTTTGTGAAAAACCTGGCTTTTTGTTTTAAACGTTAAATCAAATTGTTGACCGTTTGCAGGGTTATTTTGAACTATTTCTGTTGCTCAGAACGATATCTTTTGGAAGCATGAATTGAATGTCCGAATTGACTTCAGAAACAGGCTAGAATCGGATCCGTACCCATAATTAAACCGTGCAATGATTCAGGTGGTGTTTCAATCTCCGTTAGTCGAACTTTTCCTGATGCGCAACACATCCCGGCTGACTGATTTTTATATTTAAGTGCAAGACAATGCGGACATACCTTATTCATAGTATCAATGACCACTTTGAAATGGGCTTAATATTCAACATCAGGCACACTGGAATGCTAGTCGATCTAAATGCTCGATATACTTGTTGGCGTTGTGTGTTGATTGCAAATCGGCGGGCTTGTTTTTTAATCGTCTTTGTTGATTTCGTTCATCTCATACCTCTTGCGATTGTGATTCACGTATTTGGGCCATGCTCACACGCATATATGCATTGTTTAGGATTTTTTCGTCTGCTCTTTGTGCTCTGATATTTATCACGACTGCTTTTTGTTTCGTATGACGACCCAAATTGTTCCTTTTGCGTATAGCTGGCATTATTACCCATAAATATATATCAAATTAAATTACTTAAAGGTGAAAAACATCTAACTATCCAATTCTCATGCGGGCTACGCCCATTATGGTGTTTTTATAAGTAGAATACTTCATTTATATATTGGATTATTTAAATTGTCGCATTTTACAGTATACATCTATGACGTCAATAAAATATTTACTACACTTAGGAATTTTTTTAATCTTATATATAAAAATGAAACTATGTGTGAATGTGTGTATGCCGCCACCAATTTTGTAAAACTAGCAGATCGATTTAGCTCAAAATTTCACAGTTTATTCCCCACACTCCGGATCATGTTTTAAAGTTTGTTGCAGCCTAATCGGTCCAGTAGTTTTCGAGACAAGTTTTTTTTGTTTTATAAGTTTTGGCATTTAATAAAGACGTCATATGACGTCATATTGTGATAACAATCAAATTTAATAATGATAAGACGTTTATTTATATTCAGAAACAATATAAATAATCAGAATTGTTTTAAAGGTAAATTTTTCTCCATCCCGATAATAAATAATCGGAGCCTTTTTTTTCATCCCGACTCCATCCCGAAAATCAACAAATAATCGGAGCCGCTAACAATTTTAGAAATCTACCAGACCGATTTGGTTCAAAATTTCACATTTCATTCCTGACACTCCGGAATACAAAAACAGATAAAAGACAATCTACAAATAATCGGAGCCGCTACCAATTTTGGAAATCTACCAGACCGATTTGGTTCAAAATTTCACACTTCATTCCTGACACTCCGGAATACAAAAAAAAAATTTCCATCCCGATAATCTACAAATAATCGGAGCCTTTTTCTCCGTCCCAACAATCTACAAATAATCGGAGCCGCCAACAATTTTGGAAATCTACCAGACCGATTTGGTTCAAAATTCACACTTCATTCTTGACACTCCGGAATGCGAAAAAAATTATTCGGCAGAATATTACCTAAATCAAAAACAGATAAAACAAGGAGAGCAGCTGAAACTCCTCAACATCGTGAAGTACGATTGCGCGATAATCGCGAGAGAAATTTAACTACAATAGAAGCTGAGACATCGGAAGAGCGAAACGACAGACTAGCCACTAAACGTCACAAGCCACAACTTCACGAGCTAGCGAATCAGCTGAAGAGCGAATCGAAAGACTAAACAATATGCGATCACGAGCCACAACTTCACGTGCTACCGAATCAGCTGATGAGCGAATCGAAAGACTAGCCACTAAACGCTCACGAGCCATAACTTCACGTGCTATCGAATCAGCTGATGAGCGAATCGAAAGACTAGACAATATGCGATTACGAGCCACAACTTCACGTGCTACCGAATCAGCTGATGAGCGAATCTAAAGACTAGACACTAAACGCTCACGAGCCAAAACTTCACGTGCTACCGAATCAGCTGATAAGCGAATCGAAAGACTAGACAATATGCGATCAAGAGCCACAACTTCACCTGCTACCGAATCAGCTGATGAGCGAATCGAAAGACTAACCACTAAACGCTCACGAGCCAGAACTTCACGAGCCATAGAATCAGCTGAAGAGCAAATCGAAAGACTAAACAATATGCGATCACGATACAGACGCTCTACATATTGTTCGCGAGCCAGTTTGAAATTAGCAGCGTTTCATTATGATATGGCGTTTGATTACAGCATGCCCCCCCATGTCATAATTGGTCAAATGATACGATGTGTTTGCATTGTCGTGCTTTGCGGTTCCCTAAAGAAAATCCTGGAATGTGTTGTTCGAATGGCAAAATCAATTTGCCCCGTGATCCACCTTAACCGCTCTTATCTTATGTATCTGGTACTAATACATTGTCTAAGCACTTCCTCCAACACATTCGCAAGTACAACGCATGCTTCTAAATGACATCGTTCGGAGCAACGAAAATTTTGAATGATGAAGGTTACATGCCCACATTTAAAGTGCAAGGACAAATTTACATCAAATCGGTTCTCTTCTACTATTATCAGATATCGATCAAAGGTTTCTACAAATTTATTTCATGGGCGATACGGAGGCTGATCGACGTTGTGGAATTCATGCAGTAGTCAAACGTGAAATCATCATTGACTTGCAACATTTATGCCACAACAAAAACCATTTAATTAAATTATTATGCCAACGGATGATTATAAAATCGTAATCAAAGCAGATAGAACACCATCAGGCGCACATGAAAGACGCTTTAATGCACCAACAATCGATGAAGTGGCAATCGTAATGGTCGGAATAGAATTTGATCGTCGAGATATCATTATCTCCAGAAGGGATGAAAATCTGCAAAGTATTGATGCAACACACAGATCATATGATGCCCTTCAATATCCTATATTATTTTGGCAAGGAGAAGACGGATACCACTTTAATGTGATGCATCCTGATTCAGGGGCCGCGACAACAAAAAAGGTGAATGTTATACTCTTTGTTATACCATGTTCTAGCGAAAATGATAATATGTGATCTTAATCTACTAAATTTCTTTCTCTTACAGGTGTCTTCTCTGGATTATTATGCATATCGTATAATGATTAGAGCTCAGCAATACAACCACATCTTGAAGTGCCGACACCTATTCCATCAATACATTGTCGATATGTATGCAAAAATCGAGAGCGAACGACTTCTTTTCATCCGTCTTAATCAGAGGTTACTCCGTGCCGTAAATTATATTCACTTGCGAGATGCAATCGAACATGATGGTCACGCAAGCAATGTTGGACAAATGGTCATACTTCCAGCTACGTATACCGGCAGTCCTAGACACATGCATGAATATACACAAGATGCGATGACATATGTGCGCAAATACGGATGTCCAGATCTTTTTATACCACCACCTGCGATCCGGCTTGGACTGAGATCACTCAGTTGCTCTTGGCAGGCCAAGCATCATCTCATCGACATGATCTCACCGCCAGAGATTTTAGGCAAAAACTAATGCGCCTCATCGATGTCATCACCAAAGATCACATTTACAGAGAAACTATCTGCTGGCTATATTCCATAGAATGGCAAAAAGAAGCTTACCACACGCTCACATCCTAATTTGGCTAAAGGACAATACTCATATTAATAATATTATATCGGCTGAACTGCCCGATCCACAAGAAGATCCGCTACTATTTGAAATCATCAGTCGTCATATGATTCATGGACCGTGCGGAGCAATGAATAGAGATTCACCATGTATGAAAGACGGAAAATGCACCAAAAAATATCCAAGAGAAATGAGCCAAGGAACTAAAACTGGTGGCGACGGCTATCCGCTGTATAGACGCCGTAATCCAAACGATGGAGGTAATAGAGTTACCATCAAAGTGAAAACTGTTCCCGTAGAAATCGACAATAGATGGATCGTCCCTTACACTCCGTTGCAAAAATGTTCAAGGCCCACATAAACGTGGAGTATTGCAATTCAGTGAAGTCTATAAAATACATCTGCAAATACGTAACCAAAGGCAGTGATATGGCAGTTTTTGGACTTACTAATACGCAAGCCGGTGAAATCACACAATTTCAAATGGGACGTTACATCAGCAGTAATGAAGCTGTCTGGCGCATTCTCGGGTTCCCTATTCACGAACGCTATCCAACTGTTGTACATCTCGCCGTTCACTTGAAAAATGGCCAACGTGTCTACTTCACGGAAGAGAACGCTGTACAAAGAGCGGCGCAACCACCTAATACAACACTGACAGCTTTTTTCCTGTTGTGCCAAAATGATGTTTTCGCAAAAACTTTGCTCTACCACGAAATCCCAAATTATTACACTTGTAACTTATCAAAAAAAGTGTTTCAAAGAAGAAAACAAGGCACAATAGTTCCTGGAAATTCAAGCGTACGTATGTCTGATGCTTTGGGTCGAATGTATACTGTTCACCCAATAACGCCGAATGTTATTTTTTAAGAATGTTGCTCCACAACGTCAAAGGACCAACATAATTTCAATTCATTAGAACCATCTATGGTAAAGTGTGTGACACATATAGACAAGCATGTCTCAAACTTCGTTTGCTTGAAAATGACCGACATTGGAAAACGACATTAGAGGAAGCATCGCTCATACGTCTCCCGCACCAAATACGCACTTTATTTGCGATTATTTTGACACTTGCACCATCTAATCCAAAAGATCTTTGGGATACACACAAAGAAAGCCTCAGTGAAGATATCCTTTTACAAGTACGTAGAGTGCAACCGGATATGGAGATACCATTTTCCGAGGACATCTTCAATCGAGCTCTTATATTACTTGAGGACATATGTCCATCCATAAACAATAAAATGTTATGTCAGCTCGGATTGCCTGCACCTAGACGTGATAGAATGATCACGACAGTGACTTATGGCGTGAAAAACAATACGACGTGGCTCAGCTACAATTGTTTGTTAACGCTCAGGAAATACTCTTAGTCGCTGACCAAAAATATGCCTATACCACTGTCATGAAATACGTCACAAACGGTAACGAAGGCCTACTTTTTCTAAATGCGCCAGGAGGAACCGGAAAAACATTTCTTCTTAATCTGATATTGGCTGAAATTCGGAGAAATGATAAGATAGCTCTCGCTGTCGCGTCATCGGGCATAGCAGCCACGTTACTCGATGGAGGCCGCACAGCGCATTCAACTTTCAAACTCCCATTGAATCTAAATATAAATGAAACTCCTACTTGCAACATCAGTAGGAACTCGGGTATTGCCACGGTACTAAAGACATGCACAATCATCATTTGGGATGAATGTACGATGGCACATAAAAAAGCTTTCGAGGCGCTGGATCGTACACTCCGAGATTTGAGACAGATTGCACGTCCTATGGGAGGAGCTCTCTTGCTGCTAGCCGGTGACTTCCGTCAAACCTTCCAGTCATCCCAAAGTCAACACCCTCAGATGAGCTCAATGCTTGCCTGAAAGCGTCATATCTTTGGAGAAGTGTGAAGATAATCACGCTAACCACCAACATGCGTGTTCATTTACTTCAAGATGATTCGGCGCAACCATTTGCTAACCAACTGTTGGACTTAAGAGACGGTAAATTTCCAAATGAACCCTCAACGCACGAAATATCATTTCCCTCGCACTTTTGCAAAATACAGTCATCAATTGAAGATGTCGTAAATTGGTGTTCCCGGTAATTGTTATTAACTTTACAAATCACGACTGGCTTTGTGAACGGGCTTCTTGGCTCCGAAGAATGACGACGTGAACAAAATAAATCGCATTCTATTGAACATTCCCGGTCATTTACTTACACATCTGTTGACACAGTTATCGATACAGATCAGGCGGAGAATTATCCAACTGAATTTCTAAATTCATTAGAACCATCGGGAATGCCACCTCATAAATTGACTCTGAAAATTGGTTCACCTACAATGATCCTTCGCAATTTGAATCCACCTTAGCTGTGTAACGGAACTAGACTTGCGGTAAAACAACTACTGCCAAACGTCATTGAAGCGACAATCATCAGCGGCAAAAGAAAAGGAGAAGATGTACTGATTCCGCGCATTCCAATGCTTCCAACCGATTTGCCCTTCGAATTCAAGCGCCTACAGTTTCCTGTGCGCTTAGCTTTTGCAATTACAATCAATAAAGCTCAAGGACAATCACTAAGCGTTGCTGGATTGAATTTAGAAAAACCATGTTTTTCACATGGTCAATTATATGTTGCTTGCTCCAGAGTTGGCACACCGAGAAATCTGTTCATTTTCGCACCTGATGGAAAAACTAAAAATGTCGTATATCCTCTCGCATTGCGATGATCACCTGTCTTGCCAATATATTATTAGTGCCGTATGTTATGTGGTATCATTTTTAAATGTTTACTTTTTTGATTTATTATTGCGTTATGTTGTATTGTACGCGTTGCACAGTATACGGAAATAGAACAATAGAAGTAGAACATTTAGACATCGAACTTTATTTTTACTTCAATAACCGCTTTATGATCATATAGGCCCTAAAATTTCAACATAATTTAATACACCTGGGTAAATGGCAAAACAACGTTTGCCGGGTTCATCTAGTATAAAATAAAATATAATCCATACATATTGATATCGAGAATTTTCACGGTTTTTTCGCATCACTACTCGTCTCAGCCTCCAAATCCTTACCACTTCGTTCCTAATATTGCATGTTTTATAATTTATATACATCCAAAAGGTATCAATATTCATAACATAAGTTATTATTTGCAGACATTAAAACGCTGTAAAACAGCAATAAAAGTATTATTGTAATTGGTATAGGAACATAAGAGTTTGGGGTTTCAATATATAACTTTATTACGCATATACCCCACATTATGTCCCTTTCAGATAATTTCTGATGTTCAATCAAATAATATTTTATTTTCAATATCTTTCTACAAATAATATTTTTCGTCGTATTGCTCCAAAGGCTGAATCCACGATGAATAACACAAATTAAGAGGAGGAGGATAACTTTACAATAAAACTTAATCAGCATGAATATGCTACACCTCTTCTTACAAGCCGGTCACAGCCCTTGCAGAGCACCTGTCAAGGTCATTGCAGCCAAAGGAGTAACCAGTGTGCTGCCAACGGTCGTTACCGACCCGCTGGTCTGCACCTGAAGTGTGACTACTTGCCCTCCAACAGGCGTGACCACCTGCCCTCTAAGGGTCAAGATAATTGTATTACTACTTAAATTATCACCAGAGGGTTGACACTTTGGTAGGCGATGCCATCGCTGGCATCCCCAACAACGCCCCCAATTAACGCCTCGTGGGCGCCGTCAGCTACTATCTATATTGCAGGTACTTGCTGGTTCACTCCATCATCCTCGTGAATGGAGGCATTCCCGGTCCCCAATTCACTGGAAGTTCCGCGGAAATGTCATCCTCGGGATACCATCCATCCCTATTACAAACAAAATATGTAACGAGCACGGAGGGCGTACTCCGGCCAAACGCTCCACCATTATTCTCACTATGCACCAAGATGCGATTACGTCCATCTACAAAATATAGTAAAAAAATATAAACATTAGGCAGAATAACTTAATAGTTGTTCTATATGCCTTGTCAGTCTCTAATGACTTAACTTGGTAAATCTTGTTACCTACATGGTCAACTACTCTAGATAGTTCTCACCTAGGCTGACCTATATAATTTTTCGACTAAACAAGATCATTAATATTATATATGGTTTGCCTGTTTAATGATGTTAAAAGTTGCTATCCAGCAAAAAATGAGGCGGAAAACGTAAATTATGACCAAATAAAATAACTCAACACAACTGGCAAACGTCTAAATCTAGGCGTCATGTTATGATATAATCGACATAACCATGTAACCTCTTTGTTTGTCAGTGCCAGTTCCAACCATTTTTTAACAATTGCTTCATACCTCTCAATCTGTCCATTAGAACTAGGATGGTACGGCGGCGTTAAGTAGTGAGTTCTTATCCAATTATTACAAAATTTTTCTAAAATCGATACTTATAAACGCTTTTCCGTTATCGGTTACTATATATTTTGGAAAACTGTATGAGCTATTTATAAAAACATTACAGTAACCTTTGTAGATATATTGTGTGTTAATTTAAATTCAGTCCAACCTGAATATGCGTCTATCACTAATATATACCTCTTTATATTAAGTTCAAAAAAACCTACATGTATTCTACTCCATGGACGCCTTCTTATCCCTACGTGGCATGGCTGCCTTTAATTTACACATAGCACATTGACGAACATAAATTTCATAATCTCTTGTAATCTTGGGCCACCAGACATTTATTCTAGCGAGCTCCTTCATCTTTATATATCTGCATGCCCTTTATGAAAAATGCTTAAAAAGCTCTACGCCGCTCATCAGGAATTACCAGCTAATCATTGCGTTTAACTAAATTTTTTCAATATATAGTTCCTTAATTACAAGTTTAAAATCTACAGGTACATTTTGAATATCTTTAACACCTGTAATAATTTGTTTGATATATGCTAATTCAGCATTATTTTTTGTACTTTTGACCATATCGTCAAGGTCAATGATTTTTATTAAATTAACAAAACTATTATTTATAACAGATATCTAAGTAATATTATGAGCACTCAATCGTGATAAAACATTAGCCAAATGATTACTTTTACCTTCTCGATATTTTAAAGTTAATGAAAATTGACCAAGAGTTAATGATAATCTCTGAAGTCGAGGCCACATTAAAAATTCCGTATTTTTATCAAATATAGCTACTAATGGCTTATGATCGGTATACAATGTAAACGACTTACCAATTAAACATTCTCGACATCGTTTTAAATCATAAACCGTCGCAAGAGCTTCTTTCTCTATGACCGTATTCAGCCTTGGTAAGCTTGCGAGAAAAATAGATAATGGGATGCTCTATTTCATCTTCTGTCTGACATAGAGCACCTCCAATACCTGTGTTGGATGCATCAACTTTTAAAATATGTTCTTTATCGGGATCGAAGCATTTAATTGGACCCGTTAATAAATCATCTTAAGAAATTACAACTTTTATCAAAATTATCATCCCATTTAAATAACACATCTTTTTTAGTTAACTCATAAAGAGGACCAGAATAATTTGTATAATTTTTAATAAATTTACTTTAATAATTCATTAAACCTAAAAATGATGCAAGTTCTTTCTTATCTAATGGCCTATTCATATTTTTTATATCTTGTATCTTTTTCAAATTAGGTTTAACCTGAACTAAATAAATTACTTGGTCAGTACCAAAATTACATTTTTTAGCAGATACTCGTAAATTTTTTAATTTTAATCAAATGTAACACCTTCTCTAGACGTTAATCATGTTCGTCCTGAGTGGAACCTGTAAAATATCGTCAAAATAAAAAAACCATCTATATAATTAAATATATATGCCATCGCCCTTTGAAAAATAGGTGCGGACACGCTTAAACCAAAAGGTAACCTCCTAAAAGAATAGAGACCTTTATCCGTGTTAAATGTTAATAATCTAGCAGATCTTTCATCTACGCGAAGTTGGATATAGGCGTTAGCTGCTAACTTCGAAAAGTATTTACTACCATGTAGATTAGCTAGAACCATTTCTAATCTAGGCAAAGGATGTTTAACATCAATGACCCAATTAGTGGTGGGAAAAAGTTAGGCGTGAGTCACGCCCAGGTCAACCTTAGGCTAGGTTAGAGGTTCCTTCAAAACCTCTAAGGTCTTTTAGAAACGCTAACCTCTCCCTCGAGGTTAGAGGTCAAAATTTACCTTAAACCTCGAGGTCAATTAAAAGCTTAGCTTAGGATAAAGCGCAAAATTAACCTAAACGCTTAGGTTAATAAATATAGAGCTAGCCTAAAGCTTTAGGTTAATTTAATTCACCTAAGGTCAATATTGTTTTTTTTATATACCGTAAAATTTTAACTTAACGTTGGGGATCAGCTACAGCAGAGAATTCAATTGTCGAAACTGTCTTTCCACTGTAGACGAATATGCTAGGCACCCTCTACACTGCCTAGCAAACAAATATAGATATGTTAGGCACACTAAAGCCAATTTATTAATTCAAGCTGCCCTCAAAAAGGCAAAAATCCCCTCAATTCTTGAGCCGTCAGATCCCTCTCTCGAGGGTAGGATGCGCCCTGACGGCTCTTCTCTAGTCCCCTGGCAAAATGGCCTATCCCTCAAATGGGATTTTACTTGTATTGACCTATTTGCCCCTTCCCATTTTAATTACGACCCTCTACAGCAGAAGGGCGTAAAACTACCAAGTACTTTGCCCTTTTGGCATCCAATATTTTTATCCCTGTCGTTGCCTCGTGCTCCGGTTCCTTCGGTAAACAGGCAATGGGGGTTTTTAAAGAAGTCGGAAAACGCTCACCGAAATCTAAAATTTCTGCATCCTTTTTACTCAAGCAACAACTAGGGATTCTTGTTGTACGATACAACTTTATATCCTTCGCCGGCTCATGGCCCGTTTTAGAAGATAATGATATAGATCTTTGTATTTAACCAATATGTCTTTCTTTATTTATATACTTCGCTTATTTATGTAACCTTGTTTCGTGAAAATAAACTTTTTAACCAAAAAAAAAAAAAAAAAATTACGTCATCTTTTAGTCAATTGTCTAAAACGTGGTGCACTTTATCTTTCCACATTAATGGAATGCGTCTACCAGAAATATCGCGTTCCATTTCCCTCTACCTACGCTATCAATCCAAATACACCGACTTTAAGCTGTTTTTCCTTTTCCTATTACTAACTCCGAAATACTTTTAACATACTATAACGTGCAAAAGAAGTTAAGATTAAAGTATTAATTTGATATTATTAATTATATTTTAATTTATAGGTTAATTAATATGGACAATCATATTATTAAATCGTCGTCATTTTCAGATTCTGAATATTAAAAACCAGCAGATGAATTGACATTGCCAAATATGATAAATATTTTTCACTCATTTCATATAAAGGACCGAATTCAATAATTACTAAATGTATAAAAGAATACTTTTAGTTTTATTGAAAAAAGGGATTGAAACCCCTAGAATTGATAATGAAAGAGCTGTCATTCCGAGATATCATTTTTTGACGAGGAAGTAGAGGGCGGATTGGAGGATGATATCTTATCGTAATTTTTTGAAGCGAGGGACAAAACATTAAATGTTTTTAATAAATTTCCTCCTTTAAAAAATTGTTTATTAAGTATAATACCCCAATCCCCTCATCTGCCCCTGTGGAGCGTGTTTTTAGTATAGCTAATGCTGTACTAACTGCCAAGCGTTCCTGCTTATCAGACGACCATTTTGTAAAACAATTATTATTAAAAATCAATAAGACAATTTTTTTATAAATAAATAATCCTTATATTCGCTGAATTAGATTACATAGATTTATAATTATATTGTCGAAATCAAACTATTATTTTTTATCATGGCTATTTATTGTATTAAAAAATATAGGACATTTATTTATATTAAATTAAATTTTATAAAAATTTATCATAAAAATTTGAACGAACTTCCTTTTTTTTAAACGAACGTGAACGCGTTTGATTTTTGTTAATGAACGTTGAACGCCTTCGATTTTTATTAAAATGTTTTCAGCACTAATTGAATTAACACGTATGGAAAGCATAACATTACTTAAACAACCCAATTCTTCACGAAAAATTTCGTTATATTTCTTTCTAATGTTATAAATTTTAACATGCTATATTTCAAATTTATTCCTATCGACACCACTCACTAAAACCGAGGATCCGGGGCTTTTAGAAAAATCCCGTTCCTCAAAAACCGAAGTTGACTCATTAACTGAGTTCTGTGCCTCAAAAACCAAGATTTTAGGGTCTTTTCCAGAAAACATTGCCTTATTAAGCGGCTTGGTAGTGTCAATTTCTAAAAAATTCTCTGGCATTTCCTTCAAAATATTTATACAATCCCTTTTACAATTATCAGCTTTCTTCGTTTACATATACCCCACCAATTCGTAATTTGACCCAAAATCCTAACCCAATTCCATCCCATTATATTATCAACTCTATCCTCAATTACATATAATCCTAATTTTAACATAACTTCTGCTACGCGTACAAAAACTTTGGTGCTACCCAGAATATTAATATTAGTGCCATTTAATTGTCTGGCAATTATGTTAGCTTTTTCAACACGTCTATTTGGCCACCATTTAACAAAAACCTCACGAGACATAATAGTAATAGAGGCGTATTAATGAGAAAACTCAAATTGATACCCTCAATATTAATATTTAAAATTAACAAATACTAATCGTGGCGTAATAACCGTGTTAGACGCAGCTAGTTGTCAATTATAATTATTAGATACCCTGCCCTTACCTGGACAGAACGCTGACCCTCCTGATTACATCTACAATTATGTTTACAACAGTCGTTAAGCATCGGTCCTACTCGATATACTCTATCAAAATATGGGTCATTAAATTCTGCTCGTTGACCAAGAGTTTTCCGTCTCAAAAAACAATTTTCCTTAACATGACATGGCTTATTGCATATAAAGCAACGTCGTCTATCTTTACTTTTAATAACACAAACCTTTTCCACTCTTTTAATTTTAATTAATACCAACAGTAAGACTACAAGAATTAAAGCGAAATAAACGCTCACTTAATAAACAATAGTATTCAATCTAAAACATTTAAATAAACAAAATCTTCAACATTTAGGTCCTGCAAAGCCGGATCCAGCACTTGGATTATTAAATATGAAACCTAAGGTAGATTCCAAAAGAACAGATATTCTGCACACCATAACTCGTCTTCTCCAGTTTTGCTCAGAAACAGATGATTCACTTAATTTAATCTGCAGACTGGATGATTTAAAATTATCTTACAACAAATTTGTGAATTTAAGTGAAGGTATTTCAAAGGAAGAAGGTGATTGTCAACAGATTTTGGGACTCGAAGATAGGTACTATGAGGCTGTAGCTAAAGTACAAGCAAAAATCAATAATCTTAACCAGAGTAATTCAGCTGCTTTGTCTAAACCTAAACTTCCATCTATAGATTTGCCACAGTTTGGTGGCAAATATGAGGACTGGATCAATTTTTCTGGTCTATTTAAGACTTTGATCCATGAAAACAACAATGTCAGTAATAATGAAAAATTAAATTATTTAAAATTATCAATTAAGGGCCCTGCAGCAAATATCATTGAATCATTAGAAATTACATCCCAAAATTATGAAGTGGCCTAAGATTTACTTCAAAAAAGATATAAACGTCTTATCATTAATCAACACATCAAGGCCTTATTTCAGTTGGGTACTATTAAAAGAGAATCAGGCCAAGAGCTTCGCCATCTACTTGACAACATTTTAAAACATACCCGTGCCCTGAAATCACTAAATTGCCCAGTTGACCATTGGGACGACCTGCTTATATTTCTTTTAACCAACAAGTTAGACTCAATCACTGTTAAGGTTTGGGAAAACTCAATAAAAATGGATGAAACTCCAACCTTTACAACCTTTACAGAATTTTTATCACAAAGGTGCCTTGTTCTAGAAATTACTAATAAAATGGACCAAGTCGAACCTATCACCAAATTCCCTGCTTACAGATCCTCAATCAACCTTGCTACTTCTAATCCTTCATGTGTAATATGCAATCAGTCACATTTTGTATACCAGTGTGAAATATTTTTAAATAGTTCAATTAATGAAAAACATGAATGGGTCAAGAAAAGAGTTTTGTGCCTGAACTGTCTTAGGCAAAACCATAATGCCTATCAATGCAGGGCCGGAACTTGTAAGATTTGCCAGAAAAGGCATAATACCTTACTGCATAGGTCAGACTTGACTTATGGCAATTTGCATGAGTCGGCAAACAATACATGCTATGGTCAAAATTCGCAAATTCTTCTGCCAACGGCCATTGTGGAAATACAAGATTCAAAAGGTGTATTTCATTCGTGCCGGGCATTGTTAGACTCAGGCTCACAATCAAACTTTATCACCACGAACTTGGCCAATACATTACAAAACAAGCAACATCCCACATCAGTATCTATAGATGGCATCAATCAAATTCACGCCCCAATCAACTCATACATTTTTACTTGCCTAAAATCTAAATCTAGCCAATTCAACGAATCAACAAAGTTTTTGGTAATCGACAAGATAACATTAAACTTGCCTTTACTCTCTTTTCCTAAATCAAATGTATCCATCCCCGATAACATCACTCTTGCAGATCCAAGTTTTAATGAATCAATACATTGGACATTCTTATTGGTGCCGAGTTATTTTGGGACTTATTAAGGGCAGAGCAATTACAATTTGGTAAAGGCCGGTTGGTACTACAAAACACAAAACTTGGTTGGGTAGTTTCGGGCCCCTGCCCTCCTTACAACATAAGTGTCCCAATCGAAACGAAGCTATGTAACATATCCACGCACTCATTGCAAAATCAATTAACTAAATTTTGGGACATAGAAGAAATTAATCAAAAATTACCGATAAGTGAGGAGGAGGCTGAATGGGAAAAAGATTTGAAACGACTTATGTACGTGACACAAATGGAAGATTTATTGTGCACCTTCCACTTAGGGCTAATGTCAATCAAATTGGAAGTACCTACCAATTAGCCCTACACAGATTTCTTTCCCTTGAAAGAAAATTAACAAAAAACAAACTGTTATATGAAGAATACACCAAATGTATTCATGAATACAAAAACCTAGGCCATCTCATTCCCACAAATTGTAATAAACACTCTGAACTCCCTGTGTTTTATTTACACCATCATGCAGTTTTCAAACTAGATAGCCTCACCACTAAATTGAGAGTAGTCTTTGATGGTTCGGCTAAATCTTCTTCGGGAGTTTCTTTGAATGAAACTCTTATGGTTGGTCCTAAGGTTCAACAAGACCTTATACCTATTCTCTTGAGCTTTCGCAAACACAACATTGCAATTACTGCGGATATAGAAAAGATGTACCGACAGATTCTGATAGCCCCGAAACATACCCAATTACAAAGAATATTATGGCGAGATGACAAGTCACATCCAATTAAATCATATGATCTCTTGACTGTCACCTATGGAACCTCGGCGGCTCCCTATTTAGCAACCAAAACTTTTCAACAATTGGCAGAAGATGAATCCATAAGGTTTCCCATAGGATCTTCCAAGGCTAAGGAGGATTTCTATGTGGATGATTTACTAACCGGAGCTTCTAATATTCCTGAGGCCAAAGAAATTATCCTTCAAATTCAAACACTGTTAATTAAGGACGGTTTTAAGTTAAGGAAGTGGGCCACAAACTCAACTTCCTTATTCGATCATTTGTCGACAATATCCAGTGATGACATTATACCATTAGACAAACACAACAACACCAAAACTTTAGGAGTATTTTGGAATCCGCTCACTGACAATATCAGATTCAACCTAACGTCGGAAGTCGAGGACAAGGGAATGTCAAAACGAAGCATTTTATCAAAAATGGTGCAAATCTTTGATCCGCTTGGATTAATAGGTCCAGTTCTAACAAGAGCAAAGTTATTCATGCAACAACTTTATAAGCTTGAAATGTCATGGGACGAAACATTGCCGGAACAGTTTGTAAAAAAATGGGATTCTTTTGAAAATCAATTCACATCACTTAGCGCACTCGACATTCCTCGTCGTGTTATCACACATTGTAACCCCGCAACTATTGAAATTCATGGCTTTTGTGATGCTAGTGAAATTGCTTATGGGGCATGCATCTACATTCGATCGGGAGAGGATGGAAAATGGGCAAGCAGATTGTTATGTTCCAAGTCTCGAGTAGCGCCAATAAGAAGCATTTCAATTCCAAAACTCGAACTATGTGGTGCTTTGTTATTAACAAAATTACTAAATAGAGTGCTCTTATCTCTACAGCTATCGGTGTCTGCGACAATATGTTGGACTGATTCTACAATAGTTCTAGCATGGTTGAAAGGCTCTCCATGTGATTGAAACACGTTCGTGGGTAACAGAGTGTCAAAAATACAGGAATTTAAAAATTACCAATGGAGTCACATCAGAACCTGCGAGAATCCAGCTGATGTATTATCAAGAGGTTGCTCACCAGCTGAACTAATTAATAATAATAGATGGTGGGTAGGACCTGCATGGCTTTCTACTAATTATACGGTTAAACCAAATCCCCTAAGTGAAACATCGAAAATTCTTGAGCGCAAAATTGTCAGCTTAACAACTACAGTAGAGCCCGACTCAATTTTTAATCAATATTCAAGCTTTCGCAAACTCACACGGATTGTTTCATATTGTTTAAGATTTTACACTAATACAAAACATAAGGCCCGCAAGAGCGGCCAATCGTACAACAAATCATTGTCTACCAACGAGCTTGATAATGCAAGGCTAACAATATTAAAAATTGTGCAAGAGAATGAATTTCCATCAGATATAATTTCATTACGCAAATCAAATAAGGTTGTTGATAATAGCAAATTATTGTGTTTAAACCCCTTCTACCACGAAGGGTTAATTAGAGTAGGCGGTAGACTTGAAAATGCAAACATCCCCTTTTCGCAAAAACACCCAATTCTTCTTCCTAGAAACCACCATGTCACCTATCTAATAATCAAAATGTATCATGAAGATTTTTTTCATACTGGGATACAAAACACTTTAGCTAATATACGTACTGTGTACTGGCCTGTCAATGCTCGATCGATTGTTAAGAACGTAATACGAAAATGTGTTACATGTTTTAAAACCAATCCAAGAGGTGAAAAATACTTAATGGGTAATCTTCCAATAGGCCGAGTTTTACCAACCAAGCCGTTTTACCACACAGGGTTAGACTATTTTGGGCCTCTTTTATTGCGGGAAGGAAGACGACGGAATAGTAAGGTCAGCAAATCGTATGCTGCTATATTCATATGTTTTAACACCAAAGCAGTTCATATTGAATTAGTATCAGATCTTACAACAAATGCCTTTTTAAACGCACTTAAGCGTTTTGTTGCCAGAAGAGGCAAACCAGTTTACTTATATTCGGATGCGACTACATTTATAGGGGCCAACAAGGAATTGTTTCATCTACAAACTTTGCTTACAGGCAAAAACCAAGAAATAATAGAATCTAAATGCGCTGAAGAAGGTGTAACCTGGACCTTTATTCCGCCTAGAGCTCCTCATTTTGGCGGGTTGTGGGAGGCAGCAGTTAAAAACAAAACACCATTTAAGAAGGATTATTGGGACCGCACATTTAACATACGAAGAAGCTACAACCCTATTGATCCAAATTGAGGCTATTATAAACTCGAGACCTCTTACCCCATTGTCTGACGACCCAAATGACTTAGCATGTCTCACTCCCGCCCATTTTTTAATCGGAACATCATTTGCTTCGATTCCTGAAAGGTATTGGACCAATGCAAAGGTTAATACGTTATCGAGATGGCAACACATTGAGTTGCTTAGGCAACAATTTTGGCGCCGATGGTCAAGAGAATACTTAAACCAGCTACAAATGCGCAGAAAATGGAATAAATCATCGGTTGGAGTTAGGGTCGGCCAACTTGTCATAATCATAGATGATAATATGCCTCCGGTAAAGTGGCCTCTAGGACGTATCCAAATTATTCATCCTGGTGCAGATGGAATTGTAAGGGTAGCTACTATCAAAACTATAGGAGGTCTTATCAAAAGACCAGTTGTCAGACTTCACGTCTTACCAATTGATGACAACATTAATGACTTGCCCGATTTAAAGGACTCCACAACTTTCGCGGGGGGGGGGGGGGCAGAATGTTAACAAAATGTTAACATGAAAAGAGCATATGACAAGAAGCACCAAGGACATTCATTCATTCGCACGCCATTTTGTATTCATATATCAGCAATCCCTAAACTTCACACATTCAACAATTGCATCATCACCACACATTTTATAATCAATCACATTCATTCGCATTCCATAACAATACATATTAAGCAAGTGTTCACATCGCAATCTCACATGTTATACGTTTAATTCATTCACATAAATTCAATCTTAAACATTTAAATAAACAAAATCTTCAACACTGAAGGTTGCCTACTAATTTACAAAAAAATATTTGCATATAATCAACGCGAATTTTTTTTTTATTTTATGTTAAAATAAAATATTTATAAGTAACTATGACAAAAAAAATAATTTTATGTTACGTAATATTTTAATTAACAAATAAATCTAAATTGTAAAAATCAAAGCTTTAATTATTAAAATTCTAAAACTCCTATTATTAAATAATAATGTGAACAATAATATTAAAATTAAAAGATAAGAAAACCTTTATCCATAAAAAAATTATTTTAAATAATTATTATCTTATTATAATTCCAAGTAATTTCTATAATTTTCTATACTTTTCTTTTCAAGAGCTTCTAGCTATCACCAATTTAATATAACTCCTTTCTCAAATAACACCAATTTCAGATATCTTTGAATGTACACACAAATAATATTATATTTTCAATATCTTTACACAAATAATATCTTTTCGTCGTATTGCTCCAAATTTTACAATGATAATAATTTTGGATAGTTATAATGATCATATAAATATATCGCGCATGTTAAAAATAACATATTTTTTATTCGACAATGATTGGCACAAAATAGGAGGAGGCAGGGTTTCTTTCAGAAAAAATGCTCCGGGGGTATTTTCAACTTCCGGGGGGGGGGTAAAAAATATTTTAATTGCTAAACCATTTTGTATAATATTTAATAATTTTTATTGGTGATATAAGTTATTTATAAATAGATACATACACGCATAATCATTAAATAATTTATGACTTCATGATGGAACTTGAGCTCATGCTTCCTTCGATCAAAACTCTCCGGGGGGTATTTGAAATTGCCCGGGGGGCCCCCCCCGGGCTCCTTCCTGAAAGAAACCCTGGGAGGAGGAGGATGAATGGACGATGATTAACACAAATAGGTGAGGAGGATGAGGAGGATAAATTTACAATAAAATCAAATCAGCATAAATATGCTACGTTCTACAACTGTAACGTGTGTTTCAAATAGAAATAAAAATTTGCAAACAATAAAAATAATTAATAGAGAGGGAGAGTTTGGAGAATCAAAAGTTTTAAGCTTTTGCTCTTCATGGCTTATAGTATAGGTAATCAGATACTTTTTTTACCAATGTGCTGGCTCAATATTGGTTTAAGTTAAGTTGGGGTTTATTCAAATTAATAGGGCTCTGATTAAAGAATATTATAATAATTATGCTATAAAAATAAAAAAAAGCTGTTATTTTAAATGCTTTTATATTAGTATGCGACAGTTAGACCATAACCTTTTAAACTCTTTTATTAATACTAAAAATTATCTCACTATTCTACCCCTTTAATTATTTATGCACAAAGCCGGAAGCCATATTATAACTTTTGTTTCGTAAAAAGGAGCACATGTGTTAAATTTTGTGGTCCTTTATATGTAGTTTATTATTGTTATGTCAAGTATATTATTCAATTTTTATACATTTTAATTATTAAGATATGATAAACAAACATGCTGAAATTCCCTCTTTGAATGGAACCTTAGATGAGAGTTCAATTATAAAAGTATCAGAAGATAGTCCAAAGATATGTGAAAGAGGAACATGGGGGCATCGCTTTGAATTTCTCTTATCATGCTTAGGATATGCTGTGGGTTTTGGAAATCTTTGGCGTTTTCCTTTTAAATGTTATGATAATGGTGGAGGTAATGCATTATATATTTAATCTAATTTATTTTATAACACATTATTTATTCGTTTTTTGTGAGTTGTTTATTTAATTTTTAATCTCTATTGTGATAGGAATAAGTTAAGAGAAACTATATTGAACAATCAATTATAATTGTATATTTATTTTTAAATAGTACTAAAATAATTTTTAATTTATCACCTAACATATAAAATTATATATTATTAAAGATATTCATGACAAACGTGTAAAGGTTTTTATAACGATACATATTTACATATGAATAATTGATTATGCTAATTGAGTTATGATAGACCTTCAACTTACCTCATGTATCATGCAATTACTTTGATCAATATCTCTACTTGTCATATTATATCAATTAACCTTAACTACTCATCCTGCTTTAATTTTTTGTTACAATATTTATATTTATTGTATTAATTTAAACTATTTAATTTTTGTTTAATATGAATTTAGAAGCGAGGAAATTTTTTTTTTATAATAAGCTCAATCATTTAGCATTTTAAATTATTAGTCTTACTATTTTTTTTATGATTTTTAGGAGCATTTTTGATACCCTATTTTGTTGCCCTGTTTGTTGCTGGGTTGCCTTTGTTTCTGATGGAATTAGCATTGGGCCAGTATTCAAGCTTGGGACCAATCAAACTATTCCACAGGCTAAGTCCAGCTTTTGCTGGCATTGGTATAGCCATGGTTGTCATCTCTATCATGGTATTACTAGATTTATGCTAATCCCTCTACATCGTTTAATTGGGATTTTTATAATTATAAATGTTTTTTGCAGATTTATTCTCCAAAATAATTTATTTTTTTTATTAAAATATTATATACATTTCATTTTTTGTATTATAAAAACCTGAGAACACTCAAATATTGTTGTCCTGTATCATAGTAAACAGTTCTTAGGCCTAGTTTTAATGCGTCTCACTCTATGTACGTGTATATTCCTTATCTATTATTTGGCTATGTGCTAGTTATGCATCAATTGGGGTGGGTCATACACAACACTACAAATCCCTTCTCGTATTTAAAGACCTAACAACACACAAATGTGTCACACTATACATTTAACCTCTTTAAATCTTCTCATATTTTAAATCTTTTTTATTTTGCCTTTTCTAAATGTTCTAGAAGTGGATGTCTCTTAGTTTTAACTTATATAATATATTAGCATAGGATAATAATATGCCCGCCTTGAAACATTGTCCATCTACATTATATATAATTTTTATTTTTAATCTATTCTAAACATACTCACGTTTTTCATCTAAATAAAATATTATCGATTAGCTGACACGTAAAGAGATTATATCAATCAAATGTAATGTTTGCTTAGTTGTTTGATCGCCTCGTTAATTTTTCCTCCAAACTCCATCAGCACCCTCTTTGCCACATCTAGCCAACTACAAGGTCACTTTTTTTAACCCGACCTGGCCGGG
Organism: Gordius sp. MW1; assembly: GCA_964036665.1. NCBI lineage: Eukaryota > Metazoa > Nematomorpha > Gordioida > Gordea > Gordiidae > Gordius > Gordius sp. MW1. Next base: position 23,389,006 of record OZ038531.1, read on the forward strand.
CCCGAGAAAATTTTAAACCCTAACCCGACCCAACCCAAAAGTATTTTAAAATTTTCAACCCGACCAGCCCCGATGGTGGGTCAAGTTTGGAGTCACCCTCGCAGGTCTCTAGCCACATCTATCCTTTCCAAATTTTATAACATAGGTATCGATATACTACAACATGATAATGGCTTGGACACTCTTTTACCTCGCGGACTCCTTCAAACGCGTGCTGCCGTGGAGCAATTGTGAAAATGCTTGGAACACCGAAAATTGTTACGATACATACAAAGCCCTAGCCTGTGCTGCCCAACTCAATTCCACCAATTACACTTCTTCTTCTTCCCCTCTCTCCGCAACTTTGCATTCTGTTTGTGTCTCATTCCTCAACGCCTCCACAATTGTCACCAACGGAAGGACAACAACCACCTCTTTCAATTTAGATCGTAAGTTGACTTCACTTTGAGGGGGCTTTCGTGATGACGCGCGAAGCGAAAAAAAGAGAAGTGAATTTTTGTGCTAATTTATCAAACTCTTCATGGGCCATCCCATGTCGAATTGTCAAAAAAAGACGATTTTCGATCGACCATCTCAGATATGGATAATTTTTGGTGAGGATGTAGGCCTCATGTATTAGAGTAATTTCGGAAAATTTTAGCCATTTTGGGCCAATACTTTTTAAGTTATGGACGTTTAAAGGGCCAAAATCACGCTCGGGACCGTTTTATAGATTTTACTTTTTTTGTCATATTTTTGAAAGTAATGGCGCTATTCAATAAAATTTTGGTGCATTTTGTTTTTAAAAAAATTCTCTATCAAAATAATTTAACAAAAAACCCCAAACTTTTGCGGTTAATTTTTTGTGGTCAAATTAGTGAAAAATCATAAAAACCTATTTGTCAATTATATGAAATCACCAATTTCACAATGTGCACTCCTTTATGACCCATTATCATATTTCAATCATAAAAAGTTCGGGACTGGCTACGAGATGGTCAAAAATTCGAAAAATTACATTTTAACCAAAAATGCTTATAGATGGCGGTATAATCAATTATCACAAGAACATATTATGATGTTGGTTTTTCGTCAATGTGAAATTTATTAACTAAATAATATTGGAATGAAAATAAACATGAATTTTGAACTTCTATCTGCGCGATGGGCAAGTAACCGAGTTTGAAAATTAATTTAATTTTAATTAAATTAAAAAATGGTCACAACTAGCAAGCAACAATTTTTTAAATACCTTTCATCCAGCATTTTTTATAAATTTAGGATAGATTATCAATACAAAAATAATAATATTTGAGTAATTTTGCCATCATGTCAGTATTTATTTTTTTTCCAATTTCACATTTATTTTAGCCTACCCCTATATCATTTAAGTTAAAATTCAAGATCTCAATTGTTATTTTCGTGATATATATGATAAATTTCACGATGAATATTAAGATATTAAGACAAAGAATGAAGAGTTTGATAATTTAGAACAAAAATTTACTTCTCTTTTTTTCGCTTCGCGCCTCTGTCCCGTAAGTCACTTCAATGTTATTGCTCTGTCGTCTTTTAGTGAGTAATACTTCGGTTCTGATTCGTGAATCTCCGGCCGAACAATATTTCAATTACCGAATGCTCCGAGTGTCGGGATCCCTGTCGGAGGTGGGATCGATTCAATGGGATTTGGCGGTATGCCTACTCCTAGCCTGGACCGGGGTGTACCTGTGTCTGATGCACGGCATTAAAACTACGGGAAAAGTGGTCTATTTCACCGGTACTTTCATTTCATCACATTATATAACAATGATTTTATGTCTCGGTTTTTATTTATATTGCGATGCAATTTATGGGCTCGCTTTTGCTTGTCCGTCCTGTCCTGTCCAACTTTCAATTTTTTTAATGTTATTGAAACTTAATCTTATGTTAACTCCTTTTTGATCGCTCCTTTAAATTGCATAGCAAATGTGGCTACATTTATACGGAGTACAGACGAGTTGCGTGAGAAAAGTAAACTAGGCGCAACTGCGAATGTAATTTAATTAATAGTAGAGAACTGCAAAGTCATTTTTTTCAACCCTAACCCGACCCGACTCGAAAGCATTTTTAAATTTTCAACCCGAACCCGCGATATCGGGTTTCGGGATAAATAACTTCGCCCCTCCCTGCCTCCCCCTAGCTACCCTGAAAAATTTGCTAAATTAAATTGGTAAAATTAAATTTTTTGTTCAAATTGAATTGTGTATCTTTCATTCAGCCCTGTTCCCATACGTCATCTTAATAATCTTGCTGGTGCGTGCAGTCACTTTGCCCGGGGCCACCTCTGGTATGTTGTATTACATTAAACCGGATTGGGGCAAATTGGCTCATTTCAAGGTGTGGAAGGACGCCTTCCTCCAAATATTTTATTCGCTCGGACCGGCTTTCGGGAGTCTCATGACGCTATCCAGCTACAATTCCTTCAACCACAATTTTTACAGGTTACCACCACCCCACCATTGATAAATGTTTAAATTATGTTCGTGCTAAATGATTGCAAGGCTATGGGCTTAGCCAAAGGGGGGCAGGAAGGCGCGTCCGCTTATTCCCTTTAAATCCTAAAATTTATCAAAATCATGGCTAAATTATCAAAAATGATCATTTTGCCCCTCCCTAAATCATTATTGTCCCCTTCTGATTCTAATGCTGGCTACGCCCATGCCTGAACCCGCCTTATATCTTTGAATTTAAAAATTGCCACAGCGGTTTATGATATGCTTTTTCTTACTTTACAAGTGCTTGGCATGTATTTAGGGTTAGATTCAGTTTTTAAAACCCTCGAAATGTGTCCCACAAAAAACACGATGGGCGTAGCCAGCATTGGAATTAAAGGGGGGCAATAATATATTAGGAAGAGGCAAAATCATCATTTTTTGAAATTTTATCCAATTTTTTTTAATTTCAACAAGCTTTTGGATCTAGAGGGGGTGGCAACCGCCCCTCCCTGCCCCCGCCCCCTGGCTACGCCCATGCGACCAGACGTTTAAATTATAACATTAAATGTCGCACACTAATTTCTGGTGACAGGGATGGAATAATAGTCTCGTTGCTCAACGGCGGTACTAGCATATTTTCCGGTTTCGTCGTGTTTGCCATCATAGGATTTATGGCATTGCAACTGGAGACGGAAGTGGACAAAGTGATCAAGAGCGGATTGGGATTAGCATTCGTAGCCTATCCCACAGCCATCACCCAAATCCGTTTCGCTCCCTTGTGGAGTGTCCTCTTTTTCCTCATGCTCATAACCATAGGACTGGATAGTCAAGTAAACTTCATACTTTAGTATTTTTGTGGATTCACATGTCTACTACATATTTTAGTTTGCCATGGTGGAAACCATTTTGACCACGATCTGTGACAAATGGCCCACCACCCTGAGGCCTCGTAAGAAATACGTTAGTCTCTTACTTTGCCTCACCTTGTTTTTGCTGGGACTACCGCAAACAACCAACGCCGGAATCTACATATTTTCCCTCATGGACCAATACTCTGCCGGGTGGCCACTCCTCTTCATTAGTTTGGCCGAGTGCTTGCTCATTGCCTACCTATACGGCATTGACCGATTCATGGGTTTGCACTTTTACTACAGCCCCGCAAAATGAAATTTCCTTAAGTCCGAGCCTGAAATTACTTTTTTAATCAGGCCTTACCTGCCATTTTTGATATGTAAATTAAAAAAAAATTTATTCAGTAAAAATAAAAATATTTTGTCTCCTCTAAAAAGCCTACTCAACAAAGGAATTAGTAAAAGTTTTAAAAAATCTTTTAGCTAGATTTTGCTTTGGGCTTAGGCCTCGGATTGAGTTGACCCATCAGGCCCGACCCGAGCTCGGGGCTCGATTAAATTTTCCCGACCGGGCCCGGCCCGTGCAGGGTTCTAATCATTACATTATATTCAATGCTATTCACTGTGACTAATTATTGTTATTTTAAGACTAGTTACAAGCACACAACTCAGTATAAGTAATTGTTGTTTTTTATAATGATATATTTCAGACGACATCCAAGTGATGATAGGGTTTCGTATCAACGTGTGGTGGAAGATTTGTTGGTGTGGTTTTGCCCCCTTTTGCCTCACGATTCTCATGCTATACGATTGGGTGACGGACCAGGGCTTAACATACGGTTCCTACAGATATCCACCTTGGGCTGAGGTCATAGGGTGGGCCATGGCCTTGGTTTCTGTCCTATTCATTCCCGCCTACCTCATTTATTACTGCCTCAAAATTGGGCTCAGAACTGATGCTTCTACCACAACAATTAATGGACGTTGGAAGGCTAAAGCTCTTTTGAGACGTCTCTTCGCACCTACCGATAAATGGGATCGAAGTCAAGAGCGTTTAATAGCTAATCGAGAATCGGCCACCAGTTTTGCCTTGAACAAAACTTAACTTTTCCCCATTTTAAGTTCCTCTTACTCGTTTTCATTTCTTTTACCCCATTTCACCCTTCGGCTCATTTTTGGGTGTCCGTCCGTCCTGTCCACCTTTTGCTTTTCCCTAAATATAAACGATTGATTTCCACATTTTAAAAAATTTCAACTGTTTTTATAGCATACAATGCATTATACGTGCGTTAAAAAGACGGGTACCGCAATAACAATGCATCAACCCCCCCCCCCTTCACCATGCATCATCAGTATTTAGCTACTTAGTATTATTGACAATCTTTAGAACGCTTATTTATAATGGTTACATTTAAATCATTAGCCTACATACTTTGGATACGCGTTTTATTATTGGTAACTTAGTTATTATTAATTATATTTTAAATGTACATATTTAGAATAAATTCATAAAATGTCCTATCTAAAACACATTATTTATTATCTCATTTGTACCTTCATATTTATCTCTTTTAAAGACACAAATTTTGCCCTTTTTAAATCTAAATCATCCCTGTCCATAATTTACCCCTTTCTTACATGAATTTTATTATGGTGGCGGTAATGCTGTATGCTCTAAGGTTTACAAAGGTGTTGATAATTGTATAAAGATTTTTTATGTTTATTCAGGATTATATTAGTTGTTATTTTCCTAGATTCTTTTTTAATTTAATAAAAATATTTCACGACAGGATGGCATCCAAACAAAAAGTTAGAAATTTAAATCTAATAAGTTTTTCTTGGTTAATTATTCTCAAAATTAACGTTTATTATTTATATTATCATCATATATATATGTTTAATCGGAATAAAATTTAACTTTTTGATACTACATACTAAATCTGGACATATTTCAGTTTTGTTAAGACACGTGGCTTTATTTTTCATCCATGAATAGTAAGCAAATGAAGATGAAACATGCATGGGGTAGTATTATATGTGAATAAATGCGTTTGACAAAATTATTGCTAGGCGCGCATAGTTATATAAAATGAAATTTATCAAAAAGACAGAACTAGTAATAATGGTAAAAAAATCTAATATAAATATAGGAGGTACGAAGGGATCTACTAAATATAAGTACATGAAATTAATTTAAAATAACTAAATAAATTTTTTTGGAAGTACGAGATTCGACAAATAACATATTTTATGTGGTCCATGCGTGACAAATGAGATTGGCTGCGGATACTAAGACATGACTGGAAAAAGCATGAGAGAGAGGTTGGAAGCAAAAATAAGACTACGATAATAATTATAATTAAGGAGTAAAACTTTGGTGTTTCCATATGATATTATTCCACATTGATTTCAAAGCAGTCGTCAAAATCTATAACACGACAATTAAAAACACATTTTTTAATTATTAATATTATAAAAGGGCCTAAATAATTAATTGTCACATTGTAAAAAAGTCCTGATGCCATGCAAAACGAGTTGTTTTAATTTTATTGCGCTTATGCAATAGATATAAAATTTTGAAAAGAACCAAAAATTGTATACCTTAACCGATGGAGTAGTGATGAGGGTTTGGTGATCGGATGTGGTGGTAGGGGTCGGTGTAAGTGCTGCAATTGAGGTTCTATTCCTAGCTGAATCCAGGCATTTCTGATACCTCAGCCTACAGGCAGCTTCTATTATCTTGCACAAGGCAGCCGCGGTGGGTGAACAATGCAATACCTGGCACAAAAATATTTCGGGACCACCTTCGCTGGGTGGAGCACTCATTATGAAACCACAAGTGGTTATGTCACGCCCTATACCCAAGAACGAGAGATATCTAACCCGGCAAGTCGCTATGATTTCTTCGCATCCTACACTTCCTCCTCCTCCCCCAGACGACTGCAATGATGTGGAACATCAAAAATAAATTTTATACTAGTGCAATGTAACTGGGTTTGGTTTGGTCTACTTTGGTAGAACTAAGACTAACGGTGGTCGACTCCGCTCTCTTTTTCATATTTCGACTAAGCTTAGAGGTCGTCGATTAAAGAAAACAGACCAAAAATCCTTTGATCTGTTTACGTTTAGTTGGCTAAATTCAAAGGTCGACCAAACTAAACCAAGTCGTTTTTACAACAATACTTTATGCACCTAGCAAAATACAACTAAAATGGTCATGTTTTGACCATATTAACTATGTGTATGTGTGCCTCAATGAAAGTTAACGTACTTCGTCGTGGTGTTTGAGAATAGTTATGCAAGAGGGTGAAACTTTAACGGAAACCGGGATCCAGGAAGCTTGGGGTAATTTGGTACTCAACGTGTCTATGGCTTCGTTCAGCGTTTCTATACCTAATTTTGTAAACCAATGCAAACCTTCAAACTCAGTGTTAAAATTATTCATAGTTTTGGTAAAAGCCTCGCCATCTTCTATTAAAATTGCAATTAAAAACTAAAAATGCCGTGGTCTAAATAAGTCACCAGCGCGACATTGCCTAGTCGAGTTCCAGCAGAATTAGGAATAAGCTATGCCTAAATAAGTTGTATTTCATTACAAAGGATCTTAAACTTCCAAAATTATTATTTAATAAAAAAATAAAGTGAATTATATAAAATAAAACAATAAATAGTTATCGCCGATACTGCGACAAGTAAAAGTTTAAGTGCACAAATTACCGGAAGGTTTTGAAACTTTAATTTCCCCGATGTAAAGGGCTTTCAAAATTCGGTAGGGTTCTTCGATGGGTGTTGGAAAGCAACGACCTACAGGCGTTAAAGTAACCATATAGCATGCTAAATTAGAAGGCAAAAACCGGCTCTCTCAACCTAAACTACCTACCATGGGCGTAGCCAAGGGGGGGGGGGGGAGGGCAGGGAGGGGCGACTGCCCCCCTCTAAATCCAAAAAATTTATTAAAATTATGGCTAGTTCAAAAAGGATCATTTTGCCCCTCTCCAACTCCAATGCTGGCTACGCCGCACATGCTACCTACCCTATGATATGGTGACAAATTTAAATGTAATTTCCAAAATTAATAAGATGATAAGGAGCAATTATGTTAACTCGAATCCATAAGGAAATCCACGTCGATTGGAGATATTTCACCAGCCCTGACGCCGGGATTGAATAGGGATAGGTCACGTGGTCTCCTAGGGGGTGAGACATCACCTCCGTCCCCTTTCTGCATCAGCTGTTGGCGAGAGGGGCCCATCATTTCGTGACACGAAGTCGATTTATTCAAGTACAGCTGATTACTCCTCTCGATCATGAGCCTCTTGCACACGGTCTTAAGGGTACCGGCTATGCTGTAAGCCGAACTTTCGCAACGAAATACGTAACATACGTATTTCAGGGATCCCCCTCCTCCTCCGGAAGAAGGGTTGGGATCATCTTTAACCACGTATGCAAAATCCCTAAAAACAAATTTATTTTGATAAATAAATTTGAAACAAAATAATATTAAGGTTACATTCCATATAAACAAACTTACTTTTCCCTGTAATAGCGGAGCAGCGTGAAATAATTAATAGTGTGATAAGCAAGCATGCATAAAAAATGAATTTGTGCAGTTTAATGAAGTTTAGATTGATCGAATGATATTACTTCCCGTTTTCCTTCCCAACTCCCCACACTTTGATGGAATGGATGGGTTGCGTAGTTATCAAAATGCCGCCTCGATTCTTTAACTTCAAATCGCGCGAATCTATTTCCAGCAATAGGCTTTGACCCTAAAATGGTTTAGACAAGAAAGATTAAAGTGCGAGCATTAATGTTTTTGGTTAAATTCGAAACGCTAAAAGTAAACATAAATCGCAGAACGTAGGATGATGCAAACTCTGAATGTCTAATTTTTCCGAAACTCCCCTTAGTTAATTCGTGGTTCCTCATGTATCAATGTCATGTCGATATCATAGACTAAATAGACTGCACATGCCCCATGTTTCATATGGTAAAATCTATGCCATTCAATCCACCATTTTGAATTCAGAAAAAGGTGAATTTACATTCCTCATTAGTTGATAAATAAAAAAAGAGTGTTAACAAATGCTTATTCAATTAAACACAAACCCCCCTAAATCGCTTGAACATCCCATCATTACAATATTCTCATTTTTATGAATTGTGAATGAGATATTTACATTTTATAAAATGCTGTTTTTAATGTTTAACTACTTCATTAATTTTTCATTACGTTTCATGAACACTTTGTATAACCAAAACCACTATAATCTATATAACCTTCCCCTATTTGTGCACATTTCAAAATGGCGGAAAAAGGGGTACACTCATTTACCGTTGATGAGCAATCTATTTAGTGTCTATGGTCTATATATATATATATGAGTAATTAATGATTAAAAGTTAAAGGATGTAACTTCTCCCCATTTCCCAATAGTCTCGATGCAATTTCGCCCGTACGACAAATCCATGATGCATTTGTTTACCGCTTTACTCGATTTTTCGGGCGTCAAATCGCTTTCTTGAATCTCGCACCAACCCAACGATTTCACGTGAAATATCAACGGCTATTTAAATAAATAAATAAATAAATAAATAAATAAATAAATAAATAAATAAACCTTTCAAAAACTCAAAATAGTATTATATTCTTTTATGTCCACCCACGTTTAATTATAACAATTTCTGAAAATTTTAAATTTTAAAAGACAAAATTTGGGAATAAATATTAATAGGGGTTTATGAGGTCCTTACCGTGTTACTGCTAGAAGTGTTGGCGCCCTGAGTTGCGTAGTTGTGAAAGGATATGGAACGATATTTGGAAAAATCTCTGTGTCGTATGAAATATCATTAAATTCTATAATGTCATCTATAATTTGTTTAAATTTTGTCTCATCAAAACGTTTAATTAATTAGTTATTGTTCAAAATCAATTAGCATTATGGGGACGGGGATGATTGGCGTGAGAAAACTGAGGTCCTGAGAGTTTTACAAAGCGGAGCCACAATCAATTAATTGGGCCACCAAAAATAGCAAAGATCGTTTAGATAAGATAATTCTATAAATCTAACCTCATCTCCTATTTTTGCAATTAAAAATAAGTGTAATTGGTAAAAAAAAAATGAATGAGCTTTTAAATTTGCGTAAAGCATAATAATTTTTAAAAATATTTTTGATCACCGATCGATACCGATTAATTTTATTGATCTTTCCAATAAAATCGATTCACATCCTGGCAAATTTGGCCAAATTAAGTAAGGCGGAAGAGAGGGGAAGGGGTAGGTTATATGTAATTTTAAGCACTACAAAACCCCTAGATCGTCCCGAGGAGGACAAGGCAGAATGGGACACTGCAGAATAATACGTATAAATATTTATTGATTTTGGCCAAAATGGTCACAGACGAGTATAGCTACGCGATGAACCTCTAAATTATATATCATTTCATTTATAAATAAAAGCTAGTTGCTCAGGCATGGGAGTAGCTAATTTATTAACAAAGTATGTATAATAATCTTTCATGGTTATTTATAATGTTTTTTTTCAAATTAACGATTGAAAACCTCGGAATGTGTTGGACACCATAAAGTATGTAATGGGTAGGACGGAGAGAGGGAGAGAAAAAGAGAGCTTCGACCTCATTTAATATAGATTAATATAAAAAGTCTCGTGGCGTGAAGGAGGAATGAAAAAATAAGTCATATTATAGATGGCGCAAAATAGATAATTCTCAAGGGGTCCATCTTAAGTCTGTCCTGTGTTATTTACCTTTTTCCAGCCTCCCCCCCCCCCCTTAAACCTACATGAACTTCCTTATAGCTACTAAACAATTATTTACATTTTAGTATTGATTCTTTGTGGCACCCGGTCAAAGTAGCAGAAAAATAGCAGCCAAATTGGTCAGAACTGATCAAGATTGGTCAGGACTTAACATATTGAGGAGGGTTAGGGTTAGTTTTTTAGGTTGGCGTTTTAGGTTAGGGTTAGGGTTATTTGCATATCAAATTCCCTCCCCATTTGAGATTTAATTCTAATATATTGATAATCTAAAAAAATATTTTTCTGCTACTTTTTCATCATTTTGCTACTTTGATTCCAATTCAAATACCTCTATTAACATTATTAATTTTTGTGTATTAAATATTACTAAACATATATGATAAAAATTAAGGATTTTTTGTTTAAAACAAACAAATTAGGGGCATAATAATCTTTAATAGAACCAATATAATAAATACAATGGTCTTACATGTTTTCCTGAAATTTATTATTGATATTACTAGTAGGGCCATTGTTCAATTCTTCATGCACCTTTTATAGAACTGTAGTAGTAAAATTTAATGAAAAATACTGTTTTATTAGAAAAAGTGTCCAAATCAGGTAATTTCAATTCAACTGGTTGCGGGGAGGAAGTTGGAATTTGCCTTTGAATAGTTCCTGTTTTAATGTGCCAATAATAAGGACCATTCTCATCTATCAAAACATTTAAAAAAATAAGTTAGATTTATTTATAAAAGTATTTAAGCAGATAACCAAACTATAATTTATAAACCTGCATGCATCTCCCAACCATCTGGTAATAAATTAAGATTTTGCAAATGTGTCTGATTAGTGGATGTTTGTTCTACATATTTTTCCACTTTTAACAAGGAATTTAAATCTAAATGGTCAGAAGATTTCAAAGGGCTAATAACTGGTTGACATTTATCTTCAGTCGTAGATGTTGAATCATAAGATGACAATGAATTTATTGACTTTTGCATATTTTCAGGTAATAAACTATCATTTTTTACAATACAAGTGTCCATATTAATTCCACTATCCATACTATCAGGAGAACCAATAGATTTTATAAATGCTTCAGTACTATTTAAAATTCATTGCTACATTAGGATGCAAAAATTAATTACTCAAAATCTTTTTTGGTATCTGTTAATATGTGTTCATGTTTTATTGAATTGTTTTGCTAAAATTGTAAAAATTTATACATAAAATATCTTTACCAAATATTTCGTTGGGGGATTTTCCACTTTAACACCCATTGCTCCTATATTTATTTCGGCATATGATTTTCTTTTTTTCTGGCATCCTTCGGCTGAGATAGCTGTTACTTCCTATGAAAAATTATTAATTGAAGAGATCAAGCAATTGATAAAGTGTACCATGCTGAATTTACATATGCTTTAATCACATCAAAAATCCGTCAAATTAATACATTTTTTAAGAAGTATTTTGAAAGAATTATCCTTAAAATGTTTATTACAATTATTTGGCAATAGTATATAATTATTAAAAAAAAATTATAATAAATTTAGATGGATATTAAATATTTTGAAGCGCTCTCTATAGTTAAACAAATGTATGGGAAGATTTGCATCTACAAACTCCCCTTGAATGTCAAAGAAATCATACAGAAATGTACCTACCAAAATATTAGATTGGCATATTTTTAATTTTGCAATTTCTGAAATAGTATTTAGCAGATCCCCCCTTGGCCAAAATTTGAAAAATAATTTGATTAATAAACAAATTATATGGGTTTTATTGTAGTATATTGCATAAAAAATTTAAGACAAACACCTAAAAAGATATACATTTTATTTTTGAAGTTTAATTTTTAATCACAAATATTATTGTGCTCCGTGAAAACACCAAACCCTCACATCATTTAATATAGTTATTAAATTCATATATATTAAAATCGTTATAAATATCATGGTTTATTTTTAAACTTTACCTGGGCACATATGGACAAAACATATCAAAACCTAACTAAGGACTATCAAGATAAATTTAATTTATGGTTATCAATCCTATGCTATATGTAAAAAATGTTTTGCCATCTGATTAATAATCTCTAGATGATACGTTTGTAGTGTTGCGTCCATTAGTAGTACGAACATCCCTTACACACACTTTATTTTTCAATTTTATGTAACGCTCCACGTCTACGAAGGAGACTATTTGTAGTGTTGCGTACATTACCTTAATTCATTGCTCGCGGCATCATACTTATGTCTTGAAACTTAATTGACTCATTTACATTACCTTACTACTTCGCGACGTTTATTGACCATTAATATACACCTCAAGGATTTACCACTAAATATAATTGATTTATTCTATTAATTCGCGATTATATAAAGGCGATTAAAACGCTTTTTCAATCACTCTTTACTTTTCGAACTTATTTCTTTTCCCTCACTTTATTATATACCTTCAATAAAGAGTCTCTCCTCCCAATACCCTGAATTTGTCCAATGATGTTGATGAAAGCGTCTCACCTATAGTTATAAACATTGATGTAGATCAAGATAGCCAAGGGCTTCCCCTCCCCCTTTTAGTAAAAATTAAGAAAAAATGACTTATATAAAATATTGATTTTTTTAAACTAATAGAGGTTTATTTTCAAATAATTGTCTATGATACATTCCAAAAAGTAATTAAAAGAAATTACAGTCGGATATAAAATTAAGACACTTCTAAATACTTCAAAAGTTTATATATATACAATATTGAATATTCAATTCATTAATGTGAATGTTATTATATAAAATCGGTAGGTTTGGAATGATAACGTAGGTAGAGGGAAATGGAACGCGATAATTCGGGCTATTATAGCCCATCATCAGGGGAAAAAATAAAATATATAAAAAAGGGAGAAGATGATGTCTCAAAAATAAAAATGTAGTAAAGTGATTATAAACACGTTGATGGAGATAAAAAAACAATAGAAAATAAATAGTAATTTCGAGATATTAACAATAGCGATTGTATAATAAATGTTTTTGTAAGAATAGAATAAGTACATGGTGTTAGGAAAAGTTGCGAAAAGAAATAACAAAAAAATAATAAGCGAAATAAAGAGAAAAAGGGGAACACAGGTTTTTTATATATAAATATTATAACTGATTTTAACAAATATTAGTATAATATAATGAAAGGGTAGGTAGACATAGTGTATAATATATATAGTGAAAGTGTGTGCTTGTTGTTAATAGGATGGGTTAGTCGTTGATTTTTTTGGGCTTGAGGCGATCAAACAGAACGCTTGCTACGAACTTCCTTTCTTTTTTGTATCGATTGTCCCTAACACAGCGCGATACAACAATACGCCCTTCGGGTGTAACTGGGGGCTTCGCCCCCAAACCCCCTGCTGGGGGCTCCGCCTCCCAAACCCCCATCTCGGTGGGATTAATTTGGCTAAATAAGCAAGCTCGAATCTATTGTGTACGTTCCATTTCGAACCCATAATTTTTTAAGTGTGGGGTTCCACCAATTTTAGTGTTTTTTAGCCTTTGGACATCGATGATAACTAGAGTTGTTAAGTAACTATTTCCTTATTTTTAAGTAACTGTAATTATTACTTAAATTGCATGGGAACTGTAATTGTAGTTGGTTACAGTATTTTAGAAATTGTTGAATAAGGTTACTGTTGCTATCTATAATTAAAAAATCATTAACAAATCTAAACATTAAAGTTTATTGTCTTCAAAACAAATGGGGCTTGATCTGATTAGAGGAAACAAAATTAAAGACAATATTTTATATCATATATAAACTCTTTGATTCCTCCACAGGAGCAAAGTCAACAAGAGGTTTGGACTTTTTTAATCATACAAAATTTAAAACCACTTATGATTTATGAATGCATCCAGGCATTTCTTATTACAAATATAATGATAATAATTTTTAAAAATATACCATAATTTATTAGGTAAAAATCTTGAATATAATGTCTTATTGAAATCCAATTTTTCATATAATGCCCCATAAATTGTGTGGATAAATATTAGATTATTAATTCTAGGAAGAACTTAACTGAATAACCACCTTAGGTGTAACTACTTACACTACTAAGTAACTAAATCTGAATTCAGTTACTTTTAAAAGAATTTAATTTTAATCAGTTAAATATTTTTTGTAGGTTACTGTTATTTACTATATTTCTATGAAAAGGTAACTTGAACAACTCTAGTTGTGAATATAGATTTTTAAATAGCCATAATTATTTTTATAATACTTTTCCCATCGCGATTTTACTTTTGCAAGTTGGGAACGTGATTAATATTTAATGAAGCATTCTTTTGTACAAACGGCTGGATTTTGTTTGATCAATTTTTACCTCAACTAAGACTAACGGCCGACTTGAGTCTGTTATTCATTTTTCGACTAAGCCTGAGGTCATTTAAGAAAAATAGACCAAAAAAGTTTTGGTCTTTATGTTTAGTCGACTAAAACCACGACCAAACAAAACCCAGCCGTTTTTACAACACTTCATAAGTTGTGCCTAACGCATACCCATTTACAACTACATTAATAAGATTTGCTGTAAAAAGTACATAAATATATATAAGAAAGAAAACTAAGACCGATGAATGGGACTTACTTAAAATTAATAACTTTATAATTCTTTTTAATAGTCGGGTGATATGATTGTTGCCAGTAAGACTGACGTATAATTATCGTTGTTTTAATATACATACATATAAAAAATATAATTACATACATCATAGGTTGAGGAAGTAGTTAAAAAGGGAGGAGGGATGCGGGCGGACACGGGGCTGGAAGAACTCGTGTTGGGGTTGTGGTTTAGAAATGCTTTAAAATAAAATTTTGTTTAATCTACTTTGCTAAAACATACGTGTTGTGTCTAGGAGTGCTGAATGTTTACAGCATTAATATACAGCTCTCAAGATTTACATATATGATATACATTAAAAAGGGTTATGGTTTGTTGAGAATACATCGCAGTGGATAATCATTAGGGCGATGTAAGGATAAAAAGGGCGAGCAAAACTTCTGCTCCTTAAAACATTACACGTGTGTTAAAATTGGTGCACATATGGAATTGTCCAATAATTGGGGGGGGGGGATGAATAAAAGATGGGAGTAACATTAAAACTACCCACGTACATATACACTACAATTCTCATATTATTTGATATATGGTGGGGAGGAAGGACATTAAAAATTGTATACATAATTTGTGCTCGTGATGCATAATGTTTTCTGTGTTAAACGAAATTAAAAGGCGAATAATGATGATGTGATGTAAAAAATTTCGGAATTTTCTGTATAAATGCACGTGTTTAAAATAATACGAATCATGATGCCTAAGCTGCCGCTACAATAATTAATTCCAAATTTGATCATCACTTCGAGTTGCCGAGGTACCGTTATGACATAGTAGACGTTGAAGGAGGTTGATACAATGATTCTTCTTGCGATTGTGGTGGAGTCGATAGTTTGGCCACTTCGTTGTACCTAATTATGTATATCATTTATATATAAGGCATTTTTTATTATTAAGCCCATCAAAAACATTATTTATCCATGTAAACATTTTGTTAACTAATTTATATTAATTTTGCATGCTAAGAGCTGCACAAATCATATATCAATCAATAGCTTAAGCCAAGCTTTTTATGTATTGCATTTAATAACATTTCAGTAACAAAATTTCAATTTTAAGGCAGCCCCATGTCCTAGCTTTTATAAAGGACTAGTCGAGGGCCATTAATGTAAGTATGGTTACATTGTGATCACATAAAATATGTTGGGCTGAAGCGTTATCTGACAATCCCTATGAGGCTTCAATGGGCTAACTAATAATTCTAATTTCCTATTCAGTAATTGACATCATCCATCATCATAAAAAAATTAATTAATAGAGGGTGGTTAGTTGTAATAGTTACTTTGTGTGCGAATATTTTTCGTAAACCGCTTTTTGCTGCTGATTGAGGGGAGCGTTGTTGAGACTGTTGTACAAATCCTTGAGGCAAGGTATGAATTCTTCGTAGGCGTACCCTGAGTGTTTTTGTAACGTGGCGTCCTGCATAAATATATCAAAGCAATCAGCTGATTAGCATTCATTCGTCTTCAACGCCTATCATATACATTAAATATATGGTTACCCAGGCTTTTCTGTGCGTGATGAGATTACTGAGGCATATAGCGGCACATGATATAATACTCGGTCGATGCTTGAGGTACGTTTCCCCGTCCAAGAGCGTGAGTTCGGCTAAATACTAAAAAAGGAGGAAAAGTATAACTTTTGCTTTATATATAAACAATTCATAATAAAAACTGAATTGAGGGTACTCTACTCTACTAGTGGGTAGTGATCTTATTAAACGCGTCATTTAAGACCTGCGCTGTTAAAAAGAATAAACAGATTTGGTACGATCACCCACCATTATAAGAGTTCATCGTAAAATGCGTTTCGCTAAATGTCCCTTTTTTAACTGATTCCCTCCTCCCCTATGGCCCTAAATCTAAGAGAAAATTACTATGGGGCGAGCGTTATTATTTAATAGCTACATTTGAGAAGCTTAGCTTATTTATACGTGACTACAGAGCACAGCACACAGCTTGTTATTGCTATCGACAACAACACCCCCTAAGCATATATCTATGACACACCCGAGGCTCTGTGACAAAAAATGTACTAATGTGGATGTGGCTTTTTTGTGCACACCAAAATATGACGATAGCAGGCAGCCCCTCGGCGCGCCCATTACATCACTACTATTCAGAAGGGCGATAATATTCTCAAACACGTATGATGATGATGTGAGGTGTACGTAAATAGATTTACTTGTGCCAAATCAAAGTTAATTTTAGGGAGATCCGCCATTCTCGCATATTTTTCCAGGAAACACAATATGGTGGGCGGACCGACGCGGAAGGACAGAATTTTGAGGATGAGTTGCTCCATTCGAATAACCTGTTCTTTCGTGTAAGTGCCGTCCGTTATGTAAACGAATTCATTGATGTCCGGCGGATATATTTCTTCAAATTTCCTACATTAAAATCTTATACATTATACTTACACATTAAACCCCAATTCAGCACATCAAATAATACTTAATTCAAATTATAAATAATATGATTGAGGTGTAATAATTACGCGGCGATTAGCATGCACGTCGTTCCCAGCAATTGAAGTTTGCTGCGAGAGATGGCCATGACGGAGAGGAAACGATCGACGTATGAACAGGCGAGGTGAAGGGTTTTGTTGATGAGCTTGTACTCGCAACCCACTTCCACCAACCAATCTATCACGGTAGCTCTCATGCTATACGTTATGTCCGGCTGTTTGGACATGTAACCAAGCCTAGGTCTGTACGTTAGCTACAAATACACATTACTTTTTATTTAACTTTATTAACACTTCGTAGGAGGTTGGGTCAAAAATGCTAACACGGATGCTATTTGGGGTTATAATTAGCCCAAACTTTAAATAGCTATTGGATATTTTATAATATAAACTTGACAAAATTTGCAAGAATAATATTTCAACTCTTATACGTTCATTAATATATTAATTGGTTATTATAACAAGATAACTTTATTAAGTGGTATACAAAAAATTACATACACGACTAAAAACAATATGAAAACGCGCTATAACTAAACGGATGGCATTGATCCGTGTATATAAATCGTGTTGGATTTAAGTGTAAATTTTGTACCCATAATTAGAGCGACCCCCAAAAATTTTCCCCTAATGACTATTTTGACTCATACCAAAAAAATATATTTTATTTTATGGTTCAATCAATAAGATTATATAAAAGAAGGTTGAAACTATAAATGTGGAAAATTTGGTAAAAAATAACCTAAAACAAAAATACTAGAGATGTTTAAAGTTAGGCAATTTTTAGCCTAAAAGTTACTATTGGTCCTCAGATTAAATATTATTTTATAAATTTTTTTATACAGATACATAATAAAATATAAAAATTAAGAATAAGGGCAATATTTAAATGAAAAATTTTACACAAGAAATTTTATGAGGCTATTAAAATAGTTACATATACATTTTATATATATAGTTATATAGTCACAAATTTCTGCAATAAGTAATTTAAAACAAGCAAGAGGAGTTTTGGCTGCCCATTCATATAACTTTACTCCAGTTAAATGCAATACAAAATTATGTTCCTTGTTATAACATTTTTATTAGGACAATTTTTGTGCCACTTAGTATTGTCTTTCCCTTTGAAATATTATATATCATATAATAAAAGCTTCAAGTTTCTTCCTATAAAAGTAACTATTTTTGTTAGGCATATTAATTGACTCTTCTTCATCTTAATCTCCTGTTAGATCCTCTCAGATTCATGACTAGTCATGTAGATATAATCATCAGAACCATCAAGAATTACTTGATAAAATGTTATACCTGTTATTAAAAACCATCCTCAGACAAAGAAGTATCAAAAAACTGCACTTTTTAAGATTAGACATATTAAAAATCAAAAAATGTGGGGAAAATCACACAAATAAGCACTTTGAAATACCTCGAGGAAAAGTATCATGTTAAAATCAGAGTTTAAAATTTGAATATTTTAAATAAAATGAAATTTATACAAAAAATTTCTTCACAAAAGGGTTTACAAAAATGGGTTTTAATCAGTCTTGTTAAGGAGCGGCGCTACAGGAGCGGCCACTCCTTTTAAATGAGGAGCGGGAGCGGGAGTCGCTCGGGCTGGAGCGGAGGAGCGCCGCTTCTCCGCTCCTTTAAATTTAATATATAAATTATATTATTTTTTAAATATTAAAAATGTTTGTTAATTAAAATTTAATGAAAATATAGTTTTAATTTTATTTAAATTTAATTTATTATTCATTATTAAATGTTGAGCCGAGTTTTATTTTGATTTTTCAACTAATCATTTGAAACATTAAACATCTGTTTTTCCTTTTGTATTTTTTTGAAAAACCTTGTAAATGTAAGTCATATTAATTTAATATTCATTTTATAGACATATAATCAAAAATAGTTTTATAATGGATCTAGAGATAGAGATTATAGAAGATGAAGAAGAAACCGAAGTGGAATTTCCATTTCCACCATTTAAAAAATATTTCAAGCTTATTGATACAGATGATAAAGTCAGATTAAAGGCGAAATGCCTATTGTGCATTAATAACAAAATGATTTCTTTCTCTAAAATCAGCAGCTTTAATTTAAAAAAACACCTGAAGGTAAAATCAATATTTCTTTATTTTATAATAATTTTTTTAAAATGGTTTTAATTATATTTGGGCAATTCATTACATACATTAGTTGAACTTATAAATTTATATTTAGAAGGTACATGATAATCAACATTCAAAAATTGAAAATCATATCAAAAGTTTTAGTTATAATAAGTCTTCCTCTCCTGAGAAAAAACAGTCAATATTAAATTTTGGTCAAAAAACAATGAACCTACAAAAACTGAAGGAGATAATGCGATCATTGATTATGTCATTGAGACACTGGTTCCTTTATCAACTGTAGATAATCCTAGCTTTGTCAAAATGATAAAAACGTTTTCCCCTTCAGCAAAGGTAATGTGCCGCCAAACACTAATAGCAAAGATAGGTTTGCGTTATGATAAAATGATGGATGATAGTATAGAAATGCTTTCTGGAGAATCTTATTTGTGTACCACAGCTGATTGCTGGAGTGGATTTAGAAGGTAGTGCCTAGGTCTTAGGGGAGAGGCGTGGGTGTTTGTTAGAATCTCATTTAGAAAATTTATTACTTTTAAAAGCTAATAAAATATTATAAATATTTTAATATATCATATAATATAAATAAAACGTTTTGATTAAAAAAATATGATTTTGTTTAGTGTACCTACTAAAAAAATGAAAATCAAAGGAGCGGTTATGGAGCGCCGCTCCATTAGTTGGAGCGGGAGCGCTCCTTTTAATAAGTAGTAGCGGGAGCGGGAGTTCGCTCCTTTTGAGAAGGTAGGAGCGGGAGCGGGAATCGCTACTTTTTAAAAGGAGCGTTAACAAGACTGGTTTTAATAATACATTTCAAAAAAAATGTTGAAAATTTTTTATTCTTTCATTTTATGGAAGGTGGGGTCGTGGAAGACCCCGGGCACATCTATCTTAAAAACTATTGGATAAAAACTAGCCAAATTTTGCAGAGATAGTCTAAGGTAAATTTTGTTAAGCTACTGAAAAAATGAAATTGTAATATATTTACTAATTTATTTTGTACAGCATTTTTAAACGGCTTGGGGTCATTATTACCCCACCCGACCTACGAAGTGTTAAATAGATCTACTTTGACAGTATACAAACACATATAAAAGGTCTGGGTTTTGTTTGGTCGACCTTTAATGTTAGTCAATTAAACGTAAACAGACACCAAAGATTTTTTTGATCTGTTTTCATTGGTCAACCTCTAAGTTTAGTCGAAATTTGAAAAGCAGCAGACCAGAATCGACCGTTACTCTTAGTTAAACCAAAGATCGGCCAAACAAAACCCAGCCGTTCTAACAACACATAATACATATAATAATAAAAGTAAAAATACTTCGGATTGTTTGAGGTATGTTAAAATTTCTTCCGCGTATTCGGGCACGCTAAAAATATCGTTTGGTTGTTCATTTCGAGGCTGTTCGGTCTCCAAGACCACAACCATTGGCGACGGTGCTAAGCATTTCAAATATGTATATTATACCAATTAATTCAACCGCAATTACAGAACGTTGGGAGCAGATGAAAGTATAAGAAAAAATGTGAAGTAGTATTTAAAATCTTATCAACACTAACTTCGAAAATCATGCCATCTGCTTAATAAATGAAAGGTAATTTTATGTGAATTAAGTCATGTTTAGGGAAAAAGATCCAATAGATTCAACGTCTCATGGCTCTACATCACGCACAAACAAACATTTTTAGGCCGTTCTATAAGCAAAATGCTATATTTGCTCGAGGTGAATTCCTGCTCTCCTCCAAAAACAATATATAATAACTTTTTTATTTAAACCAAGGGTAATGTTATAAGGCGCTGGTCAAATCGATTAGCAAGCTCATAGTTGTAGTTCAGTGTTAACATACAAAGGATCGTTTCACTCAAGCGACAGAACAAGACGCATAAAATTCTGTACTTTAAAATCAAAAGAGATGCGCTATCATATATATGTATTTATATTGAAAAGGCTTATTTGGAGAAATTTAAGGATTATACAAGATCTCGTAGGCCTTAAATCTAACTTGGCCCTAAATTCTGGTTTTAAGGAAGAAAACAAATTGTTCCAAAATTAGTATCCCGTTATATCTATTTAAAAATTCAAAATGGTTCTCTCGTTGAACGAAATAATCCAGCCTATCGCAGATAAAATAAAACTTAACTAATAACTAGTGATGCGCATGTGTGTATTAGTGTTGTAAAAACGGCTGGGTTTTGTTTGATCGACCCAGACCAAGTTTTTTTTGGTCTGTTTTTCTTAGTCGACTTCTAGGCTTGGTCGAAATTGGAAAAACAGACCAGAATCGAACGTTAGTCTTAGTTGAAGCAAATCCAGCGCTTTTACAACACTAGTATGCACAACCTAGTATCACTCTAGCAGACCACTACATCGAGCACAAAGATAATGAATGCACTGATATGGAAAGAAGTTGCTAAGAAAGCTGGTCCTTTTTAAATCTATTCAAATAGTAAAATTGACTAAAAAAGGTCGTTTTTATAAATTTTACGTTTTTGCACAATTAATGGTATCTATACTACTTAAACAAAGGGAGCTTAGTGTGTCATGTTCAATTTTAACTTATTACAGGGGTTTGGTTTTAAAAATATCAACTGCATTATCTCATTTCCTCAGACAATTCAAAAAATAAAACAAATGTTTAAAATAATATGAATTTTATTTACTTATCTTTTAAAGAGTGATTATTTGTGACTTATTTAAAAATTACTTTTGAAGGAAAACATTTATTATGGAAGAAAACAATGGTGTTTTTTGGTATTCTAAATTGCATATAAATTTCAAAATAAAAATTAATATAGTGCTGCTTGTGTTGGAACCTAAGTTGTTTATAATTAAAAAAGTCAACTTATTTAAGTTTTTCATATAGCCTTATAAATTATTATAACCTGTATTTTCTTGTAATATTATCTGTGATAGGCAGTCAACTTATTCATTTTTGTTTATTGCTAACCATAATTTAGATTATATCTCATCTAACACAGAGCTTAAATATCTCATTAAAATTATGCAATTAGTTTTGGATGGTAATGGAGATTTTTTTAGTAAAGTGGCAAAAATATTTTAAATAATATTTGACCATTTTTCTATGATAAATCTTAGTATTGTTTTTTATTACAATAATGTTTACCATTGATTGATTTAGATATTGGAGTTTGTTCAGCATCATCTTCAACACTGTGCATAGAAACATTGATAGAATCATTAAGTGCAATTTTGTGTAAATTTGGCCCATCATAGACATTTGTATCACAATCTTTTTTTAAAGTTGTACATGAGGGCAGAACACGTGAAGATGCGAGGCTTGTATGATTAATGTTAGATTGTGTATTGCAGCTTATATTTTGAGAAAGTAAAGATATTGAATTGGTAAACGTGGTAATTTGAGACACTGTTTCCTGAGAGTTAACATCATTTTTAGGCAATAATTTGTGAGGAGAAAAATGTTCTGTGTGATATTGGGTTGTGTATATAGAAGATGAATTTGGAACATTTTGATTAAGATTGCATGAGGTATAGGAAAAATATCCTTTATCAAGACAATTGTCAACATTCTTTATTGCATTTTGATTGGCAAATAAGTTGACCTAGGAAAATTAATTTATTATTTACTTGATATAAACTTACATTTTTGGGGTATGAGTCCTTGCAATTTACGTTAATGACACCAAGAGCTTGCCTTTTGTTTGGGTAAAGAATATTTTTACCTGGATTTTCAAAGGATTCAATTTTAGATTTGCTGATATTTTCTTTGGATGCTTCATGATTCTTATGCGGATTCTCGGCTTTGATGTGCCAATTGCTACGATTTCTTGACATCTATATGAATTACTTGACGTGCCCTTAACTAATTAGATATACATTTTGGAACATAAATTAGAATAAATAATTTTCTATGAAAGTCAGATGGTTAAAAATTATTAAAAGGATAAAAATGGTTAAAACGGATTATTAAAGACGCCAAGCCTTAACAATATCGTTAAAAATCCACATGATGATATTGTATGGATTAGCGTTTTGCTTATGCGTAAACAAAATTGAATGATTGCGGGCTTTACCTATAGCCAATGAACACAAGGCATTTAAATTCTATAAAGGAACGCAGGAACTTTGCTAGGCTTTTACATCTTAAGCTGTGTGATATTCGATAATTGTATATATCAATTTTTTCCAATATAAAAATAAAATAAAGCTTATACTAAGTTAAAATCTGTAGGTTACTTTTAAATAAAATTTATATCTATTGTTTCGATACTAAGGACGCTGAATAACAACAATCTTTTGTAGAGTAGCGTAAATAATATTTATCACCTACTTATGATGATCCCGTTTGCAAATAAATTTTTATTAAATATTCTTATAAATATGTTATAATAGATATGACAGATATAACGTTTTTAGATCTAAGCAAGCATGATTTTAACATATATTTTATCTAAGAGAACGATTTTGGAATAATATGAGCTCACTCATAATGAAATATAATGTATTATCTCTACATTTTAAATTTTACTTTTTGCTCATCTCTTACAAAATATATGAAATAAGTTGTCAGTATCTGTCAGCCCCCCCCCCCAAAAAAAGCTATATATAAGTTATTATCATTTGTTCAAGTTATTTATATCATTTACTGTCAATGTAATATAATTCGCTATATAAGGAGCGGAATTGGATTGATAAAATGAGTAGAGGATTGCCGCTCTTCAGGCAATCCTCTACTAATTTTATAATCTAACCCCACCACTCGTATACTACGATTTATAGATCATTTATAATCTTCCACAAAAAGAATAGGTAAGGCCAACTACATAAGTATTTCCAACGAGTTCGAGTGGTCTCAAAAGTTTTTACATAATGCTCATTCTATTTTTCAGTAGAGTATTCTGAGGTGGTTCTTACAGAAATTAGTGAGAAAAGTTGTTTTAGCTCCCTATTTTTAAATGAATTACTTATTTTTAATTTCTGCGGTTGATATTATGGCATTTAAGCTGATTAATAATTGTCCAAGTTGATCATCCTAAAAAAATTTGGTTGTGAGCAGCAGACACCAGAAAAGCCCGGCACGCTGTTTGACATTGCCCGTACAGACCACCAGCCGGGCCTGTCAACTGTCTTGAAATTTTGACCGGGCTCGGGTGGGCACCATAACAAGTTTCGGGCAATTCGGGTTTAATGAAATTCTTTTATAGAGTTTATTATTTTGTCAATTTTTTATTTGATTGTATAAAATTTATTGGTCGTGGTTGTTATCCAAAAAAACTGATAATTTTATTAAATTATTTTGGAAAATATGACGAAATTATTATAAAAAAATTATTATAAATTGAAATTATTATTTCGGGGGGGGGGGGCAATTGGGGCAGCTTTAATGATTCGGGCGTACACATAGGAGGTTTCGGACGGGCTCGGGCGGGTAATTTTAAAATGTTATAGGGCCGGGTTTGAGCAGAGGAATTTATAAAAATTTGACCTCTGGTGAGCAGGCCTATTTTTGTCTTTTAATGAAATTTGATTAAAATATACAACTATAATCTAATAACATAGCCTTATAAGGCATGTGACAATCATTTTTTAATTTGGAAATCTAATGACTAGAATGATTGATTTTAGGATTATAGTGTAGCTACCTCACATAACTAAAACAAGCCTTACATTTCTAGAGAGCTTTCATAAACACGCTAAAAAATTATAAATAGCAGACATATAATTTAAAATCCCCGGCCGATAGCTGGCCGCTTCTCGCATATCTTGTAATGCATTCAAGCTAGTAAAATTTCTATTATTATTCGCATAGGCGTAGCCAAGGGGGGGGGGGCAGCATTTATGGATAAATTTTAAAAAATAATTATTTTGCCCCTCCCTAAATTATTATTGCCCCCTTCTCCAATGCTGGCTACGCCCATGATTATTCGTTTTATACTTATTAATATAACTTTTGATTTATCCATATTAAAACAAAAAATAACGTTTTATAATCTTCTGCTCATCATAAATCGTAAATTGAATGTATTTTAATTTATTTCAAGTCTTGATTTTAACTAATAGAAATAATAATGGGTTTTGAAACTATTTACCAAATTTTAGTTTAAAAATATTCAAATTATACAAACATTGAAGCTAGTTTTTAGCAAACAATATACATTAAAAATATATTTTCACATTGTGGGCATTTAGTGATTTATCCAATTGACACGGAAACCTCTATTTATATTGCTATTGTTTCGTCGTCAGGGACGCTTGGGAAGAGCGTTTTAAATTTTATAAAGAACTTAATAAACGCTCGGTCCCTTCAAAAATATCGAATAGTTTTCTACTAAGACAATCAATCGCCGTTGCGATCGCTAAATCCAATTTTTATTCCCTGATGGCTCAATGCCCATTCTTAAAGAAGGCGAAGAAATGGATAATGCCTTTTAATCCTTTTATTTTTCAATATTTTCGTTTTTGTATTTTTTTATTACTTCCATTTAATACGTAATACTTTTCGATAATAACGCATTTTAATATTAAAAAAACAACTTTATAACAAAATATATATATATATATAAATATTCGGCCCATTTATAAAATCCCTAACTATACTTTGGCTAAGAAAAATTACATGGATTCGCGTTGATAAATAATAAAATTTTTCTTCCTTATATTAAAATAATCACCAGACTAGGTCTACAAATATCACATCTATTTCAAATTTCATTTTCCTCCATTCTATTTATTGTTTGATTTGAAATAATAGTTTGGTTTTCAAAATTTATCATCTTTATAACTTAAAAGTGAACAAATTGATCTTAATTTTTTCTCTTAATATCTATTAATTGCCAAAATATTATATTAGTACAAGATGTATAAGTGGTTTTAATTATAAAAAACTCCCGTTTTTCAATTTTAAAAACGTGGGTCAAAAATGTTATCTCCTTTATTTATAGAAATATCAAAGAAGCAGAGTCTAGAGAAAAAAGATTGTTTCATTGGATTATATTAAATGCGAGTTTAGAGGAATAATAATGGGGCAAATAACCTAACTCCTCTATGATATTTTATTTCTCACTTCAAATGAACATATAATTTAGTTGACTAAAAAATAAAGGACTAAATTGACATTACATTAGGTGTATAAGAGGGTAAGGCACAGTAGCATAGCCACCTGTCCAAACAACATACATACCCTGCTCTTTAAAGACGCTCCCTTCTTCACTCATTTACTTGGAGACCCGAGGCCTTATTAGAATCACGCGTTGGCAATAAATGTATTTTGGCCTACTTTGAATAAAAAATATTTGCCCACCATTTCAAGTTTTAAAACATTACGCGATGTATTCTTGAATTAAAAGATAGTCGAGGAGGTAATGAAAAATGTGTGGACATTAGAACGTTACATTCTAACGGTCGGGGGCGTAGCTAGCATTG
Source organism: Gordius sp. MW1 (assembly GCA_964036665.1). Lineage (NCBI taxonomy): Eukaryota > Metazoa > Nematomorpha > Gordioida > Gordea > Gordiidae > Gordius > Gordius sp. MW1. The sequence goes on from OZ038531.1 coordinate 23,415,721, forward strand.
GAATTAGAGGGGGGGGGCAATAATAGATTAGGGAGGGGCAAAATAATCATTTTTTGGAATTTTAGCCATAATTTAGGATTTAGTGGGGGGCAGTAGCCCCTCCCTGCCCCCCTTGCTAACGAACAATCGATATAAGCAGTCTATTTTAGAGAGGTGGGGGAGGGGTTGTGTGCATGAGAAAGCCCATTAAATCTGTCATTTGGACAAAGCATGGCTAAGCCGATATGAAATGGGTTAACGCCTTACACTAGTAGTATTATATGTGAGACACATATATAGTATTAAATAGCTTCCGTGGACGTTTTAAAGGGGTACCTCTGCTACTGGCTACAGTTTGTGGCTTGTTGTTGTACACATATAATGCCAGCCAGGTGAATTATGTATATGAAAGGGGGGAGCGCGTCCTTCCCTTCCTATTACGTCCCTAGCTATAATGTATAGTATGGAAGCGTGTTAAAGGCAAATGAATGAACGAATGTTGCGTTGTTAAAAGAGACGCCAGGAGGGTAGTAAGTAGTATTAAAGGTGTCAGATGGCATGCATCACCATTGATTACTCCTTCCCATTGTCCAGCAGCTAAAGGTGTGTGGTGTGGAATTGCATGCAATATAATTTGAAAGGAGCCGATCGATAATGTGTGTGTGTGCATGTAGGTGTATTGTACACTCAAAATTAAATGGCGCACGAGGAGGGGGCAATGTGCTCATTAAGGGTTAGAGGAATAATGACTTTATTTTTAGTAGACCGTTAAGTCATTTCGGAGAAGGCTTTGATTAAAAGCGGCCCCCATGTTCGGGCGAAAGGTGTCAAATTTTCATTGTTTTAAACACTAAGTATTTTGGAACGCGGTGCGAAATGAATTAAACTTACAATAAAATAATTTTGAAAAAAATTGTTTATATTTAGAGTATATTACTTAATTTAAAATAATTCGCAAAATTAGATCAAAGGGTAATGTCGATTCAAAGGTATTCTTTACAAAAAAATAAGCTAGTCTCAACGTTATTTATTGATGTGGAAGGTTAAATTAATCCATCATCCTTTTTTAATTCAGTAAAACGTTATATCAAGGAAAACCCGAATTAAACATAAAAGTAACATGGAATCACAATCTTGGAACCTTTGTTATTTTTTGTTTTACACAAAAAATTTGTCATAAATGTAAATGATGTGAGCTAACAAATAATTAGGATTTATGTTTGTAGAACGGTTAATTACAAAAAATTAGTGTTTAGAATAACAGAGTATTGTGGCTAATTTTGTTAAATATACTTTTAAATTGAATAAAAAGGTTTTTTGCTCCGCCATAAAATGTGCTTACTTTAATTTTATTAAAATTTTAGTGGTTTCATCCATTTTAACTTGACTATCGCTAATAATTATACACTAGATCAACGTAATAATCAAAAGATCATAATTTTTCAAAACTATCAACCATAAGTCTAAATTTTTATTCATATATTAAATCATTAAATCTCCTCACAATAAACTTTTATGATAAGAGCGGGGTAAGTATTCAGCACCTCCCCCCATAGCTGACCTTGGTTAAATGATTTAAATTAGAGTATTCTCTTTCCTCTTTATTTATATATAAGTAGACGGTTTTAGTGAACGTGTCCTACATATTTTAGAAGATAAGGTTCAGTAATCAAAGTACATAAACCCCTTTAAAGCTCATCCGCCCCCCCCCCACCCGAATCGCATTAGAAAACGGTAAAGTTGTCTGGAGAAGTAGTATTCTACAGAACTTTTGTGTCTGCCCACATCCCAGACACACACGTTTTATTCATCTGAGATAACCTTAAATCTCCCTTCTTAATTTATTCAGGCGATGTTCCCTCCTGCCTGCCTGCCCCTTCTTAACATTATTAAATACACATACAGAGATATAATACAGTCCTGTCTGAGACCACAAGTTAAATACTACTTCACTCACGTCAGACTTTTAATTGTGCTTGTTAGAGTCCCTCCCTCCCTCTTCCACTAATGTCCTATTGTTCATATATGCATTGTATTGTATTGTCCATCGTGACACCAAAAGTGCTTAACTGGACGATCCATTTTATCAACACATATTGGTAATATCATAGCAGCAGCAGAAGGCATGATTTGTCAAAAAAGAATCTTTGGTGTGTTGATATAAAACGCTTTAAATCACATTTAAATTAATATGATTACTTTTAAAAACATTACATCGTTAAAAAAAACGCCAAGTCCTATCTTATAGAAATTCCAATAGTTTTAGTTTTGTTGAATCCCTTCCCTAACTAATAGAAATCCATGCAGTGCCAGCTAGAGCATGATTTGCCTTTAATCACATCATAAGATGAACAATTGTAAAATTGATTGAAGTCCTACGGTTACAAAGTTAAAAATAATTAAGTTAGGAGGAGGGATGGGTAACTATACGCACACATGGCAGGGGAGCCATATGTTTCTAATCAATTGTTGATTACAATATACTTCTAATGCAACAGACAGACCATTCACGATGAAAGCAATTCATCAATATATATCACACTCCTGAGTTGTTATTTGACCAATTTTAAATATAAGAATTAAAACGTTGGTGTTTAATTTTATTTCCACTTTTTGGGGGAATAAACATAAAATACATTATAACCAAAACAATCGTATGTTTTTATGGTGGACGGCATGAATGCAAATTGTAATTGCACAAAATTAAATAGGTAAAATGCATTTAGAGTGATTTAAATTGGTAATATTTTTCGGTAAAATCTTTTGAAGCAGCCTCCTGATATTGCTGTGCTGCGGTAAGGAACTAAATCGTTTTCAGAGATTTGGGAAGGAGATGTACCCGGGTAACGTTTTTCCATCCCTCCAAAAAACAGATGATTTATAGCATATGTTAAAAATAAAGCGTTTCAAAATAAATATTTAATAATAAAATAAAAAAGTAAAAATTGCATAAAATTTGAAATAAATGTAAAGGTTTAAAATAAATTTTTATTGAGGAAGTTAATTTTCGATTAAAAGAATGCGGCAGTTAGGTTAAAAGCCTTTGCTGCACTAAACTAAATAATTAAAGATTCTAACATGGACGTGTTAAAAGTAGATTGACCCCAACTTAATTAAAACAAAAAAAAAGAAGATGTATTTGGGAAAAATTAGAAATTTCATTTAAATGCATATACTATAATCCCATCTAAGGTAAACTATTTATTAACTGTAAGTGGGTTTTGAGACTTAAAGTAAGATTAAATTAGTAGCCACTCCTTCCTCATACAGCACATCATAATTCTACTTTAGTCGTGTAATGACTAATGAGGAGACCGTGGGAGTTTTTGTTGGTCATCAACATCATCCGTGATAATAAAGGTAAAACAAAAGGGTGCTTTCACTTTCACCTTCATTACTACATTCGCAACATTTATACAAACGAGGGGGGGGGCAAATTAATGGGATCAAAAAAACAATGTTTTTGTTATGATAGGGTAATATTAATAAGTGGTAATTACAACGTTAATATAAGCAAATACTCTTTAATTTTAAGATAAAATTAAAATAAGGCTGATAATTTCTTACATATTTGTTTTTTGTAGTTGTGATTTTTAAAACGTTCTCCCAATAATAATGTTAGGAACCTAATCATGATTTTTAATTGTAGTTGCTATGCACTTTATGTGCTCGTTTTTGGTTGTCCGTCCTGTCATGTCCAACTTGTATTTTTAATAATTGCTGTGGGTGGAGACTTATACGGGTTTTAAATGGCTGTGGACTTATGCTTCTGTAAACGACTTTTATTTTGCTTTCGCATATGACTAGCTAATGACCGCTGCTTGGCTTAAATTGTTTCGACCTTGCCCGAGCCGCAACTTGTCTAGGTTGTGGTTAACGGATATTATTAATGAATCGATGTTTAAAGCTTTCCTTTTAATTCCATTTTAAGGGCTTTTATGTAAATTATATTTTCTTCATTTTTTATGGTCACCTATATCCTTCAAGTTTAAATCTCAGTTAGAGAGGTGGGCAATAGTAACACGGAGTGAAAACAGTTTAGGCTATAATTGGTTCAATTTAAAACGTTAAATATTAACATTTTTTATGAAACATAATCCTTAAGATTATAGCTGACCACGCCTAAAAAAATTGAATGTTACTTTAAAAAAAGGGCAACGCATAGAATCGTATTATTCGGTGAAAAATTAAATTTTTATTTACAATTAGTGTCTTAAATTTATAATCATATGAGAAATTTTTTAAGCATGTTGGGTTTTTAGGGCCTTCAAACAAATAAAAACAAAGTTAAATCACTAAAAAATTCGAAGACAATATTGCATATGATTAATATTATTAGTGGGAATGTTAAAAAGAAATAAGCGAATATGATTTATACGTAGATAATACTATAGATCGAGATTAATCTCTCTATATTAAAATAATAAATTTATAAAATAAAAGGGGATCCTAATTCCATTATGGGTGATAACAAGTAATCAAACACACAAGACTCGTACAATGCCGAAAAAGTTGGGCGTGAGTCACGCCCAGGTCAACCTTAGGCTAGGTTAGAAGTTCCTTGAAAACCTCTAAGGTCTTTTAGAAACGCTAACCTATGCCTCGAGGTTAGAGGTCAAAATTTACCTTAAACCTCGAGGTCAATTAGAAGCTTATAGCTTAGGTTAATGCGCAAAATTAACCTAAACGCTATGAGGTTGTTAAAAGCTAGCCTAAACCGTTAGGTTAATTTAATTTTTTTTTGGATTGACATAAAAACTTAGCAAACGAATAAATACTTAACAACGACGCTGAAAATATTTAGCAATTTGAATAAAATACTTAGCAAATAGTTTGTTGTGAAATACAACCACCATCAGTCACGCTACATTGCACACAAAAGGAATATGTTACAAAATGGTGGCAATTAAAAATAAAACACTCGATAGAGGTAGGTATGTATTAAAACCCAAATCGAATTTTTCTTCTTAAAAATTAAAGAATTAAAATACATTAAAATTATATTATATTTTTAGTTAAACTTGCCTTGATAATAATTGGAATAAAAATTAAAATTTCGATTCTATATTATATATGATCAAAATTAAGCAGACAAAGTGCTAAAAGACCGTAGTTAAGTTGAAATTTTACAGTATACAAAAAAAATTATTGACCTTAGGTGAATTAAATTTGACCTCTAACCTCGAGGCAGAGGTTAGCGTTTCTAAAAGTTTGAAAACCTAATTTATTAGGTTAGGTCGACAAAACCTGAGGTTTTCCCTTCACCACCAAAATGCTACAACTCAAACAGTAACTGAAATTTTTTAACATTTATTAATTGCTATGCAATTTATGGGCTCGTTTTTTGTTGTCCGTCCGTCCGTCCGTTACCCTCCTATCTATTTGCATTGGGTATATTAGGTTATCGCTTTTTTAAATTAATACATGAGAAAGAGGTGCCCCACCCCTCATCTCTATCTCCCTCGCTGTGTTATTTTTTAAATTAATGCATAAGAGGTGCCCCACCCCTCATCTCTATCTCCCTCGGTGTGCTATATATAAGATTTGTTAAATTATCTATTATATAATAAACATAAATAAAAGTTGTTTACTTTTAATTGCTATGCAATTTAACTAGTTATATAATAAACATAAATAAAAGTTGTTTACTTTTAATTGCTATGCAATTTAACTAGTTTTTGGGTTAGAATCCCTGAGTTTTTTTGACTCTTATGATTGTTCTTGTTACTATCATTGATAATAAGACTTTTTGGCCGTCCCTTGGCTGCTGACCAATGAAAAAAATGACCATTGGCCAAAATGTGAATCCGAGTTTATTTTTTCGTTTTTTTTTGACTATTATGATTGTTCCTGTTACTACCATTGCTATTATGACTTTTTGGCCGTCCGCTGGCTCCTGACCGATGGAAAAAATGACCATTGGCCAAAATGTGAATCGAAATTATTTTTTTCGTTTTTTTTTGACTATTATGATTGTTCCTGCTCCTACCATTGCTATTATGACTTTTTGGCCGTCCGCTGACTGCTGACCAATGGAATAAAATGACCATTGGCCAAAATGTGATTCGAAAATTTTTTTCGTTTTTTTTTTGACTATTATGAATTTATATCCACTTTTACCGTGTCCTGGCTGCTGACCAATGGAAAAAAATGACCATTGGCCAAAATGTAAATCGAAAATTTTTTTTTCGTTTTTTTACTCTTATGAATTTATATCCACTTTTACCGTGTGCTGGCTGCTGACCAATGGAAAAAAATGACCATTGGCCAAAGTGAGCATCAAAATTTTTTTTCCGTTTTTTTGGCTATAATTGACTTATAGAGTATCTGTTGGTACTGACCAATAGAGAAAAAGTGACCATTGGCCAAATTTTTGATTTTTTTAATTAAAAATTGTTCAAATTCAACAAAAAATTTCTCCCAACAATTCTGCAAATTCTTAACATTGTGTTGTTTTAGAATATAATGTTTGTTAGACCCATAATCTCTAAAGGCCATAAAAACTAATGTAATACGCAACTAGATGCAAACACTAAATCTAACCCTAACCCTTACCTATATTACATTTTGCCTTTATAACATTTTGCCTATAATGAAAAATTTGTATAAATAATTAATTAATCATTAGTCATTTAATACCCCCCTATAGGCATTCTCGCCCCTTCCCACCTTTCTCGCCCATAAATTGCATAGCAAATATGATACATTTATACGAAGTACAGATGAGTCGTCCCCCCTTCCCTTCCCCTCTTCCCTTCCCTTCTCCCCCTTCCCACGAGGGCCGAAGGCCCGAGTTTTTTAAATTTGGATCGAGATCCATTAAAAATGGTTATCAGATGTATAATTTATTATGATTTTATCAAAAAAAGTAAACTTAATGTAGGGAAGGGTACATCGTGTATATAGATTTAAAAAAATAAAAAAAATTGTGCAACTCCAATTAAAACCTTTAATGAGAATGTTGTCGCAAATAGCTCAAATAAAATCAGCTTTTGGCCACAGGATTAAATAGAGGTTAAATGAAGATCAGATTCAATCAATTGGAGAGTAATTCTAATAGCTATTAATTAATAATCTCATGTTGTTATAATAGCTAATGCTACTATTCAAATTTTAACGTAAAATAATATGGAAACATTTTAAACAATGCATCTAATAAAAATAGGTTGTTTTTGCGCAAATGAAAATAAACCGCTTAAATCAGGAATGTTTTATTGTAGCTCGGAGCATTTAGATAAGCTAGGCTAGGCTCACGTTAATAAAATCGTTCACCCAATCTTTATTTAAAGAAGATATGAAACTTGTGTAATATTATTATAGAGCAATTTAAATGGTTTTACCTCTCCGGTAAACTGAGCCCAAAATTTTGTTGGCGACAAGATCCCGACTCCTAAAATAGTAAAACATGCTAAGATATAAGCATATTAAAAAGAGTTTTTATCATTATATCTAATTAGATAGCGGCTATATCTTTTAATTGCAATTCAAGTTATATATAGTAAAGTTTAGTGTTGTAAAAACGGCTAGGTCAACCCAAAAATCTTTGGCCTGTTTATGTTTAGTCGACTAAAACCAATGGTCGACAAAACAAAATCTGTTAAAGAGCTAGTATAGATCTAATGTTATTTCATCGATAATTCTAAAACTTGTTATATCTCTGAGTGTTATAGAGCACATTAACTTATATATATAATCACGTACCCATTTTATAAACTACATCGAAAAAATAGATTTTAAGCCAAAGTAGCCATCTTAGTATCCCATATTACCCAATCCACGTATTAACCACTAAAACGTATAATGAATATTGTAAGGTTCTTTTTGCTGACTCTCACAATGGTTTCACTTTTTAATCATAAATTTCATCTTATTATGAGCGCCTTTAAACTAAAGGCCTGCACGGATGACCCGAAACCCCAGGCTAAAAATTCTACAATGCTTTCGGGTGGAGTCGGGTTTGGTTATAAAATTTTAAAACGCTTTAAGGTCGGGTCGGGTTGGGGTTGAAAAAAATTATTTGGCAGGCCTCTACTTTAAGTACGCGACAAATATCATTTAGACATATTTCACCATTATTAACACAGTACAAATTGAGATATCCATCAAAATTAATTGCAATAATCTCCCAAGTCAAAAAACATTTCCTAGTCAATAGTCCTATTCATTAAACTCATGATTATCGTTATTCAACAGAATATAATGAGAGATTGAAGCCCACTCCAAAAATCTTTTAGTTTAAACCAATAAAAAATTAATTTTGCAATCTCGCTTGCAGGACTTCTTTACACAAAGTAATGTTGTAAAAAGGGCTGGGTTTTGTTTGTCGACCCTTGGTTTAACAAAGATTAACGGTCGATCGATTCGTGTCTATTTTTCAAATTTCGACTAAGCCTAGTGGTCGACCAAGAAACATTGACCAAAATTTTTTTGGCCTCTAGTCAACTAAAACCAAAGACCGCACAATCAAAACCCAGCTGTTTTACAACACTACCACCAAATCCCATCATAAATAAGCTTAAATGGCAAATTTCTCAAATTTGCACTTATTCTTCTTTCCATACAGAAGAACCGAGATCAGCTGTTTAGGAATTATTGATCTTTAATTCATCATAACCTTTTCACTCAGTTCTTCTTAGATGGCGATGGCGTTATTGTTTTATAAGGAATAAAATCAAATCAGTGTAATGATAATTTTGAAAACTTTTTAGGTCACGATTGGGGCCAGTACTTTAAAAAACAACTATTCAAAGTTCTACCATGAAAAAGGGGAGAGTGGTGCCACCTATTTATCTATATCAAAGGGAGATCATTATAGTAAGAATTTTATTATTTCATAATTATACGACATACCAACAACATTTGCCCTATTCCATCAAAATATTCACTGTTTGAATGCTTTAACAAAAGGGCTCCTAAAACTGTTCTTTTGCCAACGTAGAAGAGTCAAGAAATAGTAAGTCCAAAAATGTTATATATTAATCCCTAATTATAAGTTTAATGGCGTCTCCACAAGATGTAATTATAAGTTAAATATGGTTGGATAAAGGGTTACATACATGGAAAATTTATTGGTTTATTAAAATTGAAAATGTTATGTAAGTTAGATCCTCAAAAAGGCCAAGGTACTGCAAAGCGTTCTAGCTTTGATGTTAAAATTAAAAAAAATAAAAAAAATAAAAATGTGGGCAATTATATTAAAGTCTAAATTATTCCTACAAATAGTCCCAAGCCCGGTGGCAGCCATTTTGTATCCCGGGGCGGAGTACGGTTTCGAAAAGTGCGTAAACCGGTTTATGATCCGAGCACGTGATAGCACTCACGTGATCGTATTTCAAACACGTGATTGCCTCCAGCTGATCCATGGTCCCAAGCGAATTGTGAAGCTGAGTGGTGAAATTAGTTTTGTATAGAACCCGATCCTATCCATAAACAATTCACAATAAATCTATCCTTACAATTCAAATAATCAAGTAATTTTTACACGGGGGCGTAGCCAGCATTGAAATTAAGGGGGGGGACAATAATTATTTATGGAGGGGCAGGACATAGGCGTAGCCAGGCTTTGGAGGGGGGGGGACAAAACATTTAAAAGATCAATTAGAGGGGGGCAAAACATAAAATTTTAATTTCTCAAGGTTTTTGCATTAAATTTTTTTTCGTAATTTAGGGGGGGGGGGGGGAGGCAATAATAATTAGGAATAAACCATACATTAATAAGGATCTACAGTAAAATTTTAATGCTAAGTTCGAGACCGAATAAAATGCAAACAACTATAATTTAGGATACAAAAAAATATATATTGTGCTTTGGAGGGGGGGGGGGGCAGTTGCTCCAAACAGAACCCCATTGATTAGCTATGCCCATGATAAATGACAATATTTGTGCAGATATATATATATAAGTGTGTGGAAAGAGTAAAGTGAATGGGTAGAAACCGTATAGGAAGGTACACGATTTTTGTGAGAGGTATCGTAGGTATCGGTACCCACATCGTATTTGTAAGAGGGCGGAAATCTGATACGATCTTCTTGAAATCCTTTAAATAGTTTCCCTAACAAACATAAAACGTTATTATTTTACTATTATTTTTGTCGTATCCCCTGGACCCTAAACACCTCGCCTCGCCCCTAATTGCCCCTGCCTTAGTAGTCCCTTTCGGGTTAGTGTTCTACGTATCGAGTTTTCGTTCTCTCCGCCATAATAATGCATTATAGGTATTTTTAAGGTTTAAAATGTTCTTTAACCATTAGGATGAATGGGTGTATGTTCTCGTTGGGGGTGATCGTTAAGATTAATGGGCTAGAAAATAAGTTTGAAATGAGGCCGCGGTTGGTTTAATAGCTATTAATTCTTTTTTAGGATAAATAAGGATAATAGAAAATTAATTAACCGCATGGGGTTAAGGAACGGGGAAAAAAGATAAAAATCCCACAAAAAGATTATCCTCTTTTTACTTTACTTTTTATTCTCCCCAAAAAGCTGCCTCACCTTCCCCCGATTTATGTTTAAGTTGTCCCTACTCTCCCCCAACTAATTCTTCTTCTTCCATTTTCTCGACTGTTTAATTTTCCATTACTCTTATTCTGTGGCCTTACGAACCCCCTACCAAACACTGGTCCCTTCGAAACCCCCCCCCCCCCCGACAATTATATTGTTTCCACGCTGATTGTACCCTATGACGTGACATATGATAAAATCGAATAAAATTCTTGAACGTGCTTATTGTCAATTCGGATATAAATGAAATAAATTCTTGACTATGCCTATGGTCAATCTAACAGCAGACACTGAGAAATTAATAAGTAATCATGCGAACTCAATCATAAGAACCCCCCCCCCCCCCCATACCCGATCGTTTAAGACTAATGACCCGAACTAACAGCTAAACCTCCCGGACATATAGCCCGAACCAAACCACGACGTAACAGATGTCCACGACCCCACAAACGTAACACGTAGCCAACAACTCACCCCTTTCCTTTCTCCTCAAACCTCAACAATTTTAAAATATGAAACCTTTAAGATAGACATCATAGTATTTTTATTTCTGGTCAAAACTGTTTTTCCAACATAAAAACTACTTCTTGGAAATAAAAGAGTAAGTTTTATATGCTCAAAACGATAGTGTTGTTTTTAACACCTAATTTTACTATTATTTAAGGGCTTTTTAAACAGTTTAACTTTATTTTTCTGCTATTTACATGCATCTTTTGTTTTTTAATCAATTTATCTTTATTCATGATATTTTCAATATTTTAGAACTTTAATTTTTTTCATTTTTAGTTTGAATATCATTTGTTTCTACATTAATACAATACCATTTTTGTGGATCCAGTAGGCAATGTACATCAGCTTAAGTTAAAAAGAGTATTGGGCTAATTTAAATTTTAAATAAGGGTCTCATTCAATCAACTAAAAAGATGTTATTTTCCTTGCTGTTATGGCATTCTATACAATTTATATTTGGTTACATGTTATAAGTAAAAATAAAAATTAACTATTAGATATTAGGAGGTGCAAAGAGCCTGCTTTTAATAAGTATAGATTCTTGGAATAAAATAAAATATTATTAATTCCTATAAATTATAAATGTAACGTTTTTAAATTTTTTGAACGAGATGTTTAACAGACATATTTTAAAATCCATTATAAAAATCAATGTTATTTTCATAATACACCAAAAGTAAACAATTTTAAACCATTAACCAAATTACCTCAATGTGAGAGATAATATCAAAGTTTTGAGGTGCTCTCCAATGCAATTTTATAAATTTAAATCACAGACCAAATTAAGAGAATTTGAAGTAAATAGGACTTGTAGTGATTAAGATAAGAAAGTTTAGACCTAATAAATTAATTAAGGTAACCTTGATTCATAGTTTGTTTGAGTTGATCTAAGATGAGAACGGATGCAAAACTTTCTTTATTTATCTTTCTCCTTTCTGCAATCTTATTCCTAACTGTTACACGAGTTTCATCTTCTAGTCGAAAGTTAAAGTCTCCAAACCAAAATATATGATCAAAGCTATCGGTTATATCTAATTTTAAATTTAAGATATAAGTTGGTTTTACATTGTATATACAGTATATATTTTATTAGAAACTAAGAATAGATTAACCTTTTTCTTGTTTGTCAAACAGCAATTTACTAAATTTGATCGTTGGTTTGGACATGTTGAGTTGTCTGATTGTGTTGGAATAATTGTGGATTCTTTTAGCAGCATTTTTCTCATGAGCTACATGCCATAGTTAGCAATTTAAAAGAATTTAAAATCAAATTAAAGAAAAAGAAATGTTTAAGCTTTTTATACATATAATTTTGTATTTGACTTAAATGTGAATATGTTAACATGACAATTTTTACCAATGAAATGTGAATTGACGAAGAGAAAAGTAGTTTCAAATAATGTAAATGATATGGCTATTGAACCTTTTGTTCTCAAAAAAGCTGTCCAACCAAATATCAAAGCATCACTTTTAATATCTGAAAATAGATTATATGTCAAATATTTAGGGCAATAACTTATTCCACAATAATACACCAAGATGCAACACTTAAATCCCACATATAGATACAGACTTCACTAAACACAATATTAAATATTCCATGAATAATGTTGATATACTTGATACATAAAATAACAGTTCTCTCCTGAGAAAGATTGAGAGATTCAGGTCAAAAAACTTTTTTGAACTCAACAAAAAAAAGAATGGTCCAAGATTTTGTTGCAAAGCAATGTTCCACTCATGCCTATATATGTGCGTTTAAAAACTAATAAAAAAATTTTTTGTTCAATGTAAATAATTCTAAATATTTGAGATTCCATTATATAGAGTATTTGTAAAATATACTTGCTACATATAGTTTCTTGTGTACCAATTATATAAATATCTTGGACTTGCAAAATAGATGAGGGGAAGAGTAAATGTTGCAAGTTTCGAGATAATAGACACTAATGCATCATTAATATTAATCAACAAAAATGTTACCTTTTCGGAATTGCACATGTTCCAAGTTATGACAACAATTTTTAATTTGTTAAAAGAAAAAATATTATTAACGTTTTGTTTGCATTCTTCAAAGTCTGCTATAGGTCCTTGAAAGTATAAGCTGTTTGGCAATTAAAAGTATTTATATTAATTAGCGTGTACCTCCGTTGAATATCTTCTTTATTCAATCGCCTCATTTACACTTTTATAATTACACCTGCATCAGGTGTAACGCCCTCATTACGGTACAAGTAGACTTAATACAACTGTTATCGAATATTAATTTTTACTGTCATTCAACTCACAACACAAATTTACGTAATATTTGGGTTTAGTAAGTATTTTGCCAGCAATTACATAAATCTTTGAGTTAAGCATGTTTACATTTTTATTAGAATTTTGACGTCAAATTTAAACTTTTTGCTAAGGGTATTTGCTTAAATTAAATTTTAGAAACAAGTCTTGTCAATTATTACTTTGGCTTAGTTTTTAACTCTAAAAACGATTACTATTTGTAAATAAAAAATACTTTATAATTTTATTTAACTAAAAACATAAGAATTTTTAAAATTTAAATATTAAATGTTTCTAGCAAGTTTTTATAACTTTAGTAATAATATGATTTATGTGTTGCAAATAATTAAGGCATTACTGTTGGCAAACATACAAAATAAATCTTAACAATATTATTATTATATGAAATGTAAATTTAATTTTGATCCCAATATGTATTTTTAGGCTAGCAGGCTAGAAAGCACGGCGAACTCTATGAACCCAAATTTGGTCAGGTTCAATTTCATAATAAAATTATATGTCCGGACGCGTCCCAACCTATATAAATGTTTGCCCGGCCATGGCTTAATCATTACTGCCCAAAGTCCTAAGCCCGAAATAATATTTTTCACAGATAGGCCCTAATTTATCGGATCCCAAACTATTCCTTCCATAGCATCACATTAATGACATATTAATGTAAAAAGACAATATATGAGAGCAATTAAAAGGGTACATCCCTCCTTTCACAAACTTAGCTAGGGATTTTAAACGTGGCAAAATACACATTTAGCACACATATTGTTACATTTTGATAAATTTTTAAATTAATTTTTAATTTTTTAGATAATCTAAGATTAATAAACTTAAATCAAATAAAAAATTGGCAAAATAATTGGCGAAAACAAAATATTGCACTATATAAAATTTTTATTAAGCTTTGATTGTCCACGGGTTGGCCCAAAATTTAGATTTACGACAGTCGTCGGGTCCTCAAATTCGTGAGATATAATAATATGAATTCATAGAAGAATATTTCATAAAATTATCATAAAAACGCCAAAATTTGATTAGAATGTAGAAAATATTAACAACAAAAAATTCTGAGACTAATGGCTCATTTGGACCAATTTCGAGTTGTTGGTGTTCTAAGGTAAAAACTCAGTCTTTTACGACATCAATTTTATAACGCTAATTTGATAAAATTTTACTCTTTAACCATAAAATATCAATGCCATGATAAAATATTCATAAATTGTGAACAGCTCCAACCCATTTGAGATTAAAATAAATGTATTTTTCTGCACCACCTATATAACAATTTATAAAATGGGAGTTGGACGACCATCATAAAACGGTCAAAAGAAAATATATAATTTAATATTTTTTGCCCCAAAAATGACCTCAAAATATATCATTGCTACTTAAAAATCTCATACTATAAGTATCTTTAATAATATTAATTGTGCTATTAATCGATTCATGTTCAAAGAGGTATTGTTAAAAGTTCTATTAAAATATATTGGATTTCTAAGGTAAGGCATTTTGAAGGAGAAACTTAAAAACTTTAAATTATCGCTTTTTTATTAAAAATCTTGAAGGAAAAATTTAAGAGCAGTATGAATATGAAAAAGTAATAGATAAACAACTCTAGAATTTAATAAGATTATTTATATAAGAATTTATTTGAAAAGATTTATTTAAAAATTTTAAATATTGTATACTATAGGGAACTTATATAAAAGAAAAATACATGGATTTTTTGCCACAAATAAAGAAAGTTGTATTTTGACTAATTTATATGATCAAGAATTGTCAATCCATTTATCTGAATATTGTTGTAAATGGTGAAATAGGATTGATAATGTGAGTAGAGGTCTATGGAACGCTATATTTCGGACACTTATGGTCCATCTTCAGGGAAAAAAATAAAAAAGGAGAAGATGAATACGGACAACCACGTAAACGGACTTTAAACCCTCAGAAAAGGTATTCAAAAAAGTCACCGTTTGATTCATCTTCTCCTTTTTTTCTTTTTTTCCCTGAAGATCGACATAAGTGTCCAATCGCGTTCCATTTCCCTCTACTCACATTATCAATCCTATTTCACCTTTTTTATACAACAATATTTTGACTATTTAGATTAAGAATGAAGGGAATTAAGAGCTTTGTTTTGATTGCTCTAGGGGATCGATAATTGCATAAAGGGCTAGTATATTTAAATAAAATTGAAAAGGCTAGGCGTTGAAAGATTTTTTTAAAAGTTAAATCTCTTTCATAACGTTTTGATATAGTAAGAAAATGGTGATGTTTTCAAATAGCATCCCTTTTTTTGTCACAGGCTTATATATGTTTAAAAATAGGGGCTTAGTTTAATATAGAGTTCAATAAAAAATGACAAATTAACAAGAGAAAATCTTTTGGGGAAATTAGTAATATTACCGAAACATTTTAGGTATAAAGTGTGCTTTTAGCGTCGCCTAGACGATTTAAATGCACGAAAAAACATGGTTTCGGCTGTCACAAGTGGATAAATAGTATGTATAAACCATCTAGAATGCTTTAGCAATGTACTTCTAATGAGCATCGCGCATAAAAAAAATGGGCGTTACATTTATATATATAGATGTTTAACTATAGTTTATACCCCTATAGTTTCCGAATAGTAGTAATCTATTTCTGCATTCTTTGATTTAATGAACAAAAATAAAATTATCCCCCCCCTGACTTTGCCACGATTAGTTAAAAATTGCATGTACAATAAAGAAGATTTGTGTGATATAACTCAGCGTTTACCTGCTGGTACTTGCCTGCGTGATCAAGTAGTTTAAGAATATTAGGCAAAATGTCGCCCGAGTTTGTTTTCGTTTTTATGCAATTAACATTATTGGATTGTAAAAACTATATGATTCAATTTCTATTCACTGTACGTCAAATTTTTGGTGAGATACCATATTAATTTTTATCTTATCAATCAGCGACATCGTATAATGGCGTTTATTTAAAAGACTCTAGGAAATTATAACCGGTGTTTTAATGACACATTTTGAAATTTTTATTATTTAAAACTGTACCCTTCTAGAGGAGGAAAAATAGCGCTTTTTTGAAAAGTCTATCAAAGGAGGTTTTTAGGAAAGTGAGAGAAAAAATCATTCCGCGAAATCCCAATTTATTCTACAAAAAAACGATGCAGACTTTAAGAAAATTCATTGGGGCCTAAAGGGTAGCCCAACAAATTTAATAACATGCAGTTCGCAAAGTAACCACCTATAGCTGCAATTTTAGAGGAGTTGTGGTGCACATAATTGCTGGACCAACTGATTTTGGGAATTTGAGGTATCATTGTTCTGGCAAGGCTGTTGGGTGATGAATACTAAAGTGGAGGGAGCCTGGGATACGACCAGATCATCGGAGACAATTTAAAAAGAAATCCATGCGGAGCACGGGCTAGGGCATATTTGTGGTAGAGCCAAATATATTGGCGTTTATTGTGCCAAACTTAAAATGCGTTAAAGATTTTTAATTAATAATCACTATGTGCGTTCGTCAATGACAAGGGTTCAGGTGCGTGTGAAGTCTGTAAGATTATGAAAGGAATGATTAAGAGTTTATTGGAACGTTTCTTCTTTTATTATTTACAGGAAAATGAAGTAAAAATCGTCACTAAAGTTTAAGTTGAAGTACAACTGGCTGAAACGAAGAAAAGCTTGCAACTATTACTCGCCTAAGTAAATGGCCCACCTTTATTCGGGATGATTCAAGGGGTTTGTGGACCTCGTTTAACCAAACGTGAGCTGGAACTCGATAGCAGCACCTTTGATTTACATTAAATTTATTAGCACACGAGATCTTGATACCAAACACATCTCCAAACAATTAATTGGGTAATTCGATTAAAGATGGACTGAAGTGGTAAAGGGCTTCGAGGTTGGTGCCATTGAACATGATACATCGCTTATTTTTATCTACACAGGAAGGGTACCGCTAGCATGGAAAAGATCTGAAAGATGTTAAAGTAATAAATAAAAGACGGCGTCATAAAACAGATCGAATTTATCCATTTAGCAAGTTTCTGGTGACAGTCAGAAAGAACGATGGGACCTTCTGACGGTAGAAATTATTACCTCTTTAATGCTAGTATAATCTAGTAATTTATTAAATATACTCGAGAGAGCTTGTTAGTTTAAAGATGGACTTAGCCAAAACCTAGATAATACTAAAGGTCAGCCCAGAGATGAACCGATGCCTTACGAGTTTGGTGCGCAAGGGTTGTAACGTAACCGCAAGCCTTTCTGACAGGATAATGTATTAAATATTAAAATGAGATTAGGAGGAATCTAAAGGAAAACAAAATACACGATTGCTCTTGGTTTCAAAGGCGTTGCGTAATGAGGTATCGTGTCCAACGTAGACATAAGTGTGTTTTGGGCTAAGGAGGTAACCTCTTTGCGATCGAAGGTAGATAGAAATGATAAAACTTAAATTATTATCAAGCGGGAAATAATAACAAGCAAGAACAAAGTGGAGTCATTTTGGGGGCTGAAAGTTCATTAAATGTTAAACTCAATGGCTATAATATTTACGAAAAACATGGCGTTAGGGCGAGAAACTACAAATAACTTTGAGGTGATTAAATCGTAGGCATCGGTGGTGGCATAATTTAATGGACTCAAAGAATAGGCATGGGATAAATTTTTAATCTACGTCAACTGGTATTGAATGGAGAATGGTAATTTACTAGTAAGGTTCGACTCGAAATCGAATCTAATTATTCTAGTAACAAATATTAGGCGGTGTCGATGTCGTTTGCTTTAAATAAAGCGGATAAGTTGAAAAACAAAAGGTAACTGTAGTGTTGCGTCAATTACTATTTTGCTCGGGGCATATTACTTATGCCTTGAAACTTAATTGACTCATTTACATTACCTTACTACTTCGCGACGTTAATTGACCAATCACATATAACTCATTCACCACTAAATGTAATTGATTTATTCAATTAATTCGCGATTATATAAAGGCGTTTAATTCACTTCTTCATTACCCTTCGAACTCTTTTCTTTTCCCTCACTTTATTATATACCTTAAATAAAGAGTCTCTCCTCCCAATAATTGGTGACCCCGCATTTCGGGGGAGCTGTTTTTTTCCCTCCCCCAAGCACGCCCTTAAGCAACGGCGTCTTGGTTTTTTTTTGTTAAAATTATGAAGTTTAGATATTGGGCACTTCTTAGTCAATCTGTCAGCCAAAACAAATAATGTAAAGACACGATCGAGCCGAACAACCAAACACGTCAACCTCTAAAAATCGAAATCTGCGTGTCCGACTGCTATGCCTACCTACCTGATTGCTACTACGAAAAAAAAACCTCGATGCCCTGCTACACCTCTACATAGACAACAACAAAGTCTGCCGAACGCCCAACCACTGCTCCCCAACCACTGCTCTTCGCATGGCCCTAATCAAAAAAACTCATCTCAACATCAACACCACATGGCCTCTTGCAACGAGCAAAGACTACGTTCGACAAAACAATAACACCTACTACCAACGTTCTCACCACCGCTTACCGGTTTAGTTGATGACCGATTGCAATTCCAATATAGATATCTCTGCCCGCGGCATGTATCTTATTAATATATTAGATAGCACCACAACAACATACACACTACTCACACCTCGGCCACCTCACTAACAACCACGGTAGGCGTAAGAAAACTGTCTAGTAGTACGAACATCCCTATATTTTCCATTAACCAAGAAATTTTTCAATTTTATGTAACGCTCCACGTCAACGAAGGAGACTATTTGTAGTGTTGCGTCAATTACTATTTTGCTCGCGGCATATTACTTATGTCTTGAAACTTAATTGACTCATTTACATTACCTTACTCTTCGCGACGTTAATTGACCAATCACATATAACCGCATTCACCACTAAATGTAATTGATTTATTCAATTAATTCGCGATTATATAAAGGCGTTAAATTCACTTCTTCATTACTCTTCGAACTCTTTTCTTTTCCCTCACTTTATTATATACCTTCAATAACAACCAACACCAAGTGAATGCCAATACGTTTATTAGCCAGAATATCAGCCATGGGCGTACGCAGGGGGGGGGGGGGCAGGGGGGGGGGGGCGGCTGCCCCCCCTTAATTTATGAAAAAAAATTTTTTCAATGCAAAAACATTGAAAAATTAAAAAAAATTATGTTTTGCCCCCCTCTAAATGAACTTTTGAACGTTTTGCCCCCCCCTAATTCAAAACCTGCGTACGCCCATGATATCAGCCATATTTAACCACTTGTAAACGAAGCAAGTTCTGACTTAAAAATACTATACAAAACCCACCTAAAAAATCACGCCTTATACTTTAGCTGTTTTCTGTAATTGATAACACTCACGTTCATAGCGTTCATAGTCAGATTTTATAGCCTTCAAAACATTTTTTTAGTTGTTGGTTGAAAATTAATTGATTGGCACTAAATATAGCTTGATGACTCATCAGCCGAAAAATCTATCCACCATCCTTGCATGTTACGCATAAACGAAATATAAAAATTACCAAAGTTAAAATTTAGGAGGTTTTGTTTTAGTGTATAAATTTTTTTGCAGGGACAGGGGAGAGCAAATAGTAAAAAAAGTAATTCAGCAGGGCATAATTTGTTAAGACTTTACCCATAAATATGTAAAATTTATAATAGTTTTTTGACTTAGCAAAATTCTTCCTGTCTGGCATAAAATATTAAAAATAATTACAATTTCTATCTTAAAACTTTTCCCATAAACTTGGCAACTTGGCTAATATTTAGGGCAACCCTCCAACTATTTTGTAAATATTTATTGTTTTTATTTACAAATATGTCATAATTTAGCTGATGTTATCAACGAGTTGATAGTATATGAAATAACCAATTCGCGCGCACATGTATTTCAGCTGATAAAAGTTTTATAAAATATGCGACTTATACTTTTAACCGATTATGACAATGTTAGCGAATGGGCGGCCAAATATATACGAAGGAAAATTATAGATTTCAACCCATCGGCTGACCGTCATTTTACTCTTGGATTGCCAACAGGTAATAATTTGTTTAAACAAATGTTGAAACGTGGCAATTTTATGTATTTATGTTTAGGGAGCACACCACTTGGGACCTATAAGAAATTAATAGAGTTTTATAAATCTGGTCAAATATCTTTCAAATATGTTACAACTTTTAATATGGACGAATATGTTGGTATTAATCTTTTTTAAAATAACGTTAGCCAATTTTGTTTTAAGCCCTTCCAAGAAATCACCCTGAAAGTTACCATTCCTTCATGTGGAACAATTTTTTTAAACATGTTGATATATTACCTGAAAACGTCAATATATTAGATGGAAATGCTCCAGACTTAAAAAAAGAATGTGAGGAATATGAGGAAAAAATTAAAAAAGCTGGAGGAATTAGATTATTTGTGGGAGGTAATCAATTTTCTATGTGTAAGATACAGTAAATTAGATGGAATTATCTATAAATTTATTTTAAGCTTTAACTCTAAATGATATCTGTTAAGGTATTGGTCCCGATGGTCATATTGCATTTAATGAGCCAGGGAGCAGTTTAAAATCAAGAACTAGAATTAAAACATTAGCTCAAGAGACTATTAGTGCAAATGCAAGATTTTTTAATAATGATTTGTCCAAAGTTCCTACTATGGCACTAACAGTTGGTGTTGGTACTGTTATGGATGCACATGAGGTATTTTTATTTTACATAAAATTATATCTATTTAAATTTATAAATACTTGCTTAATATTAAAAATGAAATTAAAGGTAATGATTTTGATAACTGGATCTCACAAAGCTTTTGCCCTTTACAAAGCAATTGAAGAGGGTGTTAATCATATGTGGACTGTGTCAGCTTTCCAAATGCATCCACTCACATTGTTTCTCTGTGATGAAGATGCCACTTTAGAGCTCAAGGTTAAAACTGTTAAATACTTTCAAGGCCTCATGCTTATGCACAATCAACTGGTTCAAGATTAAATATTATTCAAGAGCATCGTCCAATGCATATTTTTATCTAGTATTATCTTTTATTTTTTATGGAAGTTTTTAAATAAATTTTTAGTACGACTGGTATTTTTATAGCGTAATAAAATGCGTCAGAAAGGGAAAAAATCCAAGAATCCATTTATGCGATAATTTGGTAATATATAGGAAAAAGCGTGGGAATAATAATGTACTTAATTACAATAATGAATGCGAACTCAAATCATGGTGAGAGTGTGGGAAAGTAACTAATGATATTATAACTAATGGGTGAGAGTGTGGGAGTATTAACTAAAAAGGAAAAGCACTAATGAGTTAATTTGAGTATGGGAAAAGGCTTAATTTGAGTATGGGAAAAGGCTTAATTTGAGTATGGGAAAAGGCGAGCTACAGCATTTCTTTCCCCTTAATCGATTCCGTATCTTTGCATCGGGTATTTAATTCGGGTCGACCGTCGTGGTAGTGTAGGTGAAGGTAGTCCAACTACGTCAGGATCGATCGGCAAACGGGGCGGGGACGTAAGTGGTATCGTCGAAGATGTGGATGGTGGCGAGTTAAAAGGAAGGGTCGTAGATGGAAGAGTATTAATGGAGGGCGTCATAGGTGGTGTACGTGAAAAACTAGCTTGCTCCGTGCTGTAATCGTCAAATGGTGAATCATTTGCCAAGTCTGTAGAAGGAGAGGGGCAGGGCGTTGTCACCTGTGTAGGCAAGTCTTCTTCCATGATTGTATCCGATCGTTTCCTTATGTGGTCGCCATGTCTTTTCCACATCATACCTTCTTCTGTTTCGATTACGTAAGAAACGGGACCAAGTATTTTACGAACGACTCCTTTGCACCACAATTTGTCACTACTTGTAAAATCTCTCACCCAGACTTTGTCACCGATTAAAAATTTTCTTCTAATAAAATTATCTTCTTCAAGTTCCCCTACCATCATGTGTGGTTTTAGAAAACTAAACAAACTTAAGGGGTGAATTTTGATTAACAAATCTGCTGGGGTAAAACCAGTTGTAGGATGGATAGTATTCCTGTAAGAAAACAAGAAATTAAATAATTTATCATTTTTAAAATTTTGCGACTTATATAGGAAATTTTTAAAGGTTCGAATAAAACGTTCGGCTTCTCCATTAGAACGAGGGTGGTAAGGACTTGAATAAATGTTTCGAATATTATTTTTTTTGCAATATCCCTTGAATTCAGCACTTGTAAATTGTGGACCATTATCTGAAACAATGGAATTAGGTAGTCCGAAACGAGCAAATATCGATTCGAGGGCATTGATAGTGCACGATGCACTAATGCTGGTCATAGGGAATATCTCTGGCCATTTGGTATATGCATCGACCAAAATTAGATAATAATAACCGTGAATAGAACCACAAAAATCTAAATGTAGCCTAGACCAAGGTTTACCAGGGTTTGTCCATTTTTGGGGAGCTAATTCTGGTGTTCCAGAAAACCACTCTTGGCAATTTTTACAATTATTAACGTAATTTTGGATGTCCTTATCGATACCTGGATACCATAAATGTTGACGGGCTAGAATCCTAGAGCGGGTCATACCAGGATGGCCTAAATGGAGCATATATAAAATATCTTTTCTTAATTTTTGTGGAATGACCACCCTATATCCCCAGAAAAGGCATCCTTTTAGCGTTGTTAATTCTTTTTGGCGTTGATGGTACACGACTAGTTCCGATTCCACTTTTTTGGGCCAACCGTGAAGTACGTAATTATATACTTGTCCTAGAACAGGATCTTGACGGGTATGTCTGGCCACATCTGCCGATGTAATTGGTAATTGCTTAAATGTTTCTTCGTAAATAGCACAAATATCTCCCTCTTGAGATATTGTTTCGTCCGGAACAGCTAACCTTGAGAGCATATCTGCACGAGCGTTTTCTTTGGTATTCTTATATCTAATATTAAATTGGTACGGTGTTGTAAATAAAGCCCATCGTTGAAGTCGCGCCGATACAGCTTGAGGTACGTTTTTGGTTTGATTAAATATTGATAATAGTGGTTTGTGGTCTGTTACTAGAGTGAAGGTTTGGCCATAAATGTATTCTCGAAATTTTTGAAATGCAAATATAATGGCTAACGCTTCTTTTTCAATTTGGCTGTAATTTCTCTCCGCAGCGTTGAGTGTGCGCGAGGCAAAAGAAATGGGATGCTCGTACCCCTTAATTTCATGTGATAAAACGGCGCCGATACCTTCCGCTGAAGCATCGGTGGAGAGTAGCAATGGTAATTGAGGATTAAAATGAACTAAAACAGGAGCATTAATTATTTTTTTCTTTATTTTATTAATGGCATTTATACAATCTTGTGTCCAATTCCATTTCACTGATTTTCTTAATAATTTATACAACGGTTGTGCTAGAGTCGAAAAATTTTGTATAAACTTAGCATAATAGGTAGCCATGCCTAAGAAAGATTGTAATTCTTTAATTGATGTAGGGTCAGGAGCATTTATAATTGCCTTAGTATTTTTGTTAGTTGTGTGAATTCCTTCCTCGTTTATTATATGTCCAAGATATTCAATTGATTTTTGTAAAAAATTACATTTTTCTCGTTTTAATTTTATATTAGCCTCATCCAATATTTTAAACACTATTTCGAGATTTTTATTGTGATCCTCAATTGTTTTCCCAGACACGATAATGTCGTCTAAATAACATACTACACCATTAATGTTCCTAAATAATGAGTCTATGAAGCGCTGAAATATCGCTGGGGCAGAAGCAATTCCGAATGGAAGTCGAGTATATTGAAAAAGTCCTCTGTGGGTATTAATTGTTAAAATATTTTGTGATTTTTCAGTAATTTTAATTTGATAATAAGCTTCCTTTAGGTCTAATATGGAGAAATATCTAAAACCTGCTAATTTAGAAAACAAGTCTTGGATTCGGGGAAGAGGGTATTTTTCAACAACTAGATTATTATTCAAATTTCGGAAATCTCCACAAATTCGTAATCCCCCATTTTTTTTAAGAACAGTAACAATGGGCGCTGCATAGTCGGCATATTTTACAGATTTCAAAACCCCTTCATTAACTAGTCGGTCTAACTCCTTATCCACTTTTTCTTTAATAAAATAAGGGATTGGTCTGGGCCGAAAAAATTTAGGAGAGGATTCGGGTTTAAGTTTAAGTGTTGTATAAAAATCAATAACTCCGGTGGATTTATTATCAAATAACGAAGAATATTTGTTAGTAATATCATTCAAATTATTGTAACAATTAACCATATTGATTGAAGAGGGAGTGGTATCATCTTTAATCCATTTATGTGCCAGTTGAATTAGGATATGGGGAAAATGTTGCAACCAATCGCGTCCTAATATGTTGTGGCCATGGCCTTCTGATACAATTAACGGCAATTTAAATCGTTTGCCATTTTCAGATACTGTCACCTCGGTTTTTCCTTTCGTTGGTATGGTTGTACCATTATAGCTCTTTAAGATAGTTTTGAGTGGAGAAACGTTCCGTACTACAATGTTTCCTCCATTCACCATTGTCACTGATGACCCTGTATCAATTTCAAAATTAACATCTAGATCATTTACCTTTAATGTATAAGTGGGAAATGACGAATATCCCTTCAAATAATTCACTTGATGATGCGTAACACTGCATTCGCTCTTGCATATTTTTCCAATGTGTCCCTTTTTTTGACATTTAAAACAAACTGCAGTTCGAAATTTACACATGGCCCGATTATGATTCCCCCCGCATGAATAACAATAATTTAAGGACCTGGGTTTTACCAAATGAATTGTTTCCGAATGATTCAATAATTGCGATTGTAGTTCTGCCCTTTCCATGGCGCGAGAGGTGTCCAGCGCAATTTGCCATGTCAAATTTTCTATGCCTAAAAGGCGTTCAACAATCTTTGTTTTCTTTAATCCAGCTACAAACCTATCACGGAGGCTACTTTCAAGGTTCGATCCGAATTCGCAATGGATTGCCACCCCCTTTAATCTTGCTGTAAATGCATCGATGGTTTCATCATCCATTTGGGACAACTTATTAAATTTGTAGCGTTGTACGATTGGGTTTAATTTGGGAGAATAAAAGTTTTTTAGGGCTAAACATAATTCTTCAAAAGGAAGGTTTGCAGGGTCCTGGGGGGCAATAAGGTTTGTAAGTAATTCGAAATTTTCGGTACCTATAACGGATAGAAATAAGGATTTTTTATCGCAACCGATAACATTGTGAAAATGGTTGAATTGTGACAAGTATAAGTCAAAACTATCGGTAGGATTATATTGATGGAATTGTATATTGGAATTCGACCGCGCCATATTTTATAGCGTAATAAAATGCGTCAGAAAGGGAAAAAATCCAAGAATCCATTTATGCGATAATTTGGTAATATATAGGAAAAAGCGTGGGAATAATAATGTACTTAATTACAATAATGAATGCGAACTCAAATCATGGTGAGAGTGTGGGAAAGTAACTAATGATATTATAACTAATGGGTGAGAGTGTGGGAGTATTAACTAAAAAGGAAAAGCACTAATGAGTTAATTTGAGTATGGGAAAAGGCTTAATTTGAGTATGGGAAAAGGCTTAATTTGAGTATGGGAAAAGGCGAGCTACAGCAGGTATCTTTCTCTATTTATATACTATTAGAACCTTATTTAACTAATAAATGGTACCATTTTTTGCATCTTTTGCAAAAATTATAATGTTTTACAGAGTATATATAAAAAGTACATTGTTTAAATGGATTTTATATTATATTTAAATTAACTTTTTTGTGTAATCTTGATTTTTTTTGTTAAAATTACAATAAAGGTTAATAAGTGAAGTATAGGAATCTGAGGAAATCGATTTAGCACAACAGGATGTTTCATGTCAAATCGCTATGTTTTCGACTGACCCTCTAAGATATTAATTAAATTTGGTGAAACTATTAATATTTTGAAGCTTTGAAAGTTCTAGCTCATTAGGACCACTACTTTTCGAGTTGTCAAACATTGGTCTTTTACGACAGTGATTCTTAACCTGGGGGTCGCGAGAAGTTTGCCGGGGGGCCGCCAAATTTTTTTAGAATAAAATAAAAATATTCAGAAAAGATTTAAAAAAAATACTCACCAGGGGATTCGAACTCGTTGCCTTAAGATTCCTTATGAATTAATAAATGATTGTAATTTAAAATCTTTGTTTAAAGCTAAAAGTTTGCCGCAAGTTTGGATACAAATTCGTGCAGAATATCCTCCATTATTTTCAGCAGCAATTCAAAATTTGCTGCCTTTGGCTAGTACATATTTGTTTGAAAAAGTCTTCTCAACTATGGTGGATATAAAAACTAAAATCGCAATCGATTGCGACTAGATTCCTGCATGAGGATAGCATTACAATCAATTGAACCAAGAATTAACAAATTGGCTGAAGATGTTCAGCAGCAGAAATCTCATTAAATAAATTTCCGAATGCATATATTTTTTATTTTAAACATTGTTTTTATGTTTAATTATGAAGTTTTTATGTTATAATAAAGTTGTGTTTTATGTTTATTATATAATAAAATGAAAAAATAATAGAAAATTAATATATTATAGATAATATAACAAATATAAATTATTATGAAAAAAATGGGGGGCCGCAAACAAATTATAAAATATTTGGGGGGGGGGCCGCGTGTATAAAAAGGTTAAGAACCACTGTTTTACGATATCGGGCCATGACGCTAAATGTGATACATTTTTGAAAGTATCCACCCTCTAAGCATAAAATCTTTTAAACAGCTAAGACACGTTACTATAGAAAAAAGTGAAATTTATTTGTTTGTTGATTCTTCATGGATAATGGCCGAAATGGTAAAAATGTCATTTATAGCGTTTAGTCCCAAACCTTTTAAAATTTAAACAAATGTTTTTTACCTACTTTTATAACTATAAAAAACACAAGATAAAAAATTATTAATTAAAAAGATTAAAAAATGAGAGAGTTATAATCAACAAGGATCTGTTTACTTACATTTATCTGGTAATAATATTATATTTAAATAATTTATAAGAAGCCTAATTTCTATAAATCGCGCGAAGTGCCGGAAAAATACGAATACTAAAAAATCTAGAGGGAAAAATTGAAGCCAACCAGCGGTAATTATTATTAATTTTCAGCCCAAAACATTTATTTTTTGTATAATTGAAGCTAAGATACCAAAAAAACATGCAGGCACAAAAATAAAAATCGATTTTGGCTGGTGTCAGATAAATTAGAAGTAAGCTACGTTCATCATTAACTTGCAGGGAATATAGCCAGTTTTGCATTATTCCGATATATAACAACAACCTAGACAAGTTGCCCAAAATTCGTAAATAATAAAGGTAATTAATAGCCACAAAAACAATAATAGAAGGCCTTTGGCCGGGGTCAGATAATGTAGAAGTAAGCTGGCATTATTAATTTGCAGGGAATTATTTATCTAGTGCAATTAACCAATATATAGCAGCAACCAAGACAAGTTGATAAAAGAAGTTTATGTAAGGTAATCAGTCGAGGACAACAACAATAATGGATATTGGGCTCGGGCGAGAGCAAAAAATTAAAACCAACCAGCGGTCATTAGCTAATCTATTTGCGAAAGCAAGTCCACAGCCATAAGAACCCGTATAAGTTTCCACGGCAATTACTGGGAAAACAAGTTGGACAGGACGGACGGACAAGTAAAAGCGATCCCATAAATTTCATAGCAATTAATTGTATATACCGAGGAACTAGGAGAAAATTATATATATTGAGGGGGCCACAGTATGAACAAAATCATTTATTTATTTGCGAGAAACTATTAATGCTCGCTTGGTAGCACCATCTGCGCTATCAAGTCGCATTCTACAGAGAAAGAAGGGGAGTGGGAATATACCATCCATAAAAATAATGTTATTTTCTTTTAGGTCTCACAGTTGTGAGGTTCGCTTTGATAAGTTTTTTATATCATTATTGGGTAAGCGTAATGTCCTGATTTATCTTCATAGTTTTCATAACTTTGTCGACTTGCAATTTCCCCGTGACAGGACGTAATCCTCTTTCTTTCGTTTCCGGCATCTCCATATTCAAAACCTTTCGATTTACATCATCTAGGTCCCTTTTTAGTTGACGATTTTCGCTATTCAAGTTTGCCAAAGATTTCCTCCTTGAACTGTCATTTTTCATATGCCGAGCTAAGTAAACGTTAACCTCCACCGTATGATTCTTATTTCCGTGGCTTGTAACTTTCAATGCCCACACACTTCCATAGAGTATAACCAGTCTTACTATGGAATTGTAAGCGCTGCTCTTCAACCATGTTGGCCTCTTCTTATGGCACATTAAAAACTTCGACAGACGCTTGGTGTTTCTTAAAGTATTATTGTTCTTAAGACAATATAATAATTTATTTAAGTAGTTAGTTGCCATTACGTTATATTATTTGCTAATTACACTGTAGTTTACATGCGGCTATGTAAAATATAGGCAGTGGCGTACGCAAGGGGGTGGTTTTGGGGTTCAACCCCCCCCCCCCCCGCGGATTTCGGAAAAAATCTTTTTTATTTCTAATATCGCATTATATAAAATAATATTATGAAATGAGTGTTACTTAATTAACTATGAGCACTTATATTTAACAACCAGTATTTTTACGCGTTAATATATTTTTCCAGGATTTTCCTTGTGTTATAAAACGTAAGCATTTCATATGAATTCCTAGATCAATTTGAATAAAAGAAAAGGCACGATATTTAAATTTTGTATCAAAAAAGTTAATCATCATGTAAACAAGAACCTGCTACTGGTAAGATTTTTAAATGATTATAGTTAGATGATAATTTAGATTTAGTTCATGTAGAACACGCCTGCTGTTTATCTAAATTTGGCTGGATAAACTCACATGGAGGCTACATTATGTATATCCATGGGCGTAGCCAGGTTATGGATTAGGGGGGGGGGGGCGAAACGTTTAAAAGTTCAATTAGGGGGGGGGGAAGGCAAAACATATTTTTTTTAATTTGTAAGGGTATATGCATTAAACATTTTTTTGCCGCCTCCCCCTGGCTACGCCCATGTATAGATCTTAATCAAATTGCATAAAAATAATTTCCTATAATTTCTTTTGATATGCGAAGTAAAAATCTGAACCCCCCCCCCCAAAAAAAATAAAATTCTGCGTTCGCCCCTGAATATAAGTGTAAAATATTAAAAGATTAATTATTCCATGTGACCTTCTTTTTAAACCACAACAACTATGGTGCTATTAAATAAAGAAAACTGTATGCCATAAAATAGCATTGTTGATTATATTGAACCGCTTAGGCCTTAATTTAAAAATAGATAGTATTACTAATCAAATAAGAGATTTTTAAGGGGCCTCCTGGGTTCAAGGCATTAAAAAGATAGCATATTATAAGGCAGGGGCTAGTCTATAGAAACTTTCAATACTGATGTTATAATAAGGTATCCTCTTTACTAAGGGTGGTAACGGCGAATAAATAATAATCAATATAAAATATGCCAATTAGTGCATTTATAAATTAGAGACTAATTTGGTTTAATTTATCAATATCCTTTTTAGCATGTGACTCAAAATCTTGGAGCTCATCAGGTGCCATAGTTAATTTTCTAGTCACATACTAATCGAGATAGAAGAGAGCTAGATAATTAAATTATTTATAAAAATATTACAATAAATAGAAAAGTAAATCATGTATCATTCACTAATAATTTTATAAATATTCTAATTTAATGACTCACATGTTACAAATTTAAACAGTCGTGATAGAACAAAATTGATAATTATGGCAATAAATACTAATGGGTATATTAGTTTTATTTAAAACTACACACATGTAGTTTTATAAGCTGATTATTGTTCCAAAATTATATTTGAGATTAGGGTGTACCCAATTTGAACTCTATATACATCCAAAATATGCTCTTATATGGCAATTAATATAAAAAGTTGACTACGTGTATAAAGACTTCTTGAAACTTGACAACATATGGATGGGGGAGATGTCAATTTTAGGAGGGGGTACTATTTATTTATGGTAAATAATAAAGTGAGGGAAAAGAAAAGAGTTAGTGATTTGTAGCAGTACCGTGTTGGTGTTGTTTAAATAGAAAAGTAGCAACGTTCATTTCAAATCAACGCTCAATTAACGCTTTAAAACACCGTTGGCTATTTGTATACAGTTTTAATTACTATTCTAAGAATTATAGTAAAGTAAAGAGGCTAATTTGAATAATCATTTCAAGGTAATGTTCTATTAATGCTTTAAAACCGTTGGCCATTAGTATAAAATTAAATCAATTACGATTCTACACCCAGGATGCTTTCCGATTTTTCTAAAGATAAAAAAATAAAGTATTTGGTAAACTACATGACTATCACTTTTTTTTGAATTTTTAATAAAATAATATGAGAATTAGGAAGCAGCAGTGTAAATTGTGCCTAGATGCTTTATCCCCATGTCATATGACTTTTCAAAATTATGTAAAATTTGTGGTGTACCTATTAATTTTAAAATTACATTTATGCATAGGCGAACAGGTGAATACAATTAATCCTTTTTTCTAACTTATCAACCTTTAGCCTTTAAATAAATATCGACATCCATACCCTAAAGGTCATGTTTATTTTACAGAAACTTTTGATAATGTCCATGATTTTAATGCTAGGTACAATAATTGTTTTCAAAGATTAAAAAAATTTTAAGGTGGATTAAATCACGGGGTATTAAATTACAAGAGGGAAACGAAACTAGCTATGAAGGTCCAATATTCAAATTCATGTTATTAACATATATTAGTTATCTGTCAATCAAAACTTTTATAAAAAAACAATTATGCAGAACTAAATTTGACAATTGATTCTATTTTTAGTAATAAATATATTATTGCCACTAATCAATACCTTAGGTGAATGGTCTTTAGAAGAAGCTAAGGAAAATGGAATTGCAAATGACCTATCTTTAGGTTTAAAGGTAAAACCTAAACTCAATTTTGTTTTTACTTATATATTTTATTAATGGTTTAGACTCCCTATAAACATCATGCCATCTCAACGCCTTTGTTCAAGACATTTGAATTTGAGCATCGACCCTTTTTCTTGCAGTTAATATATATTTTATGTTAAAAGTGTGTCATAAAATAAATTTCCTACTTGTATGTTCAATTATTTATTTAAACTACTATGAATATTAAAGTATTTTTAACCAAATAATATTGTAGATATGAGGCCAAATTCCAAAAGAGACTAGATTGTGGAGGTGCATACGTGAAACTACTAATGAGAAGTGCTGCTTTAAATCTAAATAAGTTTGATGACACTACCCCCTACACAATTATGTTTGGTCCTGATAGATGTGGAAATGACGCAAAAGTAAAATCTAAATAAAAAATTTATTCATATTTATGTTGAAATTTTTTTTTTTACATTTTTCCATCTACTATTTTTGTTGCCACATGTTTTACCAAAAACTCAATTTAATGGAAACATTTGTTCATTACATAATTCAAAAATCGATGTAAATAATGGGATGGATGATGCAAGGTAGTTAAGAAATAGTTTGGCTTAGATTAAATATTAAAAGGAGGCATTTTGCTAATAAAACTTTATTTTTTTTAGTCCTTAACTTCTGTATAATGCCGGAGACTTTATAAAATGTGAAAATATTTATACTCTACCAAATTAATTTAGACAGTATTTAATTTTTCATATGATCATCACCTTAAACTAATTATTCAGGTGACTGTGCTCTTATATGGAAATTGCATAAATTAATGCCCCATAATAATTCACCCGCTTTGTAAATTAATGGTGAAATGATTTTAATTGTCTTAGCTTCATTTCATCATACGAGCGAGGAATAAAATGACGGGGTTGGTAGAGGAAAAGCATTGCAAAAGGCCAAGCCTATCACTCGAACCCTATCTCAATGATTCCACACTTACCCATTTATTCACCTTAGCCCTCAAACCAGACAATACGTACGTCACAAAAATTGATGGCATCATTATGACATCTGGGTCGCTCCTTCAAGATTTTACGTGAGATTTCCTATAATTTTCATTCTATTGTTTTGCTAATCCAAAATTAAATGATTGAATGTTTTATTTTAATGTTAGACCTCCCATAAATCCTCCTCTGGAAATAGAAGATCCTTCGGACTTGAAGCCTTATGATTGGGATGATGAACAATAGTATTACTTCGATTTCTGTCTGCACAATGTCATTATTCCTTTATATTTAAACACAATTTAAGCCTTTTTAGAGCATGTTGTTGACAAAGTAATAATAATTTCTTTTGACAATTTAGTATATGAAATTTATTATAGAATTGTTTTATTAATTGTATGTAGCATACAAGATCCCGAGGCCATCAAGCCTTCAGATTGGGATGATACTGAGCCCGAATACATGGATGAGCAAACCAATAGTGAAGCCTCACCAGGGTTTATTCACGACCCTCAAGCACCACAATCCACACATGATAGCAAATCACCCGTAATTGGTAGGTAAATGTTTGCAGATTTGTTTACCAATAATGTATTAAATTTAATATAAATTTTAAAATATATTAATTTAAACAACGTTCATGGTAGAAAATCCAGAATGTGGAGAAGTTGGTTGTGGGCCATGGAAACCGAGGCCCATAAAAAATCCAAAATACAAGCCATGGACACCTCCCCTCATTAAAAATCCAAATTACAAAGTTATTCCTTATTTAAATCCAATTTTTCTTCATCCAATAAAAGTTGATTTATGCTTAATGCCTTCATCAAAAAGATTTATACAAATTGGTGTTTTTTGTTACTACCACTGCCTGGTTATTGACTTTTAATGTAGTGTTAAATCTACCACGTTATATCTCCTTTATTATTGTAAAAATACTCTAACTACAATTCGTTCTGATTCTGTTTTAGATTTTATGCCAATCAATACCAATTCGAGACTAATAAAGTTCGGTTTAGGGGTGCCGAATTATATTATTTTATTATAATATTACAAAAATTAAATTTATTGCCTATTTTGAATTTGTAACTCAGGGTGTGTGGAAGGCAAGAAAGATTCCCAATCCACAATATTACTATGATTCTGAACCATTTCGATTAGATCCTATCGTAAGGAACCTGTATTCATTATTCTATTCTGTGCTTTTCTCATTATACCCAGTCAGCTATAGGCTTGGAGTTATGGTCAACCAGTGGAGACATTCTGTTCGATAATTTTATAATAACTTCGGACAAAAAAGTTTTGGAAAAATGGACAGATGACACGTATTACGTCAAAAGGGCTCGGGAAGAAGGCAGAGTATATAAACACATTAATTTTTTTACTTACCAGCATAAGTTTTTTGACCAGTTAAAAAATGTTATAGGTAGTATATGACCTAATTCATAACTTACACACATATGATGATAGAAGGGAGTTTGGAGTGTACTATTGAAATGGGTAGAAGCTTATCCCTATCTCTGGTTCATATACCTAACAATCCCGGTACTTCCAATCGTTGTGGCCATCATATACTTTTGTGCTCCGGACCCGAGATGTCCTCAGGACTTACCAACGCTCGACAGCGATAGCGATACTGAAGGAAAACAGCCTATTCATACACCGCGGGATGGTTAGTTAATTTCAAATTTATTAATATTTCCCATCAAACTGATTATTATATTTATTTGAATTTATTCATTTTTTGTTGTTTTGAGTGCAGAACATATGAACGACGAAATCATTGAGCCCTCTAGTTATGAAGCGGTAGGTAAAGATTGGGAGATACGAGAGGAACCATTCGCAAACACTTTAATGCATAGAACACCTTGGGTGCCAGAAAATTCTTGATTTTCGACGATGCTATGATTGTAATCTTTACACCAAGAGGTCGATGGGATAAAAGCAAGCTTAAGTTTTTATTTCTGTTCGAACATTTTAACTTATAACAAATTCATACATGGTTACTTATTTTATTTGTAATAAAGATGTGTGGCGTAACCCATATCGATAATTAAGTTGGTTTGACCTCTAACTTTTATTTCCTTTTGGGTCTGATTCCTTTTAAAAAAATAAAAAGTTATACATTATCAAATATAAATTTTAAATGAGATTTTAGTAAATTAATATTTTTTATCTTAAATCATCATTTTCATCCCAGTTACACGTTAAAAGCGTACTCTTAATATTACTGATTTGAGCCCTGCAAAACTGCCTTTTGTTCGAGCCCGTTCTGACATTATTTTACATATAAACATATATGATTAAACTGGTTGCTCAAAATAGTTAATTTAAAATAAGGATAAGTAGAATAATGATAGAATTAAAGTATCGCAAATTAAAGCTCTATCTATAGCCTCCATTGCATAGGCGCTCAATCGACCAAATCATTTTCATGTTTTTACGGCACGTTAAATTAATTTAAAGTTAACTAATGTTGTAATCTGGGTGATATTTATGAAACAATATTATTTTTTTATTGACAAAAAGATCAGTGATTTGTGATCTAATGATTATCTATAACATTCCCCAATTAAGTATTCTCTAGATCCTCCTTTAAGACCATTCCCAATGCTCTATCATCCGACCGACAACTTAACTAAATTGGGTGTTCTGCCTCTAATTCCCATGCCACCTTTAAAATTAAATGATGGGTCAACCATGGAAACTATTATTTCAAAAAATCTTCTGCTTATCAGTCCAAGTAACCATAATTATGAAAACAGCTCTTTCTTATTTGTACATTTGAATAGCATATATTTTAGTCAATTAGGTATAACAACCTTCTTTTAATATATGTCCACAAAATTTATATTGCACAAAAAGTAATCCAACCAATCTATTAATTGTTATGGGCGTAGCCAGGGGGGGGCGGCTGCTCCCCCCTCCTGAATGACGAAACAAAAATTTTAAATGCAAAAAATATTAAAAAAATTTAAGTTTTGCCCCTCCTTAATTGAATTTTTAAACGTTTTGCCCCCCCCCCCCCATCCCCCATAATCCAAAACCTGGCTACGCCCATGATAATTGTTATTAAACGCTTGTCATATTGGCTTCTCATGCAATTACCAAGGTATCTTCTAAATAAAAATCCCCTTTAAATCCTTAGAAAACAAATTGTTTTTTAGAAATTTCTGACAATACTCTTATACCAAAAAGTACAACCTCAAACGCAAATCATTACTTGTCATGCGCAATTGCAAACTTGCGTTTAAATTTGCTAGTACCATTTTGATAGTAGGCAGCGAATGTTTAACAGCCTTAATTAAAAAATTAAAATAATTAAAAAAGTATTGAGCTCGAGTCGGCACGATCCGATGAAAAGCAATTTACATGGCTATGGTCCTAATTCTGTTTTTTTAAGTTCAAATAAAGAAATTAAATTTACTCAAATTTGAGTTAACTATTTCGAAGTCAAATAATAATTTATATTTATAATTAATTTTACAATTAAACTAATTACTTGGATTTTTAATTTTCAATATTAATTTTAAGCATAAGGAATTAATATACTTTAATGTCGAAATTTTAAGGTGAACAAAAAATGAACTTAGATTTGAATAGATCTTGTTATTAATCTGTTAAAACTTAAATTTGAATCTGCAAACCTTTCGTCCGGGCCCAGTAAACTTTATTTCACCCCGCTGTTGCTATCGTCCACCTTAAGAATCATTGCCTGTGATCGTTTAAATTAAAAAACACCTTGATTAAGTTGGTCGTTGTTTTTCGTTGCGGGCTTGTTGAAATTAAATTATTTGAAAGTTAATAGTTTAAAATGAATTTTAATTGTCAAGGTTTTGATGCTATGGGTTTATGGGGCCTGAGGGAAAAACCTTGATTTTAGGAGGGTTGCGGCTACCTCGGGCCATCTACTTACGCCACCGAACGATTTGAAAAGTGTCCTGCCATTTTAAATATGTCTTGGTAAAAACGTTCATCCTCCTCGTCACTCACGCCCCCTAAATTTTATGGAAAAAAGTTTAGGTGAGATGGTGTATTTTGGGCGACATTGGGCATTTCATTTTTTTATTTGTTCATGGGCGGAACTAGGGTTGGATTTAATAAAGGGGGGGGGGCAATAGTGATTTAGGGAGGGGCAAAATGAGAATTTTTAGTAATTTTAGTCATGATTTTATTAATTTTTGAAGAATTTATCGATTTAGAGGAGGGCCTGCAACCCATTGTAATAAAATCATTGAATTCCTGATTTGTAATGGCAAGACTAATTGTTCCCCAAAATATTATATTAAACCATTTTAAATACATTCCACGCATGAATTTCATTTATACTCATTAACTTTCATATTTAAGAATTTTTATAAAGAATTCCCGACGTTTTTATACAAACTATTAATAAAATTTTGGCAAAAAATTAAAAAAAAACACAAAAAAATTCTGTGTAATATACTTGCCGGGGGGGGGGGGTAATAAATAGATTTGGGTTTAGACAAAAGGTGAGCACAAATTGTATTTTTACAAATTTATATTTAACCTTAGGCTTATGAAGTAATTTTTTTTTTTAAATAATTAAAAATTTACATAGACGAATAGAGTGATATGACATATGAGGTGAACAAGTTTGTACTTGACTATCTCACAACCATTGCCAGCAGTGGGTAGTGTAATGAAGTGGCAAGGGTAAAACACAAAAACTTAGATTCCAAACTAAACAAACGACTTTTTAGTTCAATAACCGCGAGTAATAATAAGCAGACGATAAATTCATATGTTCAAAATTGGTAATTTGCATAAGGTGTATTTTCAAGTTTACAAATAGCGAAGCGTACAAAATAACTAAATAACTTTCACTACAGGTAGTAGTTTAGTGATGGTTAAAGTAATTGAGTAAATAAATAACAACACGCACTTGTGTAAAAGGGAAGGGAGGGGCACCTCAAGTCTGGGGTATTTTGTCAATGTAAAAAAATAGGGTTAATTTTGTATATAATTTAAAAAATGTGCTGGGATAAAATAAGTTTTGTTAAAGATTCCTTTTCCCTTTAACTACAAATCAAATCTTATTTTGCAAGTTATTGACCTTACAAAACGCTAAAATCGTTGTTTTTCGCAACTTTAACAGCGAATATCTTGAATATTTGACATATAGGGGAAAAACGAAAAATATATTTGTGTTCAGTTAAAATTCCATCAGAATCTGCAAACAGTATGCCGTTTGATTTTTCTTTTTGAACCGTGTTATAGTTATTGCGAAATGATATTATACTTATCTTATATCATTCGCGGTTTTATCCACGCATTATTCATCGTAGTTACAATATTGGCATTCAATTCGCATCAAATAAACATTACAACAATATCTACGCTTCGCAAATTTTAGTGTTTAGGCGGAAGGTGTATGGATGGATAGTAAATTGTATGTTTACTTGTGTTCCCGAAACAACAAATTTAGTAGAATAAAAGCGGATTTATTTATAAATGATAAGGTATATTAGAAACGTTATTTGAATATCATATTTTTATATCGAAATATATATGAAAAGTATATTCTCATTTCGCAAAAATATTATAAAAAAAATGAGTAGAAGAGGAGGTAAGGTATAAAGTTAGTTTCCAATAATGGTAGTTTAGGATTGATAAAATGCGAGGGTGGAAATGGGTTTAGATATTTCGGTCGTCCAGCGACCATAATCAATAAAAAAAAAAAAAAAAAAAAAGAGAATAAAAAAAAAGGTAACTTACAAGTGATGTGTTTTATCAATCCTAAACTACCATTATTGGAAACTAACTTTATAAATTATAATGGATTGATAGTACATAAATACAGGTAAGGTATACATCAGGCGAAAAGTGACGAGGGTAAATCTATTTTTTCGCCCCTTTTTTAGACGATCGCTTTTAATTACGTAACCATAAAATACAATACACGTGAAGTTTAAACTAGAAACAATTTCCGGATACAACATTCTTTTACAAAAATTTTCAAGTAAAAGCCTTTGCCATTCTATTTCAAATAATTGCGTCTTATATGAAGTTTATGTATGCATTATAGAGTATGTTGTTTAACCCTCCCAATAATAATTTTAATGTTGACTAAAAAACAATAGCGGCACTGAATTAATCTTATAATCCAGCAAGTATTTGTAACCTAATTATTTAATGATTTCTAAATTACAACAAGCTACTTAGCTAATTCAAACCTTTAGTGTTTTGGATATGAGTGACAGTCTATATAACAAAGGATCTTTATTTTAAAGAGACATATCATGCGAATACAATTTGGAGAAAAAAGAACAAATCGCGAGATTAAACATTTGCAGCGAAGATGTAATAATCAAACATAGGGATAGATATGTAACGAGAGTAAATGGGATGGAGTAAAGTAATCCTGTAGTTAAATCATGGGATGGAGTGAGGATCAGAAGAATTCACAATGGAATCAAGGAATGAATTGGTATGTACCTGTTGTGTAGTATATGATAATTTCTATAGGAGGAGATGTTTGTATATGATAATTTCTATAGGGGAGGACACAACACCTTCCCCTTTACAAAGAAAAATATCTGTTGTAGTCTGGAAAGTGATTTTGTTTGATACTGGACGTTGAAAAGTGGTATGGTTTGATACTGGATGTGGGATGGTTGACAGATTATATGTGACCATCCCTTGGTTTAGATTGAGAGGAACGTTTTCACTAGGCAACGCATAGATAAGATACTAATAGATCTGTGGGCTAGAGTTTTGATTTCTAGATGTTTTACTTTAAGGCTGAGGCATAGTTTATGTTGAGATTTTTTTTTTGTATATTTTTCTGACTTCGTGTCTGAATTTTATAGATTTAATGTTTTCTTCAAATCATTGGGATTGGTTTATAAATATTTTAATAATGTATATGGTTTTGAAGAATAGGGCCAGGGGTAGAGATATATGTAGACAAATAATTGCTATAATGAAATTAAAGGGTTTTTATCAACCAGGTTTTGGTTTTGGGGTTACAATATTCAAATATATAATTATAGCAAAAATATGATCTGCCGAAAATGTTAGATTACTAAACACTATTCAGGATTTTCTGATTTTGGGAATTGGATATTTTTTATGTTTTTGTGTATTATCCAATTACTATTGTTGCGATTGTTGATTTAAATTTGTTTATTCAATCAGAGCAGCCTGGTGTGCTAGCTGTAAAGGTGAGGTGGGAAATTTCAGTTTTGGAAGGTTTTGAGAGTAAGGATGTGCCAAAGTGGGGTTTGGGGACGTTAGTTCTAAAGATTACATCGATCTGTGATTCATATGCAGGGATAGGTCGTTCTTGGCAACGAGGTTTCTTGATTCGAGCTGACTTCAAAAATAATAGGGGGGGGGGTCTTTTTTTTTTTTTTATTGGTAGAATTTTTTTTTTATTTTTGGAGGTGACAGGCCAAGATATTGTTATTGTTTTATTTTCATCGCCAAAATTCATATTGTATTCGTTGTCATAATGTGAGGTATTGAACGATCTGATTTACAATTTAGTAATGGCTTGGCAATCTTGGTTGAGGAGCGCACTCGCAATCGTCACGTGATTTGAATTTTGTCAAGTTTTTTCGAAAAGGTAGGAGTTTCGATGTACCAAATACAAAGTTAAAATAATAATTAAAATAGTACCCATACAATCTCAATTGTTCGTGTGCCTTTAACATACATACGTATTAGGGCTCACACAATTTTAATTGCTCCGTGTGTCTTATTTCATTATTATCACTTTGTTTATCTTTAATTTTAAAAATTTTAGAACCGACCTGTTGTACAATCTCACCCAAAAGCCATTTAGGTTTACCCAAATAGTTTCTATACCACACCTTTTGGTTAAGCTGAAACTTTGGTTTACCTACCATTGGCAATTGTTGGTGATCATCAACATTTAAAAAATCTGGCGGGTATCTTAATTTACGATTTAAAAATTCGTAGCTAACCGCAGGACGATCAGGATATCTTGGAGACATGTTATGATATAGTTTATATAACCATGTTCCTTCCTTCGTCACTTTAGCCAAATTTAACCATTTCTTTACGATTCCTACATACCTTTCTACCTGCCCATTTGAGCTAGGATGATATGGGGGAGTTAACAAATGATTTATTTTATATTTCAAACAGAATTGTTTAAATTCTACGCTTACGAAAGCTTTGCCATTATCAGTAACGATAATTTCAGGAAAACCATAAGCGTCTTGCAAAATATTTATAGTTACTTTACTCGTTATTTGAGAAACGTTTTTAAATTCCGTCCACCCTGAAAAGGCGTCAACGATCAAAATAAAACGCTTTTTATCAAATTCGAAAAAGTCTATATGAATACGACTCCACGGTCCTTTTGGACGTGGCCAAGTCGCGCCTTTATCTTTTCGCGGCATAGCTGCGTTAACTTTACACAATTCGCAAAGCCTAACCAAAGCATTAATATCCTTTGTAATTTTAGGCCACCATACGTAATCTCGTGCAATTTGTTTCATTTTAACGATTCCAAAATGGCTTGCATGCAACAGTTCTAATACTTGTTTCCTAAGCCCAATTGGTATGACCAATTTTCCTTGTCTTTTAATTGCACCTTCGTCAACATAAAGTTCATTAAACACGTGCTTAAAAGGTATAGGAATTTGTGCGAATTCGTCCGATCCTGACAAAATACTTTTAATTAAACTTAAATCGGGATCGTCGTTAACGGATTCTACTATTTGTTTAAAATCGATTATGTTTATACTATTAACTACATGTCCACCAACAATATCGCAACTCAAAGATGTATCCATAACCTCCGTTGTGTCTGCGCCCAAACGCGACATTACGTCGGCCAAATGGTTTTCATCTCCTTTACGATATTTTAAGGTTAAAGTGAAATTACCTAAAGTTAATAGCCATCTTTGCAACCTGGGTGACATTAAAAAATCGGTGTTAGTTTTCATAAACAAAGAGACCAATGGTTTGTGATCTGTATAAACGATGAACGATTTTCCGATTAAATATTCTCTACATCGTTTCAGGCCATAAACCATTGCTAACGCCTCTTTCTCTATTACCGAATAATTTAATTCAGGTTTAGTTAATTTACGGGAAAAATAAATTACAGGGTGTTCTACGCTGCCTTCTAATTGGCATAATGCGCCACCAATTCCCTGATTAGATGCATCAACCCTTAAAACATTTTCGCCGTCCGGATCAAAACATTTTAATATAGGTTGTTTTAAAAGAACTTGTTTTAAATAATTATAACATGCTTCATGCTCATCAGTCCAATTATATATGCTATTTACGCCAGTTAAATCATACAATGGGGCTGCATATTTACTATAATCACTGATAAACCTGTTATA
Source organism: Gordius sp. MW1 (assembly GCA_964036665.1). Taxonomy (NCBI): domain Eukaryota; kingdom Metazoa; phylum Nematomorpha; class Gordioida; order Gordea; family Gordiidae; genus Gordius; species Gordius sp. MW1. Next base: position 23,457,305 of record OZ038531.1, read on the forward strand.
ATAAGTCATTAATCCCAAAAATGACGACAGTTCTTTTTTATTAAGAGGTATTCTTGCATTTTGGATAGCATATATCTTAGTAAGATTTGGTCTAACACAACCGTCTCCTAATATATACCCTAAATACATAACCTTTTCTACAGCAAATACGCATTTCTTTTCAGCAATACGTAACCCTTTTGCTTTAATTAATTTTAACACAGCTATTAGACGCTTGTCATGTTCGTCCCTAGTGGAACCAGTGATCAAGATATCGTCCAAATAAAAATTTATGCCTTCTAAATTCAAAAAAATTGAGGCCATTGTTCTTTGAAAAATTGCCGCCGACACACTTAGACCGAAAGGTAAACGTTTAAAAGCAAATAAACCCTTTTCGGTATTAATGGTCAATAGTTTAGCGGATTTACTAGTTACGCGCAATTGCAGATAGGCATTAGCCAAATCAATTTTTGAAAAAAATTTTGCGCCTTTTAAATTTGCTAACACCATTTCAATTCTGGGGAGGGGATATTTTACATCCACAACACATTTATTGATTGTTATTCGGTAATCCGCACACACCCTTATCGTTCCATCTGGTTTTTTAACCGGAACTAAAGGTGTTGCCCAATCCGAATAATCAACCGGCTCGATTACATCATCTTTTAACCAAGTGTTAATAACATGTTCAACTTGGTCTTTCCATACTAGTGGAATGCGCCGGGCTGGGCAAAAACGTGGAGCGCCTTGATCTTTAATTTTAATTGAGAATATGTTATCATTTAGACATCCTAATTCGTTCGCAAAAATCTCTTCAAACTCTGCTTTAATTTTGTCAATTTTGTCGCGTCATAGATCATTATCGTTCCGAACATCCCTACGATCCATTTTAAATGAGGAATTCTCGGCATTTTTATATGCCTTTACCTCCATACACGAGGAACTAGTCTCATTATTTGAAACCTTGCCCTCGTCTGAAAATAAGGAGACTCCTGCTGCCTTACCAATTATGGTCGTAGGCTCAGACCCGACTTTATCTACGGCTTTATTATCACCAATATTATCCTTATTGCAGTGAACAACATTAATTTTATTATATTTACATATTCCCCAATAATTAACTAAGGGACCAATCTTTCTTATCCATGTCCATCCCATTATATTCTCAATATTTTCATCAACAATATATATATCAAATTCTAAACTCTGCCCCGCGGCGTTCACATTCACTTTCGTATAACCTAAGATGTTAATCGGAAAGCCATTTAATTGTTTTGCTAAAATGCTAGCTTTTTTTAATAATTTTTCAGGCCAATATTTTTTAAAATTTATTTGCGAAATCAGCGAAATTGTAGAGCCCGTATCGGCTAAAAATGTTATATAATTATTATCGATATTTAATGTAACATAAGGCGAACGCGCGTTAAAAAAATTAATTAAATTTACATTTGAGAAACTAGTACCAGCCTTCTCTAACCGTCAATCAGAACAATGTTGGCCACCACAATGACCCATTGAACTATGACTGACCTGAGGCAGACTGGTCCTACAACCTGAACATATGTCAGACTTAGTCTCCTCTTTATTTGTAGTATTGCTTAAACAACACTTCCTATTGCCTGGCCATTCCCTCTGCGCACGCGCGGGCGAATTTTTATTAAAATCAAAATTGTAAGGGGTGTAGGGGGTGCGGGGTCCCCTATTAAATGGGTTGGTATAATTATTGTTATTATTAAATCTGTTATTATTAAATCCCTTTCCCTTTAATAGAAAACAATTTTTCTTTACATGCCCCGTTTTGTTACAGAAAAAACAAGTGGGTAATGAGGGGGTATTTTTAACTAAAAATATTTTTTCAACTTTTCTTAATTTTATATAAATCATTATGCACAATAAAATTAAGAATACGATAAATAGTATAATAAAAGCTTTATCGCTAAGTAAACAATTATAAAAATGAATAAATATTGATGGATTGCGATTGAACATTTTAATTAATATAATATATTTATATAGTCGCTAATAAAATTTTGATTAAGAAAATACGGAAACTTTGAAATGTTAAGCTAATATAGAATACTAAGATAATAATTATTATGATTAATGAAAGTGATTGCATTTTATACTTACGTGTTCCCGAATATTTTTTTAAATAACCTTTCTTTGGAGAGGGGGAGAACGCCTTTCGTCCAACTGCCTGTTTACGGTATTCGTCTTCCCCACGTATATGATTTTAACTTCCGTTTTTACGATATGTTTTTGGCTTTTCTTTCTGTATGGTTACCACGAATGGCTTAGGCTCAAGGACGATTCCGTTTTAAAAACGTGTCTCAAATAACGAGTAAAGTAACTATAAATATTTTGCAAGAATTAATAGGCGCTTATGGTTTTCCTGAAATTATCGTTACTGATAATGGCAAAGCTTTCGTAAGCGTAGAATTTAAACAATTCTGTTTGAAATATAAAATAAATCATTTGTTAACTCCCCCATATCATCCTAGCTCAAATGGGCAGGTAGAAAGGTATGTAGGAATCGTAAAGAAATGGTTAAATTTGGCTAAAGTGACGAAGGAAGGAACATGGTTATATAAACTATATCATAACATGTCTCCAAGATATCCTGATCGTCCTGCGGTTAGCTACGAATTTTTAAATCGTAAATTAAGATACCCGCCAGATTTTTTAAATGTTGATGATCACCAACAATTGCCAATGGTAGGTAAACCAAAGTTTCAGCTTAACCAAAAGGTGTGGTATAGAAACTATTTGGGTAAACCTAAATGGCTTTTGGGTGAGATTGTACAACAGGTCGGTTCTAAAATTTTTAAAATTAAAGATAAACAAAGTGATAATAATGAAATAAGACACACGGAGCAATTAAAATTGTGTGAGCCCTAATACGTATGTATGTTAAAGGCACACGAACAATTGAGATTGTATGGGTACTATTTTAATTATTATTTTAACTTTGTATTTGGTACATCGAAACTCCTACCTTTTCGAAAAAAACTTAACAAAATTCAAATCACGTGACGATTGCGAGTGCGCTCCTCAACCAAGATTGCCAAGCCATTACTAAATTGTAAATCAGATCGTTCAATACCTCACATTATGACAACGAATACAATATGAATTTTGGCGATGAAAATGACAATAACAATATCTTGGCCTGTCACCTCCAAACATATGAAAAAATTCTACCAATAAAAAAAAAAAGACCCCCCCCCCTATTATTTTTGAAGTCAGCTCGAATCAAGAAACCTCGTTGCCAAGAACGACCTATCCCTGCATATGAATCACAGATCGATGTAATCTTTAGAACTAACGTCCCCAAACCCCACTTTGGCACATCCTTCCTCTCAAAACCTTCCAAACTGAAATTTCACACCTCACCTTTACAGCTAGCACACCAGGCTGCTCTGATTGAATAAACAAATTTAAATCAACAATCGCAAGAATAGTAATTGGATAATACACAAAAACATAAAAAATATCCAATTCCCAAAATCAGAAAATCCTGAATAGTGTTTAGTTGTCTAACTTTTCGGCAGATCATATTTTTGCTATAATTATATATTTGAATATTGTAACCCCAAAACCAAAACCTGGTTGATAAAAACCCTTTAATTTCATTATAGCAATTATTTGTCTACATATATCTCTACCCCTGGCCCTATTCTTCAAAACCATATACATTATTAAAATATTTATAAACCAATCCCAATGATTTGAAGAAAACATTAAATCTATAAAATTCAGACACGAAGTCAGAAAAATATACAAAAAAAAATCTCAACATAAACTATGCCTCAGCCTTAAAGTAAAACATCTAGAAATCAAAACTCTAGCCCACAGATCTATTAGTATCTTATCTATGCGTTGCCTAGTGAAAACGTTCCTCTCAATCTAAACCAAGGGATGGTCACATATAATCTGTCAACCATCCCACATCCAGTATCAAACCATACCACTTTTCAACGTCCAGTATCAAACAAAATCACTTTCCAGACTACAACAGATATTTTTCTTTGTAAAGGGGAAGGTGTTGTGTCCTCCCCTATAGAAATTATCATATACAAACATCTCCTCCTATAGAAATTATCATATACTACCTCCTATACAAATCCCCCCACCCTCCACTGCGCTGCTATACAATACACACGCGTTGATAATCGATCACCCCCTCTCCGTACTTATATTCACAAGAGTTGTAAACTTGCGTATCTCATACCCCCCTCCCCCCCTTCTATCTAGATACTTTAATTGCAAGTTCGTATCTTATTTAGGTCGGATACCCCTTTTGATCTTACCCGCATTAGCATAACATCTGTGTACTAATTTCGATATAGATTTGAGTAGTCCCCATTGCCTTTACGCGATATATGAGAACCATCATTATTTTTCACTTGTAATATACAAAAGATTTTACTTGTATTATACAAAAGTACCAGTGGCATTATATAGTTTTATATTTAGATACTCGAACATTCTAGGAAATGGTGAAGAAAAATCTAGAAAAAAATCTCTCCTATCATTTTTGCCCTATTGGCTACTTAATGTCGCCAATGTCTAAACACTACAATACTCCCCTTCCAGATATATTTAAAGTTTTAAATATGTCTATAAAAATTGGCTAAAAATTATGTGATGTATTCACGGGTTTTTTGGCCAATGGACTTTTCTGCCTTTTCTAGTTATTTTGGCTGGTTCTTCTGCCACTTGTGTCGTTGCTTCAGCCTGAGTTTCGTCGGCGGTCTGAAAAGATGGTTCCTCTCTACTTAGATGACAGGAGTTTAATCGAATGAGACTGAATCTCTTTTATTATTTTTTTCAAGAACGAAGTATTTTGGTTACATTTCAATACTTTGTAAGGAACGTCATACGTTGGATAGAGTGGCTTACGCACAGCGTCGTTTCTGACAAAAATGAGGGTTGCTTGATCAGATCTCTGCTAACTTGTTCTTTTGTTGTGGCATGGTGTTTTGGTATGGGGTAAGGAATTTGTGCCATGGTCCTCCTGAGCTTGTCAACGAAATGATGTTGTAATGGGTCAGGTTCGGTTTTTAGCAAGAAGTCTCCTGGTAGTGTAAACTCGTACCGTACACCTATTCTGCAGTTGTTGCTCCTATGTCTTCTTTAATAGTTGAACGTAAATTTAATAATATCAATGGTAAAATTTCGTTCCACTACGTCTCGCCGGCGGCTTTTAACGACTCTTTAAGTTGTCTGTGGAATCGTTCGACGAATCCGTTTGCTGCGGGATGGTAGGCGGTTGTTTTAATATGTGTGCATCCTAAGAGATTGGAAAGTTCGCGGAAGAGAGATGATTGAAACTGTGATCCTCTGTCGGTGGTAATCGTATGCGGCACGCCAAAGTTTGCAATCCAGTGTTCTATCAACTTTTTCGCGATCACCTGCATGGATGAATCATTTAAAGGAGTAGCCATGGGTCATCTGGTGAAGCAGTCCACTGCCGTTAATTTATGCGTATTTCCGTTTGACGTTGGTAGTGCCAAGTCGATGTGTATGTGTGCGAAACGGACGTCGGGTTGAGCAAAGGTTCCAGGTACCGTAACTGTGTGTCGGTAAACCTTGCTTTGTTGACATCTTATGCAAGATCTCGTCCAGCCAATGACGTCTTTGTTAACGGAAGGCCAGACTACACGGTTGGTTACTAATTTAAGAGTGGCTCGTATTCCGGGGTGTGACAAAGCATGAAAATGATCATCCCTTTCTCCTAAGTGGTTTTGGTATCACTGGTCGAGGCTTTGTGGTTGAGAGATTACACAGGACTTTGCAATCTGATCCGGGAATGAGCATTAGTTGTAACTTTAGGGATGAGGATTTTTTTAGACCTTTCTAAAGATTTATCGCTCCTCTGGTGTTTGCTAATTTTCTCCAAATCCGGAATTTCTGGTAATTTAATAGTATCCACTCCTAACCGAGAAAGTGCGTCCGCGACTGAATTCGCTTCGTTTTTGATGTATTGTATATCTGGTGAATTGAGATATGAAATCCAGTTGCCTGGTTTCTCGTGGCGAGTATTTGTCAGGTTTCGCATTAAATGCGTAGGTTAGCGGTTTATGGTCGGTAAAAACGGTGAAGTGCCGGCCTTCTAACATGTGTCTGAAGTGTTTGATAGATAGGTAGATGGCGGGAGTTCTCGACTGAATGTGCTGTACCGTGATTGAGCTGGCTGAAGTTTAACCGAAACAAATGCCACAGGCGAAGTTTTCTCTGATACAGTTTGTTCCAACACTGCACCCACCGCTGAATTGGAGGCGTCTGTCGTCAACGTAATTTTGGTTGTTGGGCGGGTGTCCAATAGAGTGGTGAATTCACTGAGCGCGGCTTTGGCCTTGTCGAACGCTTTCATCTGACTGTCGTTTAAAACCACGGATATCCGAGGGTTTCTAGGTATGTCAGTTAATGGCTGTAGGGTGTGCGCTATTCCTGGTAAGAATCTCCGTTAGAAATTTATTATACCGAGGAATCTATGGAGCTTTTTACTTGAATCCGGAAGTGGAAAATTTTGTATGACATCAATCTTCTCTGGGAGGGGGGTTATACCTGTAGAAGATATTCTGTGTCCCAGAAATTCTAATTCTCCGACTCCGAATTGGCACTTGGCAGGACTGATCGTCAGGTCATACTCTTGTAGACGTTGCAGAACGGTTTTTAGGAGCCTTTCATGGTCCGCGTCGGACGAACTAGCTAATAATATATCATCTATATATGCGTAGGTTCCTTCTATCCCTCTTAAAACTACGTCAATAAACCACTGGAAAGTTTGTGCGGCGTTTTTCAACCCAAAAGGCATTCTACAAAATTCTTAGAGTCCAAACGGTGTCGTTACAGCTGTCTTGCGTCGTCTTGTGCAACCGGAATATGATGGCAAGCTCTCACCAGATCAAATTTACTAAAGACAGTTTTTCCGCATAGGTTTGCTGTGAAGTCGTGGATGTGAGGTAGTCGGGAACCGTTACTTTGTTCAGGCTTCTAAAGTCCCCCCCAGGGTCTCCAATCGCCAGATTTTTTAGTTGCCAAGTGCAGGGGGGATGCCCAATTGCTTTGTGATTCCCTGATAATGCCGAGTTCTAGCATATACTCAAATACTTTTTTAGCTGCTTGTAACTTGTCAGCCGCCAATCGTCTGGGGCGTAAATATTGAGCTGGGCCTTTGGTTATTTAATGATGACGAACGTCGTGAGCTGGAATATATTGGGAAAAGTTTAAAGGTGATCCGAGCGACGGAAAGGCTTTTACCATGGCCTCAAATTTGGAATTCTGGTAAGTGAACGCTACACGAATTCCAAACGTTTGATGTGGCGAGGTGAATCCTTTTGATGATAGATGTGTCACCCCGTCGATTAATCTTTTGTTTTTAATGTCCACAATTAAATCGTGCTTGTGTACCAGGTCAGCTCCTATAATCGGGGTGTGAACGTCTGCTATCAGGAAGATCCATTGTATCATACGTCTTAGACCTAGGTTTAAAGCTAACATCTTTTGTTCAAAGTTGCAAATGTTTTTTGTTGGCAGCTTGCAATTCTGGACCATTTGGAATTTTTGGGAAATTGGCGGGCGGTGGAATACGGCTGAGTTTGGCACCGGTGTCGATAAGAAATTTTTGTTTCGACGTTTGGTCTATAATGTAGAATAGACGACTGTTTGAATCCGTGCCAGCAGTAGCCGTCGTCTGAACCACCAGGCCTGTTAGTTTTTTATATTGTCATCACTGAAGGCGCACGACTTTAAGCATTTGCGAGCCTTGTCCTGGAATTTGGAATGATAATAACTGTATGGGTGCTTTTGCGTCCTGTTCCGTGAATTATCTCTTGTTCGTACTCTTCCATGGTAGGGTCGTTGAGATAAATTGTTTATCTGTAACTCTAAATTACCAATTTTTTGTGCTAAATCTTGTATTGCCTTGTCACTATCTGTGGATTTAGCTATAGTAGTAATATTATTATTTTGTGAAATTGCATATATTCGGTCAGCGACTTCAGCTAAACTTGATAGAGATTTCTCCTCTCCCAGACAGGTTAAAATTCCAGTAATCTCTTTAGGCATTTTGTTTACCCATGAGTTCCTAAGAATTGTATCGCTCATTTGATGCTCTCCACTTTAAGTATCGTAACAATTGTGAAGGGGATTTGTCGTTCATATAAATCTTTTGGTATCCTCTTTGTGTCACTCTGTCCAATTCTTTTAATCAATGCTTGTTTGAAGGCATCATATGGATTTTCTTCGGGGATGTTAAGGATGAGATCTGCGACCTCCTGTGCCACATCTACGGGGAGATATTCTAATAAATATGCATATTTTACCTTCTGAGAAGATATCCTCCCGGTTGAGAATATAGCATCGACCTGTGCTATCCAAATCTGAATGTTCCTGAGTGGAATTCAGGGATTTTGATGTGGACTATTGATTCCTGCTTGATACCTCCAGTAGTAGAAGTGTTTATTGGTATTTTCTCATTGAAAGTTGAAAAATCAGTAAGTTGCTTGTTCATGTTTAGGAGGGGTTACCAATTTAGTGTTTGGGATATGAGTGACAGTCTATATAACAAAGGATCTTTATTTTAAAGAGACATATCATGCGAATACAATTTGCAGAAAAAAGAAAAAACGCGAGATTATTTGCAGCGAAGATGTAATAATTAAACATAGGGATATATATGTAACGAGAGTAAATCGGATGGAGTAAAGTAATCCTGTAGTTAAATCATGGGATGGAGTGAGGATCAGAAGAATTTACAATCAAGGAATGAATTGGTTACCAGTGGCATTATATAGTTCTATATTTAGATACTCGAAATGGTGAAGAAAAATCTAGAACAAAATATCTCCTATCATTTTTGCCCTTTTGGCTACTTAATGTCGTCAATGTCTAAACACTACAAACCACACAATCTATGTGCAAACAAATATGTGTAACATAATTTTACTTTGGTATTACAACCCCCATCATAATGTAGCATATGTCAATTGATAAAATTTGCCTAAACTAGCTTGTTTTATTTCCTCTTTCTTTGGGCGATTAAAAAAATTCTAGTTTAATTCGAGTAACATATTATTCCAATAATCTGCAATTGATTTATTTATCTTAAACATGTCTTCGTTTCTTTTATAATTATTATCTGTGAACCTTAGAACAGAGATATATATATAAAGCTCTTCCAACCATTTTTTATTGCCATATTACATTTGGAGAGTCTACCATTTAAATTGCAAACACTTCATATGTAAAAAACATTATTGCATATGTATTTAATACTAAAATATATAAGACACAAATGCTTAAGAAATGTAAAGAGTAATTAATTGTGGACAAGATACTTAACAAATGAAAAAATTGTATTTAATAAATAAAATAGATTAGGGTGTGATTTCGACACCTTGACCATAATCTTAATTCAAATTTTGTTTAACAACGTGATGAGCACCGGTAAGAATATATTTTGTTTACACTCTAAACTTTTTGAAGAATTCATTAAGGGCGACAAGCAGATTGCTGAGGGTAAAACAAAGATTATATGGCCTGTTAAAAATCATCCTCAACTTGTGTATATCGAATCAAAAAATCGCATTACAGCAAATAATGCATTGCGAAGTAATGAGATCGAGGGAAAAGCTCAACTGTCCAATGAAACTACTTGTCAAATATTTGACTTGTTGAAAAAACTTGGTATATTATATATCATAATCTTCCTCTTATAAATTATATTTCATTTTTAATAAACTTTGAAATTTTTATAAGGGGTTCCTACCCATTTTCAACAAAAAGTGAATGACACATCTTTTGTTGCATGCAGCTGCCAAATGATTCCAATAGAGTGGGTTACAAGGAGAGTAGCTACAGGATCATTTCTCAAAAGAAATCCTAGTGTTTTGGAAGGTTTTATCTTTTACCCTGTAAAGTTGGAAACATTTTTTAAAGTAATATTTAGTTTACATTTAATAAAATTATATTTTATATGGTTTATAAAACAAATCTTAATGCATGTAATTTACTTAAAGTTATGAATGTTAGTTTAGTATGCTTTGCTCTATATTAGTATTTTAATTTATATAAATTTACAAGTTAAAATGCATATAGACCACATAGCCTAATGATATAAATCACATCATATCTCAAATAGAACAATTTGTGCCAAATTTTACCAATTTATATATGTAGCCAAATATTTATATACTCGTTTAATTAAATTGTTTGATTAATGTGTTAGGTTAACAATGATATTTTTGTAGTTCAAATATTGAATTATAACAGAAGCAAGAGTTAAATAAAATATCTGGAATTAGATTTTAGCTAAGGGGCAATATATGTCAAATTAAAATATGCTTTTCTTACTCAAATACATTAAAAATTCATTATAAAAAGAAGAAATAAAATTAATTATATTGAATTTAATATTAGGATGATGCAAATGCAGACCCTGAATGGTCTGGCCAACAAATCATTTCCAGTTCTATCTTTGACCAATTGGGTGATGCTTCACGATTCAGCCTGAATGATAAAATACTTTTCTATTCAATTATGGCAAAACTTAGTGTCGTTATATTTGAAATTCTCGAACGTGTATGGGCCAAATGCCTGAATTGTGCCTTGATAGATATGAAGGTTGAATTTGGGTTTGACCTTAAAACAGGTAAATAGTTAATTAAATTCACATACAAAACTTATTTAATTAGTTTTTTTTGGGGGAATATGATTTAAATTATTCCAAGAAAGACTAAAACTGCTTTATAAATATTATGCTTGTTGTGTTATCTGTAATAAAAAGTTGACCAGTTACTTTATAATCTTTAATAACATCTCATTTTTCTTCTCTTGAATGTTTTGCTATATTAAGTATTTTTCTACTTTCACAATGACAGGTGATATTATGCTGGCAGATGTGATAGACAATGATTCGTGGCGACTTTGGCCCAATGGTGACAAGAGGCTCATGGTGGATAAACAGGTTTACAGAGATTTAAAAGAAGTCACCCCTCAAGACTTACAAACTGTAAAACGCAATTTTGCTTGGGTCGTGGAACAACTCAAGGTTCACCAAACATGTTAATATTCCCATTTTTTATTAATTAACTAAAACGACAAATTAATTTTGTTTTATTATTTTGGCCTTCAGAGTTTGGATGAAAAGGAAAATAAAAACTCTACTGTCGTCATAATTATGGGATCACCTTCGGATTTGCCCTTTGTCGAACAGCTGACTTCCTTCCTGTCACCTTATTACCGCGTTAAAGTACATCGACACATCGCTTCGGCTCACAAAGGAACTAAAGAGGTTTTGGACATCGCGTCCCGTTACGAAGGTATATATTTGTGTTCCTTTAAAATCCCCTGTTGCGATGAGCAATTCTAAAATGAAAGTTTCCTTTTTTTGCCCAGCTTTACCCAACCCCTTGGTTTTCGTTGCCGTTGCTGGAGGTAGTAATGGCTTGGGCCCAGTTCTGGCAGGAAATGTGGTCGCTCCTGTCATCAATTGTCCACCCATAGACGTGGGCAAAAATGAATTGGATATTTGGTCTTCTCTCAGGGTGCCTTCGGGTAAGTCTGGACAATCTCATTGTACTCTACACTTGTGTTGTAGGAACAACTCTCTTTTTTGGTGGACCTTTGGCTTTGGTCGACCAAACATATGGGCCATCCCATGACAAATCAAAACGTTTTCGACCGACCATTGCAGATCAAGATAATTTTTAGTGAGGGTGTAGGCCTTATTTATTAGAGTAAATTCTGAAAACTTTAGCCATTTTGGACCAATACTTTTTAGGTTATGAACGTTTAAAGGGCCAAAATCACGTTCGGGAGCATTTTATGGATTTTACTATTTTTGTCATATTTTTGAAAGTAATTGCGTTATTCACCCAAATTTTGGTGCATCTTGTTCTTAAAAAAATTCTCTATCAAAATAATTTAACTAAAAACCTCAAACATTTGCGGTTAATTTTTTGTGGTCAAATTAGTGAAAAATTTTAAAAACATATTTACCCTTTAAGAAATCACCAATTTCACAATGTGCACTCCTTTATGACCCATTATCATATTTCAATCATAAAAAGTTTGGGAGCGGCTACAAGATGGTCAAAAATTGGAAATTTACATATCCACTAAAAATATATATATAGATGGCGGTATGATCAATTATTACAAGAAAAACATATTATGATGTTTGTTTATTATCAAATTGCAATTTTATAAAGAATATATGGTAAATAAATAATATTGGAATAAAAACAAACTTAACTTTTGATCTTTTTTTTCTGCCCAATGGGCAATTATCCTAGTTTAAAAATTAGATCTTGAATTTCAACTTGATTGATATTGGGGTAGACTAAAATTAATGAGAGGTTGAAAAGAGAATACTATTTTGATGGCAAAATTGCTCATATATTTTTATTTTTTTTCCTTATATCCATGCTAAATTTAAAAAATCTATGCAGAATGAAAGTTGTTTTATAAAATTTTGCTTGCTAGTTGTGACCATTTTTAATTTTAATTAAAATTAAATTTAGTTTTAAACTCGGTTACTCGCCCTTCGCGTAGATAAAAGCTCAAAATTTAAGTTGGTTTTTAATCCAATATTATAAATTTACCATATATTCTTTATAAATTTGCAATTTGATAAAAAAAATAAACATCATAATATGTTCTTGTAATAATTGATTATATCGCCATCTATAAATATTTTTGGTGGAAATGTAATTTTTCGAATTTGACCATCTCGTAGCCGCTCCCAAACTTTTTATGAGTGAAATATGATAAAAAGTCATAAAGGAGTGCACATTGTAAAATTCGTGATTTATTTTAAAAGGTAAATATGTTTTTAAAATTTTTCACTAATTTTACCACAAAAAATTAACCGCAAATGTTTGAGGTTTTTGGTTAAATTATTTCGATAGAGAATTTTTTAGGAACAAAATGCACCAAAATTTGAGTGAATAACGCAATTACTTTTAAAAATATGACAAAAATAGTAAAATCCATAAAACGCTCCCGAACGTGATTTTGGCCCTTAAAACCTCCATAACTTAAAAAGTATTGGCCCAAAATTGCTAAAATTTTCAGAAATTACTACAATAAATGAGGCCTACACCCTCGCCAAAAATTATTTTGATCTGGGATGGTCGGTCGAAAATCGTCTTTTTTTTGACGAATCGACATGGAATGGCCATATAGAAGAAAGGTTTTTTAGTCTACCTCGGGGTTTAGTCGATATTTAAAATAAAGACTAGAGTCGGGCGTTAGTCTTAGCTAAACTCAAGGTCAACTAAACAGAACTCAACCCTTTTTACAACACTACTCTACACAAATGCTAATATTTAAAAAATGTGATATTCATTGTAAACGAACTATGCAAGAACGTGTGGCTTTATATATCGTGTAGTTTGCTACTCCTTTTGATAAATTTAAATTGTATGGCCTATTATGTAGGTTTGGGTTGTAGCACGGTTATGACACCTCAGGCGGCTGGTTTAGCGGCTTTAACGATTTTGGGACAAGAAGACGCTTTCATCTGGGCACAGCTTAAAGCCCGTCAGGCTACTACTGCCATCAAGTTAATGATGGAAGATGCCAAGTTACAAAAAACTCCATCGCCCAAGGTGGAATAAATTACTGTTATTATAGTGCTACTTTTACATTTATTATGACATATAAATGTGTCACATAATTATTGGACATTGTTGCAATTATTGCTCATTTGCCATTCCTGCCCCTGTGTCATCTACATTTATATCCATATTACTATGTCCTATATTCGAATTGTATGATTTGTTTTACACATAATTCCGGTGCAACTAAACATTTAACTGTTTCCATTGTATTACATTATCACGATTACATGCATTATTACGAATGAATATAAATCTTAAATCTATTATGATAATTTTATTTCGTAACTTTAATTACATATTTCAATAACAATGGGATGTCATCGGCTATTATAATATTAAACGCATCGCCTCTTAACAATGTATCTTATATTTCAAACAAATAACTGTCTATAATAACGAATTTACTTAAGTTTATCGTTATACCATTTTAACTACCCCATTATAAACTTAAACTAATATCATAAATTCCTGGGAGGGGGAGAGCAGCTGTTAGTCTAGGGAGACCGATAGGGCTAGGGTCCTGCAAAATGGATATTCTTAGGCACGAGGGCGACGTTTCGATTTTAGATTTGCTCGTGAGCCCGAGATGCTTTTTTAGTTTGGCTTGAGCCCGGCCTAACAAAGAAAATTATTTTACCATATATATATAGAATGAATTTAATCGTTGTTAATTCGTAAAAGATAATAAGGAATTTTAATTTCTCTTGCTACAATTTATTCAATGAAAAATTTAATTTCAAACGGTTAATTATAAATAATCTTTTTATTTTTAATTTCTGATACCTACTATATGTTTATCTAGAATAAAGTTTGGAATTTTTTTAAAAATGATTATGGATGGGGAGAGGGAAGCGGCTAGACTTTAAAAGCAAGATTAAGTACGCTGTACGAAGATATTTATTTTATTCATTTTAGGTTTATTTAAATCATTTTATAAATGTTTAGTTCCCTTGAGGTTAATTCGGGTGTGACGCGGGCGTGAAGTCCAGCCTCTCCAACAGGCTGGACCCGAGGCCCATATGTTATATTTGTCATAGTCGATCCGAAACTCTCTGGAGGCGGGCTTTGGGCGGCCCGTCCATTGCACTATATGGGGTTTAATTTCTGGTTTTAAGAAGTTCGGGGGCATCGACACCCACACTCACTAGTAGGACAATTGAACCCATCATTTGTTAAACAGATTTTTAGATAAATTTATTTTAATACATTTTTACAAAGAAATAAATGACAAACATTTTAGTAGAAAAATTGTTATTTTTTACAATATATATGACAACCCAACAATGAGCTCATTTTTGGTTTGGAGTTTTTAGTTTATCAAATGATTGCTTAAAATTTATTATGGATTTTTCTACTATAACACATCATTCGATTAATCAGTATCAATTTATATTAGTTTTCGTTTAAAAATGCTATTTAGGATATAGGTGAATATGGTAAAAGGAAGAGTTAGGATAAGAAAAGAAACTATTTATTGAATCGTATTTTAATACTTCTGCCTGATATAGGAGATTTAGTTGATGTAAGTGTAGCATATTATGCTGAGTTAATATTATTGTAAATTGCATTTTTGTGTTAATCTTCGTCGAGTCATCCTTCTCCTACTCGTGCCAATCAGCATGGAGCCATATCTAGCATATGTGCTCTGACGCAGGAGCTTTGTCATCAAGAGAGGTAAAATGCTCAAGATGTTAAGTTGTAACAGCAAATACAAGCTCAAGCAGTAGGAATATTAGCTTGAAATTTTGTTGAAATAAAGATTTATAATACGATTCCGGTTGGGGTTTTTATAAAGAGGGCCCGATTTACGACGGGTGGAAACCGCGAATCAAATAAGAATAACTCTAATTTATATGTCATCTAGGACACATTTTAAATTAGATTCTTATTTGATTCGCGGTTTCCACCCGTCGTAAATCGGGCCCTCTTTATAAGAATATTAGCTTGTTTACAACTTTAAATAAAAGTAGTTTTGTAGGAGCAATTGCTGATAGCAAGTTGCTCATCCATTTTGCTCAACGAATGTGTTAATTAATTATGTGACATATCGCAATTAATCTGCTCAGCAAATGTGTTAATTACTTATGCCTTATGTGACATATTGCCTATCCCCTCTTCCCTATCTCTCATAATAGGCATAGCATTTCATAATCTTATTTTCAAAAGTCCTCCTCTCTCCCCATTTTATTATTCGTTTAACCCCAAAATTTTTATGGCAAATAATTCATTAAGAGATGAGTCAATTTTGGAGATTTCTTCACAAGTTCCTC
Source organism: Gordius sp. MW1 (assembly GCA_964036665.1). Classification (NCBI taxonomy): domain Eukaryota; kingdom Metazoa; phylum Nematomorpha; class Gordioida; order Gordea; family Gordiidae; genus Gordius; species Gordius sp. MW1. Next base: position 23,473,185 of record OZ038531.1, read on the forward strand.
AGGAGAGATCTGTAATTTTATAATTTTGTTAGATAATATTACAATTTTTAGTCGACACCAGAGCCACAAGCACAACAAGGGAGAAGCTTAATACATTCCAAATTTCCAATGACCCCTACCAAAGGGCACAAGACCTGCCAGGACTGTTCCAGAAAATATTCCAGCAATACATCTATAAGTACTTTTATATAAATTGTTGTTTTAAGCGATCTATTTCATATTTTTGGATCACCGACATGGCCATATTTATTAAATTAAAAAGATATTAATTGCTATGCAATTTATGGGCTCACTTTCCATTTGTTTTGTCACGCTATTCGGCGTGCGCACCGAACGTGGATGTCACGCTGTTCGTGTCACGCACCGAACGTGGATGTCACGCACCGTTTTGTTTACTTTTAATTTTTGTTAATTTAACCAGTTTTTGGGATCGAATCCCGGGTTTTTTTTGACTATTATGATTGTTCCTGTTACTACCATTGATAATAAGACTTTTTGGCCGTCCGCTGGCTGCTGACCACTGGAAAAAAATGACCATTTGGCTAAAATGTGAATCCATGTTTATTTTTCCGTTTTTTTTGCCTCTTATGATTGTTCCTGTTACTACCATTGATAATATTCCTTTTTGGCCGTCCGTTGGCTGCTGACCAATGAAAAAACGTGGATGTCTTGCACCGAATGTCTTTTTTGTTTACTTTTAATTTTTGTTAATTTAACCAGTTTTTGGGTTCGAATCCCGGGGTTTTTTTTGACTATTATGTTTGTTCCTGTTACTACCATTGATAATAAGACTTTTTGGCCGTCCGCTGGCTGCTGACCACTGGAAAAAAATGACCATTAGGCCAAAATGTGAATCCAAGTTTATTTTTTCGCTTTTTTCCGCCTATTATGATTGTTCATGTTACTACGATTGATAATCTGACTTTTTGGCCGTCCTCTGGCTACTGACCACTGAAAAAAATGGTCAGTGTCCGAAAGTGTGAAGCGAAATTTTTTTTCCCGTTTTTTTGACTCTTATGATTGTTCCTGTTACTACCATTGATAATATGACTTTTTGGCCATCCGCTGGCTACTGACCATTGGAAAAAAATGACCAGTGTCCGAAAGTGTGAAGCGAAATTTTTTTCCCGTTTTTTTTGACTCTTATGATTGTTCCTGTTACTACCATTGATAATATGACTTTTTGGCCGTCCGCTGGCTACTGACCATTGAAAAAAATTACCATTGGCCAAAGTATGAAGTAAAATTTTTTTCCTCGTTTTTTTGGCTAACATTGACTTATAGAGTATCTGTTGGTAGTGACCAATGAAAAAAATGACCATTTGGCCAAAATGTGAATCGAAAATTTTTTTTCGTTTTTTTTGACTTTTATGGTTGTTTCTGTTAATACCATTAATAATATGACTTTTTGGCCGTCCGCTGGCTACTAACCATTGGAAAAAAATGCCCATTGGCCAAAGTATGAAGTGAAATTTTTTTCCTCGTTTTTTTGGCTAACATTGACTTATAGAGTATCTGTTGGTAGTGACCAATGAAAAAAATGACCATTTGGCCAAAATGTGAATCGAAATTTTTTTTAGTTTTTTTTGACTCTTATGTATTAATAGATTGTTTTTTGGTACTGACCAATGGAACAATTTAGCACATGTAAATTTTTTGATATATCTTTATGATACCTGTGACAGTTTTAGATGCGCGGTCCTAACAGGCAATAGCGGAGCTATTGCATGTCGCTGATAGTTTCGCCGTAAGGATTTTTTTAATTTTTATTATTATTTCCCATTAATTTCTATGTAAAAATTTTTAATAATTTCTATGCAATTTTTTATTATAAGCTACAATAGGAATTATCCCAATTTAATAACATTTTACCTTAACCAAAAGTAAGTTTTTAAATTTTATCATTTTTAGATGCGCGTTCGTAACAGGCAATAGCGGAGCTATTGCATATCGCTGGTAATTGTGCCATTTTTAGATGCGCAGACGTAACAGGACGCCTAAATTAATTACTATTTTTAACAAAGTTTTCCATTATTACTAACCAAAATTTATAGAGATGGACCTTTTGCATATCATTTTAAGAAAGATGTAAAATAATAAAAATTAGGTTTCCTCATTTTAAAAAGGAACTTATTAGTTCCTTGTTAAACTAGTTCCTTTAACAGCTCTAGCTAAACCAATATTAAATGGCTTTTAAATAATTTGTTACCAAAACAATCAAAGTATCGAATAGTGAGAGCTAATGTATATGAGAATTATTTTAGTTACATTTCTTTACCGTTACTATTGATTATACGTTAAACCCCTACCCCTCCCTATCTTACCCTTCCACCGCTGAGTTGGTATTATTAGGGGGCGGGAGTGGAGGAGATCATCCCTCAACCCCTTTTTATTATTATTGATTTTTATATGCTTTTGGCAAATTAACGGAGGGAAAGGGGGGATAGTGTGCGCGTTTAGTTTTAACGGAGGGAAAGGGGGGGAAGGAGGTAGTTACTCTTCTATTCCCCCTCACTTCAGGCAAATACACTTAGAGCGCCAAGTCAGCTGTTTATATCACTCAAATATTTATAGGGCTATTTATTTTTAAATCTTTTAAATTAGAAAATTAATCTTTAATTTAATTAACTGCGAATTAGGGCATACTAATTTAAAGGTTTCCTTTACTTACAATAACGTTCCACTAGATTTTGTTTTGGTTCAAACAGTTTAACTTAAAAATGAAATGGTTGCATTTTTTCTAGCTTTATATTTTAATGTATTCAATCTTCTCGGAACTTTTGGTAATAATCCAGCCTCCTTATGCTGACCCCACTTCTTATGTATATACCTTATCTAATCTCTGTTATTTAACGCCTCTTTTATCATTTAATAAACATTAATCTCTCCTTCAATAATTTAATCTTTCATTTAATAAACATTAATCTCTCCTTTTTAAATACATTTTTAATATATTCCAAATGTCTTTGTATAATGTTATGTTTTCCATATGAACCTATTATAAATGACGTCTAACTCTATAATTCAGTACACTTTTAAAAAACATTTTATCGTAAAAATATGTTTATCAAAAATGAAATTTAATTGATCAGACAGGGACATGGACGTAGCCAGGTTTTGGTTTGGGGGGGAGGCGAAACGTTTAAAATTTCAATCAGGGGGGGGGGGCCAAACCTACAATTTTTAATTTTTACGGGTTTTTTCATTGAAAAATTTTATTTTCGTCATTTAGGGGGGTTTTCTTATTTGAACTAAAGGTCGACCAAGCAAAACCCAGGCAAAACTAGTCCCCCCCCCCCACTAAATGACAAAAAATTTCAATAAAGCTTCCTCCAAGAGTTACATTTTAGCCCCTTCACCCTCCTAACCTAAAATGTTTAACCTAATTTCATTTATTAAAAAATAAAAAATAAAGATGATATTTATATACTTTATCCAGCCGACATTTATACACTTAACTCATTTATATTTTCCCGCTTCGTCAAATTGTAAAACAAAATAAAATTTTACGTTTTTTTGGCTAACATTGATACCTACCTATGCCCGTCAGTCCAATTCTTTTGCCTTTAATACCCCCCTATAGGCATTCTCGCCCCTTCTCACCTTTCTCGCCCATAAATTGCATAGCAAATAAGCTACATTTATACGTAGAATAGATGAGTCGTCCCCTCTTCCCTTCCCCCCCCTTCCCATCTCCCCCTTCTCCGGGGGTCTGGGGGCGGAGCCCCCGGGAGATGGGGGTTTGGGGGCAGAGCCCCCAACGGGGGACTGGGGGCGGAGCCCCCAGCAGGGGGTTTGGGGGCGAAGCCCCCAAGTCTTATATGGCTATTTGTAATTATTTATGTTATTTAAATAACGGTGTCTGGTGTATGATTTTATTTAGGGGGAGGGCGGTTAATATTTCTCTACCGATTTTTTTTTAATTTTATATAAATTGTTTTAAGCGACCTATTTTCATATTTTTGGATCACCGACATGGCCATATTTATTAAATTAAAAAAATATTTTTCTATCTTATATGGCTATTTGTAATATTTGTGTTATTTAAATAACTGTGTCTGGTGTATGATTTTATTTGGGGGGAGGGCGATTAATATTTCTCTGCCGATTTTTTTTTAATTTTATATAAATTGTTTTAAGCGACCTATTTTCATATTTTTGGATCACCGACATGGCCATATTTATTAAATTAAAAAAAATATTTTATATATTTATCTATCTTATATGGCTATTTGTAATTATTTATGTTATTTAAATAACTGTGTCTGGTGTATGATTTTATTTAGGGGGAGGGCGGTTAATATTTACCGAATCTTTTTTTTAATTTTTAATTAATAGCGCAACATTATACATTAAAGATTTTATTATAAGTTTTATTTTTTATTCAAAAATTAAAAGCGACTTTGCGAAAACGCTTCAAAACAAATCATCCTGCTATTAACATTGAAAACAATATCGAACAAAAAAGCCTCATTGGCTCAAAAAATGACTTTAGAAGAAAATAAACACTTAAATATGCAAATTTTGAAAGTAATAGTAGATAATTACCTCCCAATCTCTTTATTTACTGATGTGACTTTCAAAAATACTTATACATACCTTAATACGACGGCAAAAATATGGTGCCGTCCAACGGCAATAAGCAATTTAAAAGCCCTATATGATGAATCGAAGATAAAATTAAATACCAAAAACCAGGCCCTTAAAAGTAAAATCAGTATCAGCACTGATTTGTGGACAGCAATAAATTCAACAACTTTTTGTGCGATAACAATGCATTTTGTGAATGAGGATTGGGAGCTGGAGAATTATTTACTGGCTTTTGTGGATTTCCCATATCCACATCAATCGGGGGATATTCGAAATCTCATTAGGTTATAAACGAGCATGGGCTCTCCCGAAAGTTACTCACCATTACACACGATAATGGGGGAACGTAGTGAATGCTTCGCGAGAAATAGTTCAATTGTTGAAAGACACCCATCAAAATGAATGTTACAACATTCGTTGTTTGGCCCATACTGTAAATATTATAGCAAGATCCGGTCTGGCATCACTCTCTGCTCATTTGGAGAAAGTCCATGAATTCGTACGAAAATTGCATACATCCCCGCAGTTTTTTCAAAAATTTAAAGGGCTTGCGGGACCCTTAATTCCCCTTGACGTCTCAACAAGGTGGAATAGCACCTATCTTATGTTAACCCTGATAAATAAAGTATAATTAAATTATAGTATAGTTTATATACCAATTTTAGAATTATACAAAAATAAATGAACTTTGTAGTCTCTCTGATGGGATACAAATAACGATTGAGGAATTCAATATATTGAAAAAAATTGAGTTGTTTTTTTTGCCGTTCTACAATGTCACGAATCTCATCAGTTCCAATACCAGTCCCACAGTTGCCATGGCCCTAATATATATAAAGGATTTATATAACCAAATACAGGAAAAAATCCTTCTGGGTGACCCTATATTCCAAGATGCATGTCAAGGCATGCACCTTAAATGTCTTAAATATTTGAATGAATACGAAACCTTTAATTTCTATGTCGCCGGGTATTTAGACCCGAGGATAACGAAGAGCGTTCTTCCGGCGGAGATTAATACTGCAGGTAAATTTAACATATCAAGTTTCTATTTTAATAGCTAATTATGAAAAACTCAAATCGTTACATCTCAGTTATGTGGATGTTATTCCTTTTCCGATGGAGACTGTGAGTCAGGATTATACGATGACAATTTTGAATCGTTTAAGGAAGTAAATTTATTATTTATCCATTTTTAAATATAACGTTTTTTAGCCAAACTCAGTTGTCGCGGGAACATGGTGATGAATTACAAGATTACGAGAAAGAGACACCCATTTCAACGAATACAGTGTTGGAATGGTGGAAAATGAATGAGACACGCTTTCCCGCACTCAGCAAAATGGCTAAAGACTATTTAGGGCAGTCCACCACTTCAGTTCCGAGTGAACGAATGTTTTACTTGGCAGGAAATATTGTTACAGCTAGAAGAAATCGTTTGTCGTCAAATACGATTACCCAAATCATGTGTGTAAAGTCTTGGGGAAATGTTAATTTTACATAATATTAGTTGTAATTTATGTGTATATTTGGTGAGATTTAATAAAATAATAATGCTGATTTGGTGTCAATACTTTAATTTGAACTAAAAAAAGATATAATACATCTAAATAAAATATATGTAAATAAAAATATTTTTGCCATGTTTTAAACAATAAATTTCAATTTGCCAAAAAAATAAATTCACACCTTTAATAAAACTATCACCTTGTAACCTGGCTTAAAAAACTATATTAAAAATGTCAAAAAACTTTACTAGCATTTGAGTAAGACAGAATTTTCAAAAATTTATATTTAAGGCAATAAAACATATTTTTGGCACGTAAATTTGGAAATCATTAGACAGATTTTAGCAATCTATATAGAATATTCTATAAAGCGAAATTTCCCACCTTTTATAAAACTTTGCATTGTGACCTGAACTAGAAATATTATTAAATATAAATTTAGAAACACTAAGTCATATTAAAAATGTCAAAATAGATATTTATACAATAAAACATAATTTCGCCATTCATAAAAAATAAATCTTAAAAATCATTTTAGATACATATAATCAAAATCGAGAAAAAAATTAGTTCGCACCTTTAATAATTATAACATTGCTGGCTTAAAAAACCATATAAAGAATGTCAAAAAATTGATTAGCATTTGGGTAAGACAGAATATTCAAAAATTTATATTTAAAGCAATCAACATATTATTGGCATGTTTAAAGGCGTAAATTTTTAAATCATTAAACAGATTTTAGCTATCTATGTAGAATATTGTATAAAGCAAAATTTCCCACCTTTTATAAAACTTTGCATTGTAACCTGGACTAAAAATATTTTTAAATATAAATTTAGAAACATTAAGTCATATTAAGAATGTCACAAAAAATATTTATATAATAAAAAATAATTTCGCCATTTATAAAAAATAAATTTTAAAAATCATTTTAGATACATATGATGAAAATCGAAAAAAAGGATTAGTTCGCACATTAAATAAAATCATAACATTAACACGTGTTCTTAAAAACAATAAAATTTAAATTTAAACCATATTAAAATTGTCAAAAAAATATTACCACCTGGGTGTGACAGAAAATTCAAAAAATTATAATTAAATAAATTTTTATAAAATTTTTGGCATGTATAAAAAATAAATTTTAAAATCATTAAACATATTTTAGCCATATATAAAGAAAATTGCAAAAAAAATTAGTTCGCACATTAAATAAAATTATAACATTGACACCTGTTCTTAAAAACAATAAAATATAAATTTAAACCAATTAAAATTGTCAAAAAAATTATTACCACCTGGGTGTGACAGAAAATTCAAAAATTTATAATATTTTTATAAAATTTTTGGGCATGTATAAAAAATAAAATTTTAATATCATTAAACATATTTTAGTCATATATAAAGAAAATTGCAAAAAAATTAGTTCGCACATTTAATAAAATTATAACATTGACACTTGTTCTTAAAAACAATAAAATATAAATTTAAACCATATTAAATTATCTTACAAATTCCCCCCCCCCTTTGAGGAAATCCTACTTACGCCTATGCAAATAGCCATATTATTGTTGAACAACAGAATGTATTAAATCAAAACAACACATTATAATGTGATATGAGATGCTATGAGCAGTTTAGAGAAACTGCTTGCTCATAGCATCTGCTGATATTAAAGTTGTTAGTTAACTTACAATGCTGCTCAGGCACACAGCTCTATACATGAGTTACTTTTTGCTACTACCCCTTCGCCTCTCTAGCATTTTCATCTGATACTGTATTCTACTCATGAGTAGAGTAGGATACAGAGTGCTTGTGAGGGGACAGAGCTCACAGTGAGCAATGCTCACTGGAGCAAATTACCATCACTACCTATTAGTATCAAGGATTGCAAAGTACTACCGGGAGAAGAAATCGCCAGGCAACATCGTCCCCTTGTTATGGATCTTGAAAGAAGAGTATTTCTCGAAAGAAGAAAGATATATAAACCTCGAATTCGATACGAAAGGCTAAAGGATACGTCGACGAACGAAGAAAACCATCAAAAAGCCTCCTCACTCTTGGGTGCAAGGAAGTTGCAAAGGGACGTAGACGACGCTTGGGAGACGCTATCTAAGGACATTAAGGGAACAGCGATTCGTGTTCTAGGACAGACCAAAGGAGGCAAAGCTATGAATAGGGAACTATGGTGGTGGGATCAATCGATTAGGGGAAAGATAAAAAAATCTATATCGACGGTGGCATAAATCAAAAAAGTAGGAGGATTATCAAGAATATAGGGACGCAAAAAGGGCCGCAAAAAAGGCCGTTGCAAAAGCGAAGAATGCCGCCTACACCGAGATGGCAAACAAACTCGATCATAAAGGGGGCGATAGGCTTATGTACAAATTGACCAAGATAAGGGAGAAGAAAAGTCGCGATGTCGGAGTTCTAAAAATATTCAAACGAGAAGGGTCCAACCTTATTCAAGCCGAAAGAAGTGATGGAAAGGTGGAAAGGATATTTTTAGAAACTTATGAATATTGCAAATGACAAGGATCCCCTTCCAAAATTGAGCCAAATTAAGTATGGTCTCAATTTTTCAGGAGGATGAAGTTTGGACACAGATGAACAATTGCAAAAAGGAAAACCAAATGCCCCAGATGGAATATCTATGGAAGCATTACTCGGATGTCGGGAAGAAGGAGTCACCACCATGACGAACCTCCTTAACAAGATATTGGTAGAAGAGCGAATGCCGACAATGGAGAGCAAGCACGATTATACTCTTATTTAAAGGCAAAGGAGACCAAGACTGTGGCAATTACAGAGGTATCAAGCTAACTTGCTACTCCTTGAAGCTTATGGAAAGGATCTTAGTAACAAGGCTGAAAAACGAGGCGGAAATATCGGATAATTAATTCGGATTTGTGGCCGGTAAATCCATAATCGACCCAATCTTCGCGCTAAGACAAATGATGGTTAAGTATGGTGAAGAGAGGAAAGACCTACATATGGTCTTTATCGACTTGGTTAAAGCTTATGACACGGTCCCCCGCGATTTAATATGGTGGTGCCTGAGAAAACAAAATATCCCTGACGCATATATACGGCTTATGAAAAATATGAAGCCTCAAACTCTTGCGTTAGGACGACAGTTGGAGACTCTAAATCTTTTCGGGTTAAAATTGGATTACATCAAGGATCTGCTTTAAGTCCCTTTTTATTTAATGTAATTATAGACACGATAACGACGGACATTCAAAAGCCATCGCCATGGTGTATGCTATATGCCGATGATATAGTACTATGCGAGGAAACAAGGGAGAAAGTATTCAAAGAAACCGAAAAATGGTCAAAGCGCTTAGCTGGATATGGTTTAAAGGTCAACGATCGAAAAACGGTATACATGGAAATGAACGGTACAAGCACCCCATCGCTGGGTGACCATCCAAAAGTAGACAGGTTTACATTCCTAGGCTCGATGCTACATCAAGAGGGAGATTGTGCAACAGAAGTCAATGCCCGGATCCAAAAAGGACGGCTAAAATGGCGCAGTATATGCGGTGTAATGTGCGACAAGAAAATGTCAATATGGTTGAAGAGCAAAGCTTACAAATCCATCGTAAAACAGGTGTTACTTTATGGAAGTGAAATATGGGCATTAAATACCACGGAAGGAAAGTTATTACAAGCCACAGAGATGAGAATGATACGGTGGAACTTGGGGTATACTAAGCTCGACCATATGACGAATGACTTTTTCATGACAAAAATGGGTATTCAACCTATGGCGGACTTGATTAACGAAAATCGACTAAGGTGGTATGGGCATATATTAGGAAGGGACACGGATGACGTAAATCGAAAAGTACTGAACATGGAGGTGCCGGGGAAGAGAGGAAGAGGACGACCCCGTGTCACGTGGAAAGGGCAAGTCGATAAAGTTAGGAAAACTAAAGAGATTACTCAAGACATGGCACTCACCTGGTCAAGATGGAAGAAACTTATCAAAACAAACCCCACGAATGTGGGACCAAATAACTGATGAAGAAGAAGAAGAATTTGCAAGTTATTGACGTTTGAAAAATGCTAAAATCGCTATTTTAGTAACTTTGACAGCAAATATTTCAAAAACCTGAAGAATAGGGAAAAAACTAAAATACATTTATGTTCACCGTAAAAAACTCTACCAGAATCTGTAAATAGTTTGCCGGTTGATTAATAAGTCCATTATTTGTTGACTAGGATCCTCAGGCAGGATGTATTTAACAGGAGGGTATTGGCATAAATACCAAATCATCATGGGCGTAGCCAGGGAGGCGTAGGAAGGTGCTGCCCCTAAATCCAAAAATTTGTTGAATTTTATTAAAATTATGGTTAAAATTTCAAAAAGTCATTTTGCCCCTCCCTAGATCATATTGCCCCGTCTAATTCCAAACACTAGTAATTATCTCCGCCGTCACTGCTTCATTCTATTAAAAATTTCAACTCCATTTTTTATTTTGTAAACTGAAGATGGGCCCCTTTGGCTCAAAAATAGGATTTTATTTCCCCGTACTCATTTTATGGCTTAAATGGCGAAGTATATCCGGTGTAATGTGCGATGCCAATATGATTGAAGAGCAAAGCTTACAAATCCATCGTAAGATCGGTGCTACTCTATGGAAGTGAAACATGGGCATTAAACACGGAAGGAAAGCTATTACATGTTACATAGATGATAAGGATACAGTGGAGCTTGGGGTAGTATACTAAGCTCGACCATAAGACGAATGACTTTCTCATGACAAAAATGGGCGTTTAACCTATGGCGGACTTGATTAACGAAAATCGGCTTAGGTGGTATGGGGGCATACACTACGAATAATGGAGATGGAAAAGTACCTGACATGGAGGTACCGGGAAAAAACAAAGATTACGACCTCGTGTCACGTAGAAAGGGAAAGTGGCAAAGTTATTAAAATTAGGCAGATTAACCAAGACACGGCTCTTACCAGATTAGGATGGAAGAAACTCATCAAAACAAACCCCATAACTGTGAGACCAATACTTGATAAAGAAGAAGACTAAAATGAATTTAAATTTTGTCCCGCGTTAAGAATACTTTTAAGAGATTTTAAATCTCTTAAAAGACTAAAATGGTTTAAAGAAATAATGTTATCCAGAATAAGCAATAATATTATGATTTTTGAAGTTATTTTAAAGCTTAATGGCGACATTCTATATGTTTTATACCGTAAAAATCAGTTCATAATTTTGTTTGAAATTTCATTCCTCCAAAAATATAACAAATTTTAATACAATATCAGTAAGTAAGAGAGATTAATTTAAATAACACATGAGTTTTCATAATTTTATATAAAATTATAAAGATAATTTGTTTTCCACTTATGTATGTAGTTAAAATATTAATCTGCTTGAAATATACATCTTTGTTTTTTATTCAAATTATTATTTATAGTGCCTATATAAAAACTAATTTAATCAATCTACCAGAGACCAGAAAAGCCTGGTGGGCAGGGCCGGGCAATTATCGTAAATTAGACTTTTGGGCGGGCCCGGACGGGCACCATAACATGATTCGTCGGGCTCAATGATATTTTTAAGATTGTGTATTATTTTGTTTTCGTGTATTATTTTGTTACTTTTTTGATTGTTTATTAATTATTAACCCTAGTTCCTACCCAACAAAAATCGAGAAATATTTATAAAATTTTCAAGTATGTAGCACAAAATTTATGGTAAAAAATTAAAAATCATCATTGGGGGGCAGCAATTTCAAGTAGTTCTAAGGGTTCGAGATTGGCCGGGCGTACACCAAGAAGAGTTCCGCCGGGCTCGAACGGGCAATGAACCAAGCCGGGTTCGGGCCGGATAAATTTGAACATATCTGACCTCTGTTGGCTATCTATAATATTAGAATTATTATATATAAATTTTTTAAAAAGCGTAGTTTATATGTTTTCTTGACATATTAGGATTAAAATTAAAGATTAAAAGTTTCATTTGAAAAAATTGTATCTCATTCGCCTTTTCAATAATATAAGAAATTTGATTTTGTCCGTGATAATAAAATATTGTCATATTTTTAATCAATATGCCATTAGATAATTGCAAACAATTCTGACCTTTGATTTCTCGATATGAATAACCCACAAATTGTTATTTTACCAGGACACTATTAAAGAGCCTGTCAGCCCTAAAATATCCCGACGTTTAGAGCCAAATATGTGATTCCTTTGCACATAATAGTCTGTTTACCGATAACAACATGACCAAATGAGCACAGTCCTACCACACTCAAGAAAGGAAAAACTCGCTATTATGGATGTGGTTGGCAACTAGCGGACGAGATAAAGGGACTCATAAAAATCACGAGTAAACAATAAATAACCACTCAACAGGATTAGGAGTGAAAATGGGGGAGTGGGTTAGTCTATCGTTGTGGTTGACTTCATAGTAGGGGAAATGATTGTAGATTTGGTTTGAGTTTGGTTTAGATATGACGAGTTATGGCTTTTAAGGAGCGAAGGTGTAAATAGAGCTCTGCACCTGGGCCGAGCGCGGCCCGATCGTGTTTCGGGCCGGGCTCGCAAAATCTGATAAAATATCGGGCTCAGGTCGGGCCTGATGAGTCGGCCCCACCCGAGGCCCGAGCCCGGCCCGAATTAAACTAAAGCAAACTAATCTTTTATAAAATATAATTTAATTAAACACAACTCGATATTAAATAATTATCTTCGCATAGCGCACATTATAGAGCTTCTAAACTTCAGCTTTTTTCCCCTTGTCTATTATAATATACTGACCTGAATTGCCAATCTTATTATAGTATTTAAATAGAATCATAGGATCTGTTACAACTTTAGAAATAAAAAAGTTAGTATTTCAAAAAGTTTTTTATTTGGAACTGATTAAGATATATTTTATAAAGTCAAATATTTAGCTTTAAAGGATTAGCGAATAAATCGTAACGAGTGAAAACGGATTTTTTATTTCCAACTTATCCTAGTTGTAAAACAAGGAATAACAATCTAATGCATTTTATAACTAGATGGTGAAAAGATTTTAAATAATATAATTTTCCAAAATATTTATTTGAAAAATTGGGTCGGGCTCGGGTCGGGCCAAAAATAAAAAAGTATTTCGGGCTCGGGCCGGGCTCGGGAAAAATGAAAATTGGGAAGTCGGACTCTGGCCGGGCTCGGGCAGAAGAATTTTATTTTGCATGGCTCTAGGCACAACCAGATAGGTAAGCAGCTTGTTTTGTTCACAGCGTACGGACGGACACTTATTGCTCGAGGTTAGGTTTGAGTAGTTGTATGGGTTGATTGTTGCACCTCGATCGTGTCTTTTAGTAGTTGGCAAGAAGCCCCTCCCCCTTTCTTCTAACCCTCTTAAATGACAAAAAAATTCAATTTGTGCCAAATTAGATGGAAAAGTTTAATGATATTAATAGGACTCTTGTTAGTGTTTTAATTACCATAATTAATGTGAGATTTAATTATAGATAAAATTTACTATTTCTAAGACTAGCTTAACAAAGTTTCCCTTCTTGGTGGGTGTTTTAAATTGAAAATAAATTTAATTCTTAATTATTTCTTTAAAAAAAACAAGCTGAACTTGCTAATACAGAAAAAAAACGTTGATTCAAGCCTTTTTCGGTTCAACCTGCTTTTAAGCTTACACTAGATTAGATTTTTTTTAGAAATTGCGAGAGTTAATACTACTAGAGAAGAGTATAATAACAATATTAATCAAAACTCTTAGTTTTTTTCCGATATAAGTTTATTTCAAATAATTGTGTATGTTACATGCTACAATATATTAAATTAAATAGCTCGCATCCAGCCATGGCTTAAAATTGTATTGGATTTTACGATTTCCATGGTGATTTTCCGCTAGATTTAAAAGAATTCTTTGGGATCGTGTGTAATGGAGGTTATATATTTTGATATTTGTTTGAGGAATTGGCTGCCCTCGGGACCTAAATTACCGAGGGTCGTGGCCACTACTGGTACAAAAATGATATTGCTGAGCTATTTGTATTTTTCCACTTTCTTTCTCTCAGTAGAAGAGATGAGGTGGGGATGGGCGTTAAAATTGGCAAATATATCCATTACAGTGAAGTCCCAACAAGCGTTTAGGCCACGAGCCCACGGGATGACTGTTACGCCTTAAAAGATAATTTATAAAACGTTTTGTATGCTTCATTCAGGTGTGCCTCATTTTTTAACTTATTTAAAAATCCTTTCTTTAGAAACTTGGTGCGCTAATATTACGGTAGAGATTAATAATTAAATTTAAAATATACCCAGTGGCGTAGCTAGTCTTTTTGCTTTGGGGGGGGGGGGGGGGCTGAGCTGGTCAAAAATTTTGACTACAAAAACCCTAAAAATTGAAAAAATTATGTTTTGCCCCTCCCCCCCCGTCCCCCAATCCAAAACCTGGATACGACCATGAGTCAAACGCAAATGAAAGAATTTTCCCTCACAAACGTTGGACAAACTTAAAATTCCGCTACTACTTTGTGTATTTTTTCTAATAACATCACACTGGTATGTCTTAGACCCGAATGTTTCTAGGGCATTAAATAAATAAAATTTTCATAAATAAAACAAAATAATGTAGTTGAAACAATATAGAAAATTTCACTTGGTATAATAACTTTTTGTATAAATGAATTGTAAGGGCGCAAAGTGGAACGGGGACATTGACAAGAAATCGTTGACATTTTAAAATATAATACAAATAGTAAAAACCATCCAACAAAGTATTATTCTATTGCCACAACCCCAATTAATCTATCTTTGCCCTATATTATATAACAAATTTTAATTTTATTTACATATGCAATGGCAACATTTTCAGGTAGGATTTATATCAGGAAAACAATGAGAACATTTAAAAGTTTTTTTAAGGCTAGATCCTCAAAAGGCGTAATTATAACATAAAATATAAAAAAAATTAATTATGAAATTAAAATTCGTTCGGGAATGAGTATTTAGAAGTTATTGCCTTTGGTGATATTATAGATATATTTGCAAACCCCCCCCCTCCCCGTTCACACCACCTACAAATTAAAATGAACTAATAAATTTAACGGCTAAATGAACCTTAAAAATATTCTGTCAAAATTAAATAAATCAAAATTTTACTTAATAATTGTAGATGAAATTAGTGAGATGCACAGAACAACTTAGTGTTCGTGTACATTTTGTTGAATCCAATGGCACACCAAAAGAAATTTTTTGGGATTTTTATCCCTTGAAAGTTTTGATGCGTTAACAATTGTCTATAAAATTTAGGAATTTGTTATTAATATTAATTTATCAAACTTTTGATGGGATATCACTAATAGGGGAAAAAAGTGTACAAACTATTTGTTGGGAAATAGTTGGCTTTATATGTGCATGTGGTACATAAAAATATGCAATATATGTTAAACATTAAGCATGTGAGATGGACAATTAAATTAAATCTAGGATGGAATTTTCGTAAATTTAATAATATTTTAATATATTTTTAAAGTGTTAAAAAGTTTAAAACAAGTTTAAAAGCCCAGATAATTTTTCATTATTATAATTAGTCTTTTAATAGTAGTTCATTACGCCTTTTACTCGATGTTGCAAACGAATTTATAATATCATCCGGGCAGGGGAATACCATTTATAAAGTCATGTTCTAAGCTCAATAAAGCCAAGGAAGATAACCTATCTCGTCCAATTGTGGAACGAAGATAGTTTTAATCCATTTTAGCAATGAGAAGGAAAACGATCCTTCGCACGAACATGAAGTTATTGGGATAGTTAAAATTATTTTGATCGAAATAATAAAATTTGGAAACACTATTGAGGGCAAAATTTTAATAAGTGAAAAAATATCATTGCATTTTATTTTATTCGAAGTAAAGAATTATAATATATTAGATAATTTTTTGCCATTATTATTTCGGCATCTTGCAGTTTTAATTCATAATGGTTAATTACTTCTGGTAAAAAAGATTTATCGCAAAAAAGGGATGAAGGGTTTTAACCTTCCATGAGCATAGTCAAGGGGGGCAGGGAGGGGCGGCCGCCCCCCTCTAAATCCAAAATTTTGTAAAAATTTATTAAAATTATGGCGGAATTTTAAAAAAATAATCATTTTGCCCCTCCCTAAATCATTATTGCCCCCCTCTAATTCAAATTCTGGATACGCCCATGAAACCTTCTAAGGACCTATATAGATTACAATTAGAGATGCACCGATACCACTATTTTATGCCGATACCGATACCAGCCGATACTTAAGATTTTTTTGCCGATACCGATACCATGCCGATACTTATAATAAAAAAAATTTTTATACTAAAAAATATATGCAAATTAAATATTATAAATTAAGTCACATCCAAATTTTGGTAGATCAGAATTTTGACGATAAAACAATTGTAATTATAATTTATAATATAATATTAATTTATAATAATAAATTTTGTTATTAATTAATTCAAAAGTATTGTGATTCATAGATCAAAAAAGAAATTTAAATTATATAATAATTTTTAAAATAAAACAATATTTACTTAAAAGCGCAGTTATTCGGAACAGATGGTCAATGAGTTTATTATACTCCACATAGAAATATTTATAGCCAATCAAATGAAACAATTTTCAAAAAATTTAAAAAGTCCTCTATTTTTTAATGGTAGGAGATACTATAAATATTATTTTTTGAGTTTCATATTGAAAAAGGTATCGGCTTGGTAATTGCCGATACTAGCAAAGTATCGGGCCGATTCTTTTGGCAAGGTATCGGCGCCGATACCATGCCGATACTTGGTATCGGTGCATCTCTAATTACAATTAACGAAAAGCTTATGTTTAATTCCGCCATTATTCTGTCGATGATAGGATAATATAAATCAATTTTGAAATCAATTAATGATTTGGTAGATTTAAAAGAGTAAAAATTGTCAATACGTTTAGAAGGTACTAAATCAAAAATTGAAGCTAAATCTTTCGCTTTATTATAAAGAATTTGAGAGTGATCCTCATGTATAATATCTTTAAGTTAATATTAGGCTATTAACCGTTGAAATTGCATTTATTTAACAAATATTTGGGCTTTATATTATAATTAAAAGTTATATTCAAAAACAAGTAATTATAATCTTCATATTTTTCCTTAATTAAGATAGAATAAAAAAAATGGCTTATGGGGCCCAGGTAGCCCAAGATTTTTCCGTTGGGGGGGGGGGCCATGGGGCTTTTTGCTCTTGGGGGGGGGGGGGGCCGGGCCCCCTGGCCCCCCCTTCCCCTAGCTACGCCACTGAATATACCAATATAATTTATTATTCTAGGTTTAGTAAAATGAATTTTAAATTCTATTTTTGGATGATTTAAACAGCAAACGCAAACTTCAAAAATTTCTCTCAGCCAAATCAGCCGTCTCTGCCCGCCCTCTAAATATTCCACAAATTTTTTACGTAAACAAAAAATTGGTGTTTTTATAGCAAAGTACAATTTTAAATCCCTGGCCGACAGCTGGCCGCTTTTAAAAGATGACACATGCGACACTTTGAACTATAATTTTTTGATTTTGTTTTATACCCCCTCTTAAATTTTTCGAATTTTAACACTTCGTTTTTATAATGTTCTTACGTTAAAATAAACAATATATATTTATATGGGAAAAAAATTAAAGACATTGTGAAACCAACACTCGCCCATAAAAATCTTTAAACAGTAACATGTTAATTTCATAAATAACTTATAATAAATCAAGAAATATTTTATGACATCGAATAAAAACCAGATGATTCAAGCGCCAATATGAATGAATATTAAATAGCCTCTAAATATGGTGAAACATTATTTAAATAACAAAATATATGAATTATTATTATTATAAGCTAAAGGGAAATTACGGGAAATTGAACCAAGGTAATTTCCCAATAAAATTTGGGAAGTTTTTCGGGAAATTTTTCTATTGTGCCATCTCTATCCAGAAAAGACAAACGTTATGATAGCTTATTTGGCAACACCTCTTTTGTATTTACAAATTTCAAAATTTAATTTTCTTGAACGCTTTTTTAAGCATAAAAGTTACATTGGTACCTGTCGGGTTAATGGTTAGCTCATTCAATTTACTTTTCGCAGGGCTGGAACCGCGAATCGGGTTAGCCTTTTAGGCCCAACCCGAGCCCCGATCATTTTTTGGGCCTCGAGTGACCCGTGCAGGGCTCTACCTACACCGACCCCCTAGCTAAGCCATCGCTGCCTTTATTATGATAACGCCTTTGGCCGTTTAGTTATCTCTTCCGGTTAGCCAACATTTCACCTTACCCAAATTTATAAACTTTATTGACTTATTTTTGTTAAGCCACTAAAATATATACTTGGGCTTAGTGTTATTTGCCATAAAGAACTGCACCTCAATGGTTATTATGTGTAAGTATTTGTGATAAACGCAATAATTCGAGATGTATTTTATAAAACCATTTCATAACATTTTATTTTATAAAGTTGAGCGTCTTTTGTTTGAATAACAATAACAAGAGCCAAATAATTGGGAACATGTATATGTTATATTTAGCCTATTTCTCAAAATTTGATTAACATCAAAAACATGTTTTGTAATAACAAGCTAATTACAACGTTGAAATTGAGTTAATTTTGTATTCTATTCTCTATTAATTAATTCGTTTCTATTAATTTATATAATACATAACAAATTTTGCGAGAAACAAGGTACCTAGGTACAAAGAACTTGAGTTCATTATATTTTATTATTAATGTTTAATTTGTTTCTACGAAATTATATGATTCATAACAAGTTTTGCGAAAAACAAGGTACCTGGCCACAATGAACTTGAGTTCATTATATAAAAACTTTAATAATGTTTAATTTGTTTCTACTAACTTATATAATACATAACAAATTTTGCGAAAAATAAGGTACCTGGGGCTAAAATGAACCTGAGTTCATCATTGATTCTCTTTAAATATTCAATTTGTTTCTAAGAACGTATATGATTCATAGAAAACAAGTTTTGCGAAAAACAAAGTATACTTAGCTATAAAAGTTGAATTCAATTTACATTTTCTATCAAAATCTATTTTTCCTACACAATTAAAATATTTCAGCAATGCTCCTCTTCTTCGCTATTCTATCGCTGCTGCTTTTATTTGGTGATGTAACTACACTAAGTAATCATTGTTTAACCTTCTCATTTATTTTTCTCTTTAAATTCTGAGGTTGTTTGCTATTTAAAATTGCTTATACTTCAAGAAAATATCACTTATATTTAAAGGGGTTGTCTAGAATTTATTTTAAAAATGTTTTTATATAATAAAAATACCATTCGCTAGTGGCTAGCCGCTCGTCCATGGTTTTTCATAGGCCGGGCTTTAGGTTGGTCAAACTATGTCAAAATATATTTGAAAGCCATGACTTATTAGACTTAACAAAGAAACTCGTAACTGTGAAAAATAATCTATACATATTTGATGCATAATATTTTGTTTGTTCATGGGCGTAGGGGAGGGGGGGGGGGGAGAAATTAGTAAAAATTTATTAAAATTATGGCTAAGATTTGGAAAATGATCATTTTGCCCCTCCCTAAATCATTGTTGCCCCCTCTAATTCGAATGCTGGCTACGCCCATGAAACGAATCAATAGGTAGGAGTAGTGGCGAGAGGGGTAACAATTAGTGTTGTAAAAGGGCGGCTGAGTATTGTTTGGTCCACCTTTGGTTTCAGTCGTTTAAACATAAACAGACCAAAGGCTTTTTTGGTCTCTTTTTCTTAGTCGCCGACTACAACCGAAGGTCGACCAATCAAAACCCAGCCGGTTTTACAACTCTACTAACAATCGCCATTGCAAGATGGAATTTGTTAAATCCACTCACATTACTTCATTATTTTAAAGATTTCATCTTTTATTTTGTTGCCTAAAGAAGGGTCTCTTTGGCTCGAAAATAAAATTTCATTTCCCCTTACTCATTTTTTATTCAACCTTAGCACTTGTTAACAACAAATTTAATTACAAAGAATCGCACAGTTAATGCGTAACCCAAACCCTTAATAAAAAAGATTTTGACAAGTAATAAAAAATAAAAAAAATTTGATTTATAAATAAAGGGGAGAGAAATTCATTAAATCCTTGTATAGATATTAAATTAAAATTGAAACATAATAAAAATCAACCTTTGTACATACTTTATAAAACACAAAATCCAATGAATTTTGTAACTGGCTTTTAGCCGGCCTTACGTAAGGCCCGGCCCGGGCCCATTATGTTATATTATGGCCTGTCCAGGGCCGACGCCATTGTTTTATTTAAAAGCAGAAGCCCGTCCAAGCCCGGCCACGGGCCTTAGTGTTAAAAAGGGGCCACCTTAAGTTTGGGCCAATTAGTCGATGTAAAAGTTAGAGATAAGTTTATTTTAAATATATATTAAAAATTAATAGAACTAGGGTTAAAAAGAATTTTTAATGAATTTCTCGTCTTTTATTTATAGATAAAAATTGATTAAACTAAAATTTACCGATTAATTTGCAAGACGTTTGAAAAACGCCAAAATCGCTGTTGTTAGAAACTTTGACAGCAAATATTTCAAAAACTTGAAGTACAGGGAAAAAACTAAAATATACTTGTGTTCATTGTAAAAGACTTTGCCAAATTCTGCAAACAGTTAGCGGCTTGATTTTAAAAGTCTATTACTTGTTGACCAGTGTAATTAATATGTGCAATAACAGATTCGTTAACTGGTTAATAAATACATTGTGATTATTTAAACTTCATAGTATAAATTGTTATACCTAAACAAATATATGAACCAATCTTATGTGACAAGGTATGCCGATTTAATATATTTTTTTAAGCCAAGTTTATAAACAAACATTTAGCTAATTTTGGTTATTAGTCTAAAAGATCAATCTAACATTTTTTAGGTGATATTTGCAACGAGGATTTTGTCGACATGGAAGTTGATTTGAACACTTTTCAAGAAGGTCCACTTTATATGAGGTAGACTAACAATTATACAAACAAATCAACTAATCAAATGCAACCAAAAATTAATAAGAAATTTGTTGGGTTTTTAATTACAATTATTGTGCTGAATTTAATATATATATATATATATATATATATATAGAAATCAGAGGTCGGGCGGGCAATGAAGTCTAAAAATTAAACCAGGCCGTTAGATTGGTTTGTAATTTTCTGCCCGAACCCGGCCTGGTTTAGTTTTTAGACTTCATTGCCGGCCGGGACGACCGAACCCTTCTAAGTATCCGCCCGGCCCCGCCCGAATAATTAGAGCTGCCCGAACTGCCAGGTCAATATTAAATTAGCCCGTTATGTCCGAAATTATGCGATCCCAAATTCTTTCAACCACTATTAAAAACTAGGCATTAAATTAATGGCATATTGATTAAAACAAATACAAAAATATTTTATTATTAGCGACAAAATCAAATGTCCTATATTTTTTAAAAGTAAAATGAGAAACAATTTTTTCAAATCAATCTTTTAATCTTGGATTTAAATCCTTATAGGTCAAGGTAGTAATTGGCTTTCTAAAGAATTTAACTAGAGTTTCTTTAAATTATGTCGACACTCACAAAACCGCTCATAGCTTACAAAGATTTAATAGATTAATTGCTAATGCATTTAGGTACAAACATGTTAAAACGTTTACAAATCATATAACAGCAAAACATTAATTGGATGCAGCCGGCGAAAATTTTGATGTAGCAATTTTTTAATTAAGTTTAAAGTATACGTACTTGATAAAATCTTACAATAAACAAAAGTAGACTCCCCTTTTTCGTAAACCCCTATATACCCCCATCCTATAAACAAACTTATTAATGAATATAATTAGTTCAAATAGTCAATCTGTGCTCTGTTAATATACTTACTTTTTTGATAAAAACAGAATTTTTTTTATAGAATTTCAATGCAATTTATGGAGAAATTTTTAATTCGGGGGCGCCCTTCTCGGATTTTGAGGTCTACTAGTTTGACGAAAAGAACTCGATTGGTCCGTGTATTCCATCATTTTTTATTACTAATTATAATTAGTCTTAAATACGTGTTGAAACCTCGAGGTGACCTAACCTAAACCTGGAGTTGGTTAGGTATTCACAAAACCTTGAGGGCGTTATAAGCCTCAAACCTAACCCCGGGGTAGGTTTAGGTTGTTTGAAAACCTCAGGTTTCCCCACCACTACTAAAGAGTCCGTGTTCCTTTAATCCAAATCGTGCCCTCCTAGTAATGAAAAGAGCTTTAAACATTGTATCATTATTGTATCACTCATTTCTTTAAATTTTATAAGTATAACCTATTTCCCATTATGATTTACTAATTAAATTGTTTACAGACTAACTTCTAGTAATTTTTAAATAACAAATTATTTTTAGTAAATTTGATGAGTTAAGAATCAAAAATCCAGATTTTCTCGCTACAATTGGAAAACTGAGACTTTTACATAAAATAATTTGAACTAAAAATTAAGTATTTTTTTCGTTTTTTAAGTTCCAAGACTTTAAATAATAAAAGTGTATGTACATAAAATTAAATTTTATAATTTTGAACAAAAATGGATTTCAGACAAGAAGGTGAAAAGGTTGTATGAAAGGTTAAATGTTAATTTCTTTAAGATAAAGTTGGTTTAAATTATAAAAACTATTTGTGATTAATACGTTAGCTAGTTTTGCTTCTGAAAGGCCTCGGGTCGGGATGCCCATCAGGCTTGACTTTTAATCTAGGTCTTTAGCCTAGTTAGAGAGGTGTGGCTTTAACTGCTCTTTAAATTCTCTAAATACGAAAACCTTAACAAAAATAATCGTGATTTATACACAACAAGACAAGAATAATAAGCCAATTACTTTTTAATGGGCCCTGCCAGAGCCGGCTAAATATAAAAACGTGGCGCCTTTAAGACGCCGATCGTAAGATTTTAAGAGGGAAAAAACTTTTCTCATAAATCATTCCTTATTTAATATTTTATAATCTCTCTCTAATCTACTTTTTAACTCCTAACCAATTGGATGTTTGTCTAGACTGCACGCACATGCACATGCGCTGCGTTAGTTAGCAATAAAAAAGGACGTAAATATACAAATTTATTTAAAAAAAATTCAAAACCAACGTAGTTAGCGATAGGATCTAACCCTCGAGAGCATTCGTGGGACACCACGGACCCCACGATAGTTATAAACATACATATAAAACGCGTTTAAAGACGTATTCTGGCCTTATTAGTCTAATATTTTACCAAGGACTAAATTTGGGGAATTTTATAACTTTGGCCCACTATTTTTTTGAATATAGCATCTTTTTGGTCACAGGGGTCCTGTGTACTTTTTTTATATTATCATATGTTTGTGCAATTATATTTTTTTATCCGACTTTATTTTAATAAAAAATCATTTTAATTTTAATTTATTTTATGATATATGATGTTAAGAGGTGAAATGAGGCGAGGCATTGAAATTAAAAAAAGTAATATGACTTCAGAAAAATGTTAATAATTTTTGTAATATTGTTTAATTATTTATCAAAATTTACACCGTCAATTAAGAGTCCTTAACAAACATATATTCAAATTCTGAGATAATTTTAATTAATAGTTCGATAGTTATAAAAAGTTAAAAAATGGGGCCAAATATACCCCACAAATGCTCTCGCGTTCGGGATTTTCAGGATATTCTCAAGGGTTAAATAAAGGGAAGGGGGTGCTAAGCTAAACTTTCTCGATATAATAAAAAAAAATAACAAATTTTTAATTTAATTATGCCCGAATCTAATCAGCGTGCCTGCCCGGGCCCGCCCAATTAAAGACAGTGGCCCGGCCCGGTTGGGCAGCGGGCCGGGCCGGGCATTCTGATCTCTGGTAGGAATAGCTCGTATTAAGCCACTACTCTTGCACATACCACACACCATCAATCACTTACATGCACTAAGGGTATAGTGTTATATAAGCATATAAGTTAATTAGATAGAGAAGGAGGGAGGCTCAAAGGATGCCGCGATTTCGCATAGGGACTAATTGAATATTCGATATATTTGGAAAAGTAAAAACAATAAGGAAAAAAAATCAATTTTTATTGTTTTACACTGAGTTGGTTCTACCACTTAGAGATTTAAAATTCTTTTTAGCTATTCAATATAGCTCTATTGAGCGTCGAAAAGGGTCAAAAACGGTTATTTTCGCAACTTTGATTTCAAAAACTTGACGTATAGGAAAAAAACGAAAAACATATTTGTGTTCACCACAAAAAACTCTATCAGAATATGTTGACCGATTCCCGGTTGATTTTTTTTGTAGACCGGTGTAATTAGCCCAGCATTTTAACTGCAATCCGGCATTACAATCTAAAAACTTTGCAGCGCCTCTTTCAACTGGCTTCATTTTGATGTTTTGAGAAATTCGATTTTGTCCTGTCCTTGTCCTGTCCAACGTGGCTTTTTAATAATCGCTATAGAAACTTATGCGGGTCTTTAAGGGCTGTGGAAGGGAGCTGCATGGGTAACCCGAAACCCGACCCGGGTTGAAAAATTTGAAATACCTTTGGGTAGGGTTGTTGAAAATTTTTAATGCTTTTCGGTCGGGTGGGGTTGGATTTAAAGTGTCAGATCAAAGGTTATGAATCTTACATTGCAAAATACACGGGACATATCTTTTCAATTAATGCTTAATATTTTTAAATTAATATCGAAATGTACGGGTTGTGTTCGGGTTTAAAATTTTAAAATGCTTTCGAGTCGGTCGAGTTCGGGTTGAAAAATTTAAAATACTTCCGGTCGGGTCGGGTTCGGTAAAAATGTTTAAAAAAATTCGGGTCGGTTCGGGTTCGAGTTGAAAAAAAGTGGCTTTGCGATCTAGGTTGTGAAGACTTTTATTTCGCTTTCACATATAAACTAGCTACTCACCGCTGGTTAGCTTAAATTATTTTCACCTTGCCCGAGCCCAAAATGCATAATTGTTTATTGACTCAACTGACTACCCTTATCACGGTTAATATATAAATAATTAGGAAATAGAGCATGTACCCCCTATATAAGCATTATTTTAAAAATAGACTAAGTTAAAAATAATATACTTTTTACTAAAATTATAAATGCTTGAAATTAAAATCAACAAAAAATACATATACATTGCATTTTATTAAAAGATCACTTAATTAGTTATTACAAATGACGTCAAATGTTATCAAATTTTGTTGGGTATCATTTGATATGTTTTCATTTGAGATAACCTCCAAATTTATTAATAAAAAATTTTCCATAGATTCTGTCTCATTCATGTTATTCGTCCATTTTAACGTGTTGTTCTTTTGCTCAATTGATTTCTTGAAAAATTTATTCATTCAAAAAAATGTCGAAACTTTGAATGAAATTAAACTATTTTAAACGCCGTTATAAGGTGGTAAATAAATAATAATCAAAATTGTTAAGTGTAATTAGCAAAAAAGCACATAAAGCATTTATGCATTACAAAAAGATCAGGAAATTACACATTTGATTCAAATTTATTCAGAATTGTAAGTTATTTGACTGCTATATTTAATTGTGTCTATTTGATCTTTTTGTAATGCATAAATGCTTTATGTGCTTTTTTGCTAATTACACTTAACAATTTTGATTATTATTTATTTACCACCTTATAACGGCGTTTAAAATAGTTTAATTTCATTCAAAGTTTCGACATTTTTTTGAATGAATAAATTTTTCAAGAAATCAATTGAGCAAAAGAACAACACGTTAAAATGGACGAATAACATGAATGAGACAGAATCTATGGAAAATTTTTTATTAATAAATTTGGAGGTTATCTCAAATGAAAACATATCAAATGATACCCAACAAAATTTGATAACATTTGACGTCATTTGTAATAACTAATTAAGTGATCTTTTAATAAAATGCAATGTATATGTATTTTTTGTTGATTTTAATTTCAAGCATTTATAATTTTAGTAAAAAGTATATTATTTTTAACTTAGTCTATTTTTAAAATAATGCTTATATAGGGGGTACATGCTCTATTTCCTAATTATTTATATATTAACCGTGATAAGGGTAGTCAGTTGAGTCAATAAACAATTATGCATTTTGGGCTCGGGCAAGGTGAAAATAATTTAAGCTAACCAGCGGTGAGTAGCTAGTTTATATGTGAAAGCGAAATAAAAGTCTTCACAACCTAGATCGCAAAGCCACTTTTTTTCAACTCGAACCCGAACCGACCCGAATTTTTTTAAACATTTTTACCGAACCCGACCCGACCGGAAGTATTTTAAATTTTTCAACCCGAACTCGACCGACTCGAAAGCATTTTAAAATTTTAAACCCGAACACAACCCGTACATTTCGATATTAATTTAAAAATATTAAGCATTAATTGAAAAGATATGTCCCGTGTATTTTGCAATGTAAGATTCATAACCTTTGATCTGACACTTTAAATCCAACCCCACCCGACCGAAAAGCATTAAAAATTTTCAACAACCCTACCCAAAGGTATTTCAAATTTTTCAACCCGGGTCGGGTTTCGGGTTACCCATGCAGCTCCCTTCCACAGCCCTTAAAGACCCGCATAAGTTTCTATAGCGATTATTAAAAAGCCACGTTGGACAGGACAAGGACAGGACAAAATCGAATTTCTCAAAACATCAAAATGAAGCCAGTTGAAAGAGGCGCTGCAAAGTTTTTAGATTGTAATGCCGGATTGCAGTTAAAATGCTGGGCTAATTACACCGGTCTACAAAAAAAATCAACCGGGAATCGGTCAACATATTCTGATAGAGTTTTTTGTGGTGAACACAAATATGTTTTTCGTTTTTTTCCTATACGTCAAGTTTTTGAAATCAAAGTTGCGAAAATAACCGTTTTTGACCCTTTTCGACGCTCAATAGAGCTATATTGAATAGCTAAAAAGAATTTTAAATCTCTAAGTGGTAGAACCAACTCAGTGTAAAACAATAAAAATTGATTTTTTTTCCTTATTGTTTTTACTTTTCCAAATATATCGAATATTCAATTAGTCCCTATGCGAAATCGCGGCATCCTTTGAGCCTCCCTCCTTCTCTATCTAATTAACTTATATGCTTATATAACACTATACCCTTAGTGCATGTAAGTGATTGATGGTGTGTGGTATGTGCAAGAGTAGTGGCTTAATACGAGCTATTCCTACCAGAGATCAGAATGCCCGGCCCGGCCCGCTGCCCAACCGGGCCGGGCCACTGTCTTTAATTGGGCGGGCCCGGGCAGGCACGCTGATTAGATTCGGGCATAATTAAATTAAAAATTTGTTATTTTTTTTTATTATATCGAGAAAGTTTAGCTTAGCACCCCCTTCCCTTTATTTAACCCTTGAGAATATCCTGAAAATCCCGAACGCGAGAGCATTTGTGGGGTATATTTGGCCCCATTTTTTAACTTTTTATAACTATCGAACTATTAATTAAAATTATCTCAGAATTTGAATATATGTTTGTTAAGGACTCTTAATTGACGGTGTAAATTTTGATAAATAATTAAACAATATTACAAAAATTATTAACATTTTTCTGAAGTCATATTACTTTTTTTAATTTCAATGCCTCGCCTCATTTCACCTCTTAACATCATATATCATAAAATAAATTAAAATTAAAATGATTTTTTATTAAAATAAAGTCGGATAAAAAAATATAATTGCACAAACATATGATAATATAAAAAAAGTACACAGGACCCCTGTGACCAAAAAGATGCTATATTCAAAAAAATAGTGGGCCAAAGTTATAAAATTCCCCAAATTTAGTCCTTGGTAAAATATTAGACTAATAAGGCCAGAATACGTCTTTAAACGCGTTTTATATGTATGTTTATAACTATCGTGGGGTCCGTGGTGTCCCACGAATGCTCTCGAGGGTTAGATCCTATCGCTAACTACGTTGGTTTTGAATTTTTTTTAAATAAATTTGTATATTTACGTCCTTTTTTATTGCTAACTAACGCAGCGCATGTGCATGTGCGTGCAGTCTAGACAAACATCCAATTGGTTAGGAGTTAAAAAGTAGATTAGAGAGAGATTATAAAATATTAAATAAGGAATGATTTATGAGAAAAGTTTTTTCCCTCTTAAAATCTTACGATCGGCGTCTTAAAGGCGCCACGTTTAAACACAATATTATTTAAGTGTAAAATATTATTTAAGTTTCATATTCATTCACCAAAAATTTAATCGCTTAAATTAACTTCCATAAATTTTTCTACCATATTTTCACAATTTTTATTCCATTCAAGTAATTTATATTTATAAATTGTTTATTTTTTAAACCAATCGTTAACACATTATTATTATTTAAAAACTAAATTATCTTAAGTTCAAATAAGTTTTTCTTATTCTCGAATCTATTTAAAATGTGGAATCACATTATTAAGCTAAAGCTAATTTAAAAACCTGATTTAATCAACTAAACGAATTTAAAGATAAAATTTTGGGTGCCCCGTTTAAAAATGCTGTACAATATAAGTTATTAAATGTTATGATTTTATTGCCTAACAAAATTTACCATTAAATATCTGTCCAAAATTTGGCTAGTTTTCGGGTAATTTTTAAGATAGAAATAAAAAAATCAGGGTTAACGAACACATGTAATATTTCGGGCGGGTATTTCGGACAGCTATTGCGCTTCGGGCCGGGCCGGGCGGAAACTTAGAATTCACGCGGGCCGGGCGGGCAGTTGGCAAAATTTTTTAAACAAATCTGACCTCTGATTCCTACTACTACGCCTGTCATCCTCCCTCTCTACTAGAGTAATAGCTCGTTCTAAGCCACTACTCTTGCCTTGCACACACCACACATCATCAATCACTCATGCACTAAGGGTGTTATATAAGCATATAAGCCAATTAGATAGAGAGGAAGGGAGGCTCAAAGGAAGCCGCGATTTCGCATAGAAACTAATTGCATTTTTGCTATATATTAAAAAGTAATAAAAATAGGGGGGGGGGAAATCATTTTTTAATGTTTTACCCTAAGTTGGTTCTACAACTTAGAGGTTTAAAATTTTTATTTTAGCTATTCAATTTCGCCCTATAGAGCAAAGGGGTCAAAAACGGTCATTTTCGCAACTTTGAATCTAAATATTTCAAAAACTTGACGTATAGGAAAAAAACGAAAAACATATTTGTGTTCACCACAAATAACTCTATCAGAATATGTTGACCGTTTCCCGGTTGATTAAACAAGACTATTATTTGTTGACTAGTGTAATTTTTTAATTTCTACGCAATTTATGGGCTCGTTTTTGGTTTTCTATCTTGTACAACCTGTAACTTATACGGATTTCTAATGGCTATGGAAACTGATGCTTCTGTAAAACACTTTGACTTTGCTTTCGCATACTAGCTAATGATCCCTAATGGTATAAATATTTCGACCCCGCCCGAGTCCAAATTCCTTTATTATATTTTTCTCGACTGTTAATTTTATATATAATTTATTTAGCAACTTGTCTAGGATGTTGCTTTATAACGAATAATTGCCAATTTGCCTCAATAATTCCCTGCAAAATAATGATGACCGTTGCTTAATTCTATTTAAAAAAAATCAAATTCAAATCCATTTCAAAAAGATTCGATTCGATCCGAAATCCACGACGAATAAAAGCCCAAAGTACCCTTTTAACAACCTTTCAGATCTAACGTTGGAAATAAAATAATTATATTAACATTAAATAAAAAACATCTTAGCTATTTGACCCACTCTATTATTTAAAGCTAAGTATTCGAGGCGTGCCATTGGAAAAAGAACTGAAAAATAATGAATCATTCAATTGGAAAAAATTTGGCTGGGTTAATTCAAAAATAAATATTAGATTTTTATTTAACGGTTTAAATTGAGTTAAGAATTTTAGCCTGGGGAGGGGGGCCGGGGGGGAGGGTGTCGTCTCAAGCGATGTTGATTTTTAATTATAGGTAGAAGTTTAAATTTAAAAATAAATAACATTCGGACTTGCGCTAACTGCTCTAACAAAACTCGTCCATGTATACACGTAGCACATTTGCCATGCAATTGGAGGTAGGGGAGGGGGGCAGTGGTTGGAGTAGGTTATAGACCTGCACACTCGGGCCTGTTTAGGTGAATCGATCGACCCGTTACAAAAAATCAAAAGCCCGAGGCCGATTCGGGCTGTCAGAATAATAAATGATAGAGCCGGTCCCGGTCCGTTAAATTTATACAAGAAAGTGCGCTCACTAGTGCCGAGAGCTGGAAATGTTAAATAAATTTGTTATCAACAGTAGAAGCACATCTGACTTAAGCTCCTCAAATTTCAAATTTAGTTCAAGAAAAAAATGTCAAATTTATTAATCATAGTATAATATTTCAAAGTAACTCCGAAATTTTCATCATAATTATAATTTATAAATTACTGCCTCTATAAAAATAGAAAATCCAGGACCTATATAATAATAAATTCAATTTTATTTTTCTTACACCAATACGTGCAAACTTTCGTTCTTATATTCATAAGTATTTTAAATTATATAAATATATTAATTTAGTGGTTTCGAGCGGGACACTTGCCCCCCCCCCCTCAAATAAATCTTGATTGAATAACATTCATAATAATTATATTTTGATTCATTTTTTATAAAATATAAAAATTAATTGCCAAAAAAATAAATTCGTGTTTTTAATGGGACAGTGCCCCCTTCCACCTCAAAAAAATTTGATTAAGACAAATTAATATCAATTAACTCATCTTTCGTATATAATATATAAAGGCAACAAGTTATTTTGCATAGTTTTTTATTCAAAGTGCAAAGTTTTTTTTGCCATTTTTCAAGTTTTTTTTTTCAATTTGCTAAGTTTTATTAAAAGTTAAGTTTTTTTTAATAAACAAAATTTTTATTAAACGGTATACAAAAAATTACATTCACGACTAAAAAATATAAAAACGCGCTATAACTAAACGGATGGCATTGATCCGTGTATGGAAATCGTGTTGGATTTAACGATTTCCATTGTGATATTTTGCCTGATAAAAAAGTACTCTTTCAAATCTAATGAGACGTTGGAGATCGCTTTTCAATTTGTTTCAGGAGAGCGAGAGCTTCGACGCCTAAATTTCCAATTGTAATTGCCACTACGAGGATGAATATTGTGTCCGCGAGGGAGGAATATTTGGTTGTCTTCCTATTCTCTGCACTGACTATAAGGTCGGGAGAGGAGTTGGATGGGGCAAATATGTCGACCTTGGTGAAAATTTTTATTAAATGTTTAGATTTTTATTTATTTGCTCAGAGATTTATTACACTTGCCAAGTTTTTTTATGCAAAGTGGTTTTAATTATTAAATAAAAACAGATAGGTGCGGGATTCGAACCTACCAGGTATTGAAGCGAGCCACACACTCAAACACTGACCATTTAGACTTTAAAATATGTTATGGTACATATCACTTATATATGGCTAAACTTGATAAAATATATGCGCTACACATAAAGCCCTGAAAAATAAAATTTCCTCGGCCCAAACCCGACTCCTAAATTTATATTTTGCCCGAGCCCGGCCCAAATTTTTTTTTATTTTTGGCCCGACCCTAGCCCGACTTAATTTTTTAAATTACATTTTTGCCAAATTATATTTTGAATATTCTTTCATCGTCTAAATATAGAATGCATTAGATTTTTTTTAATTTACAACTAGGATTAGTTAAAATAAAAAATAAATTTAGAGTAATTACTTATAACGATTATAAGAGCTCTAGGGTTTCCACAGCTTAATAATATTTAAAAAAAAGTCTATAAGCATAAGCATAGCCAGAAGGGATTGAATATAAAAAAGGCCTCCCACCTATCTCAAACCTGGCTACGCCTATGCCTATAAGGCCTTTAAAACATTTAAAACTTTATGGCAGAAAAAATATTAAACATTCTTAATAAAACGTTTAAAATTCTAACTAAACTGTTGAAATTTTTTTTAATAAAAACTTAGCATATTTAAAAAAACTTAACATTTTTTGAAAAAACTGAATATTTTTTGAAAAATTACTGTACAATTTTTTATAAATAAACTGAGCACTTTTTAATTAAAATCTGAGCGTAGATAACGGCGAAAATATTGAAACATTGTTTTTGGGTGGGACATTCGCCTCTTCCTCCCCGTCTCAGAAAATCCTTGATTTAATCATTCATATCTATAAAATTTTATTCTAATTTTTATTAAATATTCAAGAGACAATATATTAATAGGCAAAAAGAAAATGATAGTAAGGAGTAGTTAAGTTTGGTTTATTGAAGGAATGATTTAATGCATATTCAAGAACAATGTCTCATTAATAACAGGATGAAGGGTGGGTGGTGATAACACGAGCTAAAATTCTGTCAAAAAATCACCTCTATCACGCCTTACCCAATCCCATTGAAGGGAGAGCATGTGAAAATCCACATTAACATTGCCAGATGCATTAAGGCATACAACTTAGGCCAATGAGGCCATTGTTCACGATCCAAATTTTTGTATTGTATAAGCGATCTGACATTCCATTTTCTTATTCAATCCGAAAAATAACGAAGTGCCAATTTGTGTTTTTGGCAATCGGAAAACTTCGTTCGTAAGAAACGATTTTATATTTACGTGTTCATAATGTGATTTCTGTCTCGGGTATTCAATAAATTTTTTAGTCTTTCAACAATTTATATTTTAGTTATCTTTTAATTGTATTTTATATCAATAAGGTTGCAAATAGCTTAATTTTTATTAATGGTAATATATTGGTGTTATTAACATAATCATATATAATTTAAAGGAAAATATTTTAAGTAACTCTTTCACATCATGGGATCAACTAAGGTTAGAGGTTTATTATGTTTAACAAGGTGACACAAACATAAAATTCAAAAAACCTTTATCCGGAAACTTTCAAAGAGAAGTTAAGATAAATTTATATAATAATAATATCTTTTATGATTCATTTATTGAGTGCAATAATTGTTTGAATTTGCTTGTTTAAAACATGCTTAGCTAAATCGCAAAAAAATGTATTTTACATAAATATTTATTAATTTTTTTCTATGTGTAAGCTTATGTAAATTTTCATTCAAAGCTGAATGGTGAGAGATATAAATGTGATATAATCTTACATATAAAAATGAAACTATGTGCGTGTGTGTGTGTGTATATATATGCCGCCACCAATTTTGGAAAACTACCAGACCGATTTGGCCCAAAATTTTACAGTTTACTCCTGACACTCCGGAGCATGTTTAAAGATTTTTTTGAGCCAAATCGGTTTAGTAGTTTTCGAGTATTCGTACGCGTTGCACTGTATACAGAAATAGAACAATAGAAGTAGAACATATAGACATCAAACTTTATTTTTACTTCAATAACCGCTTCATCATATATGCCTTAAAATTCCAACATAATTTAATACACCCGGGTAAATGGCAAAATAACGTTTGCCGGGTTTATCTAGTCCTATATATAAAAATGACACTATGTGTATGTGTGTGTGTATATATGCCGCCACCAATTTTGGAAAAGTACCAGACCGATTTGGCTCAAAATTTCACAGTTTATTCCTGACACTCCGGAGCATGTTTTAAGATTTGTTCGAGCCAAATCCGTCCAGTTGTTTTCGAGAACGGTTTAGGCCTGATTCTCAACTTTTGTAAACAACAACACAATTTAACGAACGCGTTATGTTGTATTCGGTATTTAACGAACGCGTTATGTTGTATTCGTACGCGTTGCACTGTATACGGAAATAGAACAATAGAAGTAGAACTTATGGACATCAAACTTTATTTTTACTTCAACAACCGCTTTATCATCATATTTGCCCTAAAATTCCAACATAATTGAGGTAAAATAATAAACTATTTTGCATTAATAATAAAATTTACCATTTAATAAATCAGCAATTAATTGCATGTATGCTTTACCAAAATAATTTTTATATTGCAGTACTTTATAAGATCATAGTCAATATATATTACCAATTGAAAGTTATACAAATGCCAATGCGAAAAAAAATTTTCGGCAGAATAATAACTAAATCAAAAAGAGATAAAACAAGGAGAGCAGCTGAAACTCCTCAACATCGTGAAGTACGATTGCGCGACAATCGCAAGAGTAACTTAACTACAATAGCAGCTGAGACATCGGAAGAGCGAAGCGACAGACTAGAAAATTTACGCTCACGAGCCATAACTTCACGCGCCACCGAATCAGCTGAAGAGCGAATCGAAAGACTAGCCACTAAACACTCACAAGCCACAACTTCACGAGCCACCGAATCAGCTGAAGAGCGAATCGAAAGACTAGCCACTAAACGCTCACGAGCCACAACTTCACGAGCCACCGAATCAGCTGAAGAGCGAATCGAAAGACTAGCCACTAAACGCTCACGAGCCACAACTTCACGAGCTACCGAATCAGCTGAAGAGAGAATCGAAAGACTAGACAATATGCGCTCACGATACAGACGCTCAACATATAATTCGCTAGCTAGTTTGAAATTAGCAGCGTTCCATTATGATGTAGCGTTTGATTACAACATGCACCCCAATGTCATGATTGGCCAAATGGATACGATGTGTTTGCTTTGTCGTGCTTTGTGGTTCCCTAAAGAAAATCCTGGAATGTGTTGTTCGAATGGCAAAGTCAATTTGCCACCTCTGGTTGATCCACCTGAACCGTTCTTATCTTAAGTATCTGGAACTAATACATTGTCCAAACACTTCCTCCAAGACACGCGCAAGTAAAACGCATGCTTCCAAATGACATCGTTCGGATGAAAATTTTGAATGATGGAGGTTACATGCCCACATTCAAAGTACAAGGACAAATTTACCATTAAATCGGTTCCCTTCTACCATTATCAGATATCGAACAAAGGTTTCTGCAAATTTATTTATGGGAGATACGGAGGCCGATCGACGTTGTGGGATTCATGCAGGAGTCAAACGTGAAATCATCATAGACTTGCAACATTTATTCCACAACAAAAATCATTTAATTAAATTATTCAAAATCGCATTAGAGCGAATGCCAACAAATGATTACAAAATCGTAATCAAAGCAGATAGAACACCATCAGGCGCACATGAAAGACGCTTTAATGCACCAACAATTGATGAAGTGGCAATCGTTATGGTCGGAACGGAATAGAATTTGATCGTCGAGATATCATTATCAACAGAAGGGATGAAAATCTGCAAAGTATTGATACACACAGATCATATGATGTCCTTATCCCATACTATTTTGCAAGGAGAAGACGGATACCACTTTAATGTGATGCAAATTAATCCTGATTCAGGGGCCGCGACAACAAAAAAGGTGAATGTTATACTCTTTGTTATACGATGTTCTAGCGAAAATGATAATATGTGATCTTAATCTACTGCAATTCTTTCTCTTACAGGTGTCTTCTATGGATTTTTATACATATCGCATAATGATTAGAGCACAGCAATACAATTACATCTTGAAGTGCCGACACCTATTCCACCAATACATTGTCGGTGTGTACGCAAAAATCGAGAGCGAACGCCTTCTTTTCATCCATCTGAATCAGAGGTTACTCCGTGACGAAAATTATATTCACTTGTGAGATGCAATCGAACATGATGGTCACGCAAGCAATGTTGGACAAATGGTCATACTTCCAGCTTCGTATACCGGCAGTCCTAGACACATGCATGAATACACACAAGATGCGATGACATATGTGCGCAAATACGGATGTCCAGATTTTTTCATTACCTTCACCTGCAATCCATCTTGGACTGAGATCACTCATTTGCTTTTGGCAGGCCAAGCATCATCTCATCGACATGATCTCACCGCCAGAGTTTCAGGCAAAAACTAACGCGCCTCATCGATGTCATCACCAAAAATCACATTTACGTAGAAACTACCTGCTGGCTATATTCCATAGAATGGCAAAAAAGAGGCTTACCACACGCTCACATCCTAATTTGGCTGTAGGACAATTTTTCCTACTCATATTGATAATATTATATCGGCTAAACTGCCCGATCCTCAAGAAGATTTGCTACTATTTGAAATCCTCAGTCGTCATATGATTCATGGACCCTGCGGAGCAATGAATAGAGATTCACCATGTATGAAAGACGGAAAATGCACCAAAAAATATCCAAGAGAAATGAGCCAAGAAACGAAAACTGGTGGCGACGGCTATCCGCTGTATAGACGCCGTAATCCAAACGATGGAGGTCATAGAGTCACCATCAAAATGAAAACTGTTCCCGTAGAAATCGACAATAGATGGATCGTCCCTTACACTCCATTGCTGTCAAAAATGTTCAAGGCCCACATAAACGTGAAGTATTGCAATTCAATGAAGTCTATCAAATACATCTGCAAAACGTCACCAAAGGCAGTGATATGGCAGTTTTTTTACTTACTAATACGCAAGCCGATGAAATCACACAATTTCAAATGGGACGTTACATCAGCAGTAATAAAGCTGTCTGGCGCATTCTCGGTCTAGTTCCACATTCACGAACGCTATCCAACTGTTGTTCATCTCGCCGTTCACTTGGAAAATGGTCAACGTGTCTACTTCACAGAAGAGAACGCTGTGCAAAGAGCGGCGCAACCACCGAATACAACACTGACAGCTTTTTTCTTGCTGTGCCAAACGGATGTTTTCGCAAAAACTTTGCTCTACCACGAAATCCCAAAATATTACACTTGGAACTCATCAAAAAAAGTGTTTCAAAGAATAAAACAAGCACAATAGTTCTGGATATTCAGGTGTACGTATGTCTGATGCTTTGGGTCGAATGTATACTGTTCATCCCAATAACGCCGAATGCTATTTTGTTGCTCCACAATGTCAAAGGACCAACATCATTTCAATCCATTAAAACCATCTATGGTGAAGTGTGTGAGACATATAGACAAGAATCAAACTTCGCTTGCTTGAAAATGACCGACATTGGAATACGACATTAGAGAAAGCATCGCTCACATGTCTCCCGCACTAAATACGCCCTTTATTTATGATCATTTTGACAACTTGCGCACCGTCTAATCCGAAAGATTTGGGATACACACAAAGAAAGCCTCAGTGAAGATATTCTTTTACAAGTACGTAGAGTGCATCCGGGATACCATTTTCTGAGGACATCTTCAATCGAGCTCTTATATTATTTGAGGACATATGTCTATCCATAAACAATAAAGTGTTATGTCAGCTTGGATTGCCTGCACCTAAACGTGATAGAAGCAACGTTCACGACAGTGACTTATGGCGTGAAAAACAATACGACGTGGCTCAACTACGTTTGTCAACGCTCAGGATATACTCTTAGTCGCTGACCAAAAACATGCCTATACCACCGTCATGAAATACGTTACAAACGGTAACGGAGGCCTACTTTTCCTAGATGCGCCAGGAAATTCCGGAAAAACATTTCTTCTTAATCTGATATTGGCTGAAATTCGGAGAAATAATAAGATAGCTCTCGCTGCGTCATCGGGAATAGCAGCCACGCCACTCGATGGAGGCCGCACATTTCAAACTCACATTGAATTTAAATATAAATGAAACTCCTACTTGCAACCTTGCAACATCAGTAGGAACTCGGGTATTGCCACGGTATTAAAGACATGCACAATCATCATTTGGGATGAATGTACAATGGCACATAAAAAAGCACTCGAGGCGCTGGATCGTACACTCCGAGATTTGAGACAGATTGCACGTCCTATGGGAGGAGCTCTCTTGCTGCTTGCCGGTGACTTCCGTCAAACCTTGCCAGTCATCCCAAAGTCAACACCCTCAGATGAGCTCAATGCTTGCCTGAAAGCGTCATATATTTGGAGAAGTATGAAGATAATCACGCTAACCACCAACATGCGTGTTCATTTACTTCAAGATGCTTCGGCGCAGCTATTTCCAATCAACTGTTGGACTTGGGAAACGGTAAATTTTCACTTGAACCCACAATGCACGAAATATCATTTCCATCGCACTTTTGCAAAATACAGTCTCATCAATTGAAGATGTCTAAAATATGGTGTTCCCGGAAATTGCTATTAACTTCACAAATCATGACTGGCTTTGTGAACGGGCAATCTTGGCTCCGAAGAATGACGACGTCAACAAA
The DNA here is from genome assembly GCA_964036665.1 of Gordius sp. MW1. Taxonomy (NCBI): domain Eukaryota; kingdom Metazoa; phylum Nematomorpha; class Gordioida; order Gordea; family Gordiidae; genus Gordius; species Gordius sp. MW1. The sequence goes on from OZ038531.1 coordinate 23,511,409, forward strand.
ATAAATAATCGCATCCTATTGAACATTCCCGGTGAACCATTTACTTACACATCTGTTGACACAGTTATCGATGCAGATTAGGCGGGGAATTATCCAACTGAATTTCTAAATTCATTGGAACCATCGGGAATGCCACCTCACAATTGGACTCTAAAAATTGGCTCACCTATAATAATCCTTCGCAATTTAAATCCACCTAAGCTGTGTACCAAACTTGGTATAACAACTACTGCCAAACGTCATTGAAGCGACAATCATCAGCGGCAAAAGTAAAGGAGAAGATGTACTGATTCCGCGCATGCCAATGCTTCCAACCGATTTGCCCTTCAAATTCAAGCGCCTACAGTTACCTGTGCGCCTAGCTTTTCCAATTACAATCAATAAAGCCCAAGGACAATCACTGAGCGTTGCTGGATTGAATTTGGAGAAACCATGTTTTTCACATGGTCAACTATATGTTGCTTGCTCTAGAGTTGGCACACCGAGAAATCTGTTCATTTTCGCACCTGATGGAAAAACCAAAAATGTCGTATATCCTCTCGCATTGCGATGATCACCCGTCCTGCCAATATATCATTACTGCGGCCTGCTATGTGGTAGTATTACTGCGACATGTTATGTGGTATGTATAAACCAGGTGTAATTCTTATTATGGTTATAGTTGTTAAATTGCTAACTTTAGCAATGCTAACTATGTGCTATGCTCGAGCACGAACACTAGCTGTGTAACATGCTAGTTTAGCACAATGAGTGCTAGCTGTTCGGTGCATGTTTTAACAGTAGCACGTAAAAATGCTCGTGAGGTTAGTCGAAACAGCCAAATCTGTTAAAAAATTTAGCAGGAGCTCGAGCAGTAAATTCGAGCAGATAGTAGATTGAATTGCTATTTGTTAAAATTTAGCAACTTACAATATTTGCTCATGGTATATTATAAAGTTAATGTATTATAGTTTTATAAGAAACTAGCTGACCCGGCAAACGTTGTTTTGCCATATTAAAAAAAATTTAAAAAAAAATTAAAAAATTTAAATAAGAAAATTTAAAATTACCAAAAAAAATTTTAAAAACTCAACTAAACGAAAAATAACAAATAATTGATATTTTTAAAGGTGGTTAAAAACACAAAATTTTATCTCAATAATGTTCGAATTTTAATTTTCACGAAGCAAATTTTTTTAAGGCAAATTTACCTATAATCAAAAAAAATATCGCGCCTGGCCTTTATGATAAAATATAAACAAAAGGCGGATACGGATACGCATATAGTTTATTTAACGAAAAATCAAACGTTGTTTTGCCATTTACCCGGGTGTATTAGCAGAATATATATCATGGGCGTACCCAGGTTTTGAATTAAAAAATTTTGCTTGACTACCCAAAAATTTTCCTGCGACCGTAATTTAAATTGGGGGGGGGGGGGCAAAATATAATTTCTTTTTAATTTTTAAGGGTATTTGTATTGAAATTTGATCCTTTTTTAATTAGGGAGGGGGGCAGCCGCGCCCTCTGCCCCCTAGCTAATTAGGGGGGGGGGGCATATAGATAAATTTCAATAGATTAGGAATATATCAAATATAATTGGTAAGTGTTTATTATGCAAAAAATTTTAAACAAATAGTTAAAGAGGGTCCAAGGCCCAGGCCCACCCAAGAGAGAAAACCTGGCTCCATGGCCCCCCCCCCAAGGAAAAAATCTTTGGCCCCCTGGACCTTCAAGCAATTTTTTTTATTTTTATGTAATTAAGAAACAATATCATAATCATGGGCGTAGCCAGGGGGGAGGCTGCCCCCCCCCTAATTAGCCAGGGGGAAGCAAGGGGCGCGGCTGCCCCCTTCCTAATTAAAAAAAAGAAGGATTTCAATACAAAAACCCTTAAAAATTAAAAAAATTATGTTTTACCCCCCCCCCCCCTTAATTAGCCAGGCGGGGGCAGGGGGCGCGGCTACCCCCCCCCCCCCCCCCTATTTGAACTTAACTCAAAATAATACAGATGCGTATTAGCGAATTTACACATAAATATAAATTATTTTGGTAAAATGAAATTTAAATTACGGTCGCAGGAAAACTTTTGGATAGTCGAGACCTTTTTTTTATTTTTTTTTGCTCTCAGGAAAATTTTTGGGTAGTCAAGACCTTTTTTTTTAATCTGCCCCCCTCCCCTAATTCAAAACCTGACCAAAAAAAATTTAAAAACTCAACTAAACGAAAAATAACAAATAATTGATATTTTTAAGGGTGGTTAAAAACACAAAATTTTACCTCAATAATTTTCGAATTTAAATTTTCATGAAGCAAATTTTTTTAAGTCAAATTTACCTATAATCAAAAAAAAATATCGCGTTTGGCCTTTATGATAAAATATAAACAAAAGGCGGATACGGATACGCATATAGGTTATTTAACGAAAAATAACAAATAATTGATATCTTTAAGGGTGGTTAAAAACACAAAATTTTACCTCAATAATGTTCGAATTTAAATTTTCATGAAGCAAATTTTTTTAAGTCAAATTTACCTATAATCATGGGCGTAACCAGGTTTTGGATTAGGGGGGGGGCAAAACGTTTAAAAGTTCAATTAGAGGGGGGCAAAACATAAATTTTTTAAATTTTTCAATGTTTTTGCATTGAAAAAAATTTGGTTTCGCAAATTAGGGGGGGGGGGGGCAGCCGAGGATTTCAATACAAAAACCCTTAAAAATTAAAAAAAAAAATTATGTTTTGCCCCACCCCCTAATTAGCCAGGCAGGCGGGGGCAGGGGGCGCGGCTGCCCCCCCCTATTTGAACTTAACTCCAATTAATACAGATGCTTATTAGCGAATTTACACAAAAATAAAAGATCACTGTGGAAATCGTCAAATCTAACACGATTTCCATACACGGATCAATGCCATCCAATTAGATTTTAACGCGTTTTCTTTTTAATATTTTATTTACCAATGTATTTTACCCATGTGATTATTAGAATAAACTACTATTTGTTTAAAAAAAAAATTGTTTTGGTAAAATAAAATTTAAATTACGGTTGCATGAAAATTTTTGGATAGTCGAGACCTTTTTTTTTTCTCTCAGGAAAATTGTTGGGTAGTCAAGACCTTTTTTTTAATCTGCCCCCCCCCCTAATTCAAAACCTAGCTACGCCCATGGATATATCAACATTTATTGGCACTATTTTCATTTTTCTCCTTGTTTAACGTGCAAAAAATGACAAAATTAGATTTTTTAATTTATTTAGCCACGCAGGAGGGGGGGGACACGACCGTCCTATTATAATAATAATAATAATTGGAGCAAAAAATGGCTTTGATAGTGCGTAAAAAGTTTTCTTTACCGCAACACATGCCTACTGCATTTATCACCAGACTACCTACACGATAGTAGATAGATAAGATACGCAGCAGTACGTGATGAGGGCAGGGCGTTTGATTGACGTTCGATACCGCGTCAAAACGCATAAAACCCAATATCTCAAAAACTACTCGACCGATTTGGCTGGAACATAAAACACGCTCCGGAGTGGCGGGAATAAACTGTGAAATTTTGAGCCAAATCGGTCTGGTAGTTCTCCAAAAAAGGTGGCGCCATACATATATATATACACACATACATAGTTTCATTTTTATATATAAGACTAGCTGACCCGGCAAACGTTGTTTTGCCATATTAAAAATATTTAAAAAAAAAATTAAAAAATTTAAATAAGAAAATTTAAAACTACCAAAAAAAAATTTAAAAACTCAACTTAACGAAAAATAACAAATAATTGATATTTTTAAGGGTGGTTAAAAACACAAAATTTTACCTCAATAATGTTCGAATTTAAATTTTCATGAAGCAAATTTTTTTTAAGTCAAATTTACCTATAATCAAAAAAAAATATCGCGCCTGGCCTTTATGATAAAATATAAACAAAAGGCGGATACGGATACGCATATAGGTTATTTAACGAAAAATAACAAATAATTGATATCTTTAAGGGTGGTTAAAAACACAAAATTTTACCTCAATAATGTTCGAATTTAAATTTTCATGAAGCAAATTTTTTTAAGTCAAATTTACCTATAATCATGGGCGTAGCCAGGTTTTGGATTAGGGGGGGGGGCAAAACGTTTAAAAGTTCAATTAGAGGGGGGCAAAACATAAATTTTTTAAATTTTTCAATGTTTTTGCATTGAAAAAAATTTGGTTTCGCAATTTAGGGGGGGGGGGGGGCAGCCGAGGATTTCAATACAAAAACCCTTAAAAATTAAAAAAAAAATTATGTTTTGCCCCACCCCCTAATTAGCCAGGCAGGCGGGGGCAGGGGGCGCGGCTGCCCCCCCCCCCTATTTGAACTTAATTCCAATTAATACAGATGCTTATTAGCGAATTTACACAAAAATAAAAGATCACTATGGAAATCGTCAAATCTAACACGATTTCCATACACGGATCAATGCCATCCAATTAGATTTTAACGCGTTATCTTTTTAATATTTTATTTACCAATGTATTTTACCCATGTGATTATTAGAATAAACTACTATTTGTTTAAAAAAAAAATTGTTTTGGTAAAATATAATTTAAATTACGGTTGCATGAAAATTTTTGGATAGTCGAGACCTTTTTTTTTGCTCTCAGGAAAATTGTAGGGTAGTCAAGACCTTTTTTTTAATCTGCCCCCCCCCTAATTCAAAACCTAGCTACGCCCATGGATATATCAACATTTATTGGCACTTTGTTAAAAGTATTTTCATTTTTCTCCTTGTTTAACGTGCAAAAAATGACAAAATTAGATTTTTTAATTTATTTAGCCACGCAGGAGGGGGGGGGGACACGACCGTCATATAATAATAATAATAATTGAAGCAAAAAATGGCTTTGATAGTGCGTAAAAAGTTTTCATTTACCGCAACACATGCCTACTGCATTTATCACCAGACTACCTACACGATAGTAGATAGATAAGATACGCAGCAGTACGTGATGAGGGCAGGGCGTTTGATTGACGTTCGATACCGCGTCAAAACGCATAAAACCCAATATCTCAAAAACTACTCGACCGATTTGGCTGGAACATATATTAAAACACGCTCCGGAGTGGCAGGAATAAACTGTGAAATTTTGAGCCAAATCGGTCTGGTAGTTCTCCAAAAAAAGTGGCGCCATACATATATATATACACACATACATAGTTTCATTTTTATATATAAGATTAAGCATGTTGAGCATAAAATGATGGATTGCACGATAATAAGATGAGATTGTATATTTGATTTTTTGCCTGACATGTAATTATATACATTTTGAGTTTTTAGGTATAAATATTTTGTACAGGTGGTTAAATAAATATATATGAGGTAAATGTCATAATCTATGTTTATGATGGGATTTAAATTTTTTTTTCAAATTTTGACTCACTAAGAGTTTAAAAAATGTTTTTCACCTTTGAAATTAAGATTTTTGAAAGTTTAGCGGTCGCCTAGGTGACAAATGTCATAATCTACATTTATGATGCGATTTAAATTTTTTTTTCAAATTGTGACTCACTAAGCGTTTAAAAAATGTTTCTCACCTTTGAAATTAAGATTTTTGAAAGTTTAGCGGTCGCTCAGGTGACAAATGTCATAAGCTATGTTTATGATGCGATTTAAATTTTTTTTTCAAATTGTGACTCACTAGGAGCTAAAAAAATGTTTTTAACCTTTGAAATTAAGATTTATGAAAGTTTAGCGGTCGCTCACTCAAGTGACAAATGTCATAATCTACATTTATGATGCGATTTACATTTTTTTTTTCAAATTGTGACTCTCTGGGAGCTTAAAAAATGTTTTTCAACTTTGAAATTAAGACTTTTGAAAGTTTAGCGGTCGCTCAGGTGACAAATGTCATAATCTATGTTTATGATGGGATTTTAATTTTTTTTCCAAAATGTGACTCACTAAGAGCTTAAAAAAGGTTTTTCACCTTTGAAATTAAGATTTTTGAAAGTATAGCGGTCGCCTAGGTGACAAATGTCATAATCTATGTTTATTATGCGATTTAAATTTTTTTTTCAAATTGTGACTCACTAGGAGCTTAAAAAATGTTTTTCACCTTTGAAATTAAGATTTTTGAAAGTTTAGCGGTCGCTCAGGTGACAAATGTCATAATCTATGTTTATGATGCGATTTAAATTTTTTTTTCAAATTGTGACTCACTAGGAGCTTAAAAAATGTTTTTCAACTTTGAAATTAAGATTTTTGAAAGTTTAGCGATCGCACAGGTGACAAATGTCATAATCTATGTTTATAATGCTATTTAAATTTTTTTTTCAAATGGTGACTCACTAGGAGCTTAAAAAATGTTTTTCTCCTTTGAAATTAAGATTTTTGAAAGTTTAGCGGTGGCCCAGGTGCGATTTAAAATTTTTACTTATAGATGGCGAAATTTTTGTATTCATCAAGATCGGGTTTTAAGGGTATTTTTAAAATGGGTTCGGGTTCCGTAAAACATCGGGTTTTACCCGGCGGGTTCAGGGGTTGGGACAAACCCCTGCGGCAAACTGTTAAAATCTTAATTTTAAAGGTGAAAAACATTTTTTAAGCTCTTAGTGAGTCAATTTGAAAAAAAAATTTAAATCGCATCATAAATGTAGATTATGACATTTGTCACCTGGGCGACCGCTAAACTTCCAAAAATCTTAATTTCAAAGGTGAAAAACATTTTTTAAGCTCTTAGTGAGTCACAATTCGAAAAAAAAATTTAAATTCCATAATAAACATAGATTATGACATTTGTCACCTGAGCGACAGCTAAACTTTAAATCTTAATTTCAAAGTTGAACATTTTATAAGCTCTTAGTGAGCCACAATTTGAAAAAAAAATTTAAATCGCATCATAAATGTAGATTATGACATTTGTAACCTGGGCGACCGCTAAACTTCCAAAAATCTTAATTTCAAAGGTGAAAAACATTTTTTAAGCTCTTAGTGAGTCACAATTTGAAAAAAAAATTTAAATTCCACAATAAACATAGATTATGACATTTGTCACCTGAGCGACCGCTAATCTTTAAATCTTAATTTCAAAGGTGAAAAACATTTTTTAAGCTCTTAGTGAGTCACAATTTGAAAAAAAAATTTAAATTCCATAATAAACATAGATTATGACATTTGTCACATGAGCGACCGCTAAACTTTAAATCTTAATTTCAAAGGTGAAAAACATTTTTTAAGCTCCTAGTGAGTCACAATTTGAAAAAAAATTTTAAATTCCATAATAAACATAGATTATGACATTCACCGGTTAACCGCTAAACTTTCAAAAATCTTAATTTCAAAGGTGAAAAACATTTTTTAAGCTCCTAGTGAGTCACAATTTGAAAAAAAAATTTAAATAGCATCATAAACATAGATTATGACATTTGTCACCTGTGCGATCGCTAAACTTTCAAAAATCTTAATTTCAAAGTTGAAAAACATTTTTTAAGCTCCTAGTGAGTCACAATTTGAAAAAAAAAATTTAAATCGCATCATAAACATAGATTATGACATTTGTCACCTGAGCGACCGCTAAACTTTCAAAAATCTTAATTTCAAAGGTGAAAAACATTTTTTAAGCTCCTAGTGAGTCACAATTTGAAAAAAAAATTTAAATCGCATAATAAACATAGATTATGACATTTGTCACCTGAGCGACCGCTAAACTTTCAAAAATCTTAATTTCAAAGGTGAAAAACATTTTTTAAGCTCCTAGTGAGTCACAATTTGAAAAAAAAATTTAAATCGCATAATAAACATAGATTATGACATTTGTCACCTGGGCGACCGCTATAATTTCAAAATCTTAATTTCAAAGGTGAAAAACATTTTTTAAACTCTTAGTGAGTCACATTTTGGAAAAAAAATTTAAATCTCATCATAAACATAGATTATGACATTTGTCACCTGAGCGACCGCTAAACTTTCAAAAGTCTTAATTTCAAAGTTGAAAAACATTTTTTAAGCTCCCAGAGAGTCACAATTTGAAAAAAAAATTTAAATCGCATCATAAATGTAGATTATGACATTTGTCACTTGAGCGACCGCTAAACTTTCATAAATCTTAATTTTAAAGGTTAAAAACATTTTTTTAGCTCCTAGTGAGTCACAATTTGAAAAAAAAATTTAAATCGCATCATAAACATAGCTTATGACATTTGTCACCTGAGCGACCGCTAAACTTTCAAAAATCTTAATTTCAAAGGTGAAAAACATTTTTTAAGCTCCTAGTGAGTCACAATTTGAAAAAAAATTTAAATCGCATAATAAACATAGATTATGACATTTGTCACCTGGGCGACCGCTAAACTTTCAAAAATCTTAATTTCAAAGGTGAAAAACATTTTTTAAGCTCTTAGTGAGTCACAATTCGGAAAAAATTTAAATCCCATTATAAACATAGATTATGACATTTGTCACCTGAGCGACCGCTAAACTTTCAAAAATCTTAATTTCAAAGTTGAAAAACATTTTTTAAGCTCCCAGAGAGTCACAATTTGAAAAAAAAATTTAAATCGCATCATAAATGTAGATTATGACATTTGTCACTTGAGCGACCGCTAAACTTTCAAAAATCTTAATTTAGAAGGTGAGAAACATTTTTTAAACGCTTAGTGAGTCACAATTTGAAAAAAAATTTAAATCGCATCATAAATGTAGATTATGACATTTGTCACCTAGGCGACCGCTAAACTTTCAAAAATCTTAATTTCAAAGGTGAAAAACATTTTTTAAACTCTTAGTGAGTCAAAATTTGAAAAAAAATTTAAATCCCATCATAAACATAGATTATGACATTTACCTCATATATATTTATTTAACCACCTGTACAAAATATTTATACCTAAAAACTCAAAATGTATATAATTACATGTCAGGCAAAAAATCAAATATACAATCTCATCTTATTATCGTGCAATCCATCATTTTATGCTCAACATGCTTAATTTCTTATAAAACTATAATACATTAACTTTATAATATACCATGAGCAAATATTGTAAGTTGCTAAAATTTAACAAATAGCAATTCAATCTACTATCTGCTCGAATTTACTGCTCAAGCTCCTGCTAAATTTTTTAACAGATTTGGCTGTTTCGACTAACCTCACGAGCATTTTTACGTACTACTGTTACTATTGCACCGAACAGCTAGCACTCATTGTGCTAAACTAGCATGTTA